>BSBM01000273.1:600000-1186073 GCA_027924585.1 Larix kaempferi
TTCTTGTATGCCAGCCATATATATATGGAAAATTCATGTTGTATATAAGTCTAAACCTTGTAGTGTCATTGTTACTTTGGGCAAACAAATGTACCTGACACCGGAGGTAGCTCCACTCACCGTAATCTCTTTGATCTCCGGTAAGTAGTGCAAGAAGGTCATCTCCTGGATTGGAAATTTTTTCCTCTTCATGAATTTTTCTCACAATGAACGGAAGGTCGCGGCCACATTTATGACCTCTACACAGGGCCTCTCTACATAGAAAAATAAAGTAGACAAATTTGTGGAAGAATACCGAGAAATCTTCGCCTCACCTATCAGGGTGCCTCTACACTATCAAGTCAAGCACTCAATCGATTTTATCCTTAGCACGCATTTACCTAAAGGGCCAGTATATTGACGCTCTCTCCTAGAAAATTAGGAAATCAAGCACAAGATTTAAGAGTTGCTCCAAAAGGGGCACATTCGATCCAATTCCTCACCTTGCGGAAGTCCAATCGTGCTTGTGCAGACGAAAGATGGAACTGGCGACTCTGTATGGATTACAAAGCTCTAAACAAAATCACAATAATAAATTGGTATCTAATTCCTTGAATTGATGAACTTCTCAACCAACTCAAGGGAGCCAAGTACTTTAGTAAGATTGATTTAAAGTCTAGCTACCACCAAGTCCCAATAGCATCAGTTGCTTAATGGAAGACTACTTTCAAGTCTAAAGAAGGTCTTTTCGAGTGGTTGGTGATTCCCTTTGGCTTGGAAAATGCCCCAACAACCTTCATGAGGACGATGGACAACATCTTGTGGCCTTTTACCAATTCCTTTATTGTTGTGTATCTGAATGACATCCTCATCTTCAACAAAATTTGGGCAGGACACTTTCAACACATTCATCAGGTCCTCCACACTTTGTGACAACAAAAACTATATGATAACTTAGAGAAATGATCCTTCGGCATGAACAGGGTCCAATATCTTGGATACATTGTCAATGACCATGTAGTGCATGTGGATCCATCCAAGATCCAAGTCATTCGTGACTGGCCAACCCCAACCACATTAATCGAGCTTCGAAGCTTCTTAGGCCATGTCAACTTCTATCACAGGTTTGTGTTGGGATTCTCTCATATTGCATGGCCCCTCAACCAAGTGAACAAGGGTGGTTGCAAAGCCAAATTTGGGTGGGCCAAGTCACAACAAAAAGCATTTGATGATCTAAAACATTGTTTATGCTCAACTCCAGTGCTTTCCTTACTTGATCTGCAACAACCTTTTGAGATTGAGATAGATTCTTCAGATTACGCTATGGGTGTCATTCTCACTCAACAAGGTCATCCGATGGCCTATCACAGTGAGACACTCTCATATGTCGTTCGTAAGTACCCCACCTATGGAAAAGAGATGTATTCCATTGCACAAGATTGACTCCAATGGAAGCATTACATTTTAGGAAGGGAGACAGTCATCCATACGGATCACAGGCCTCTACAATTCATGCAAACACAAGGTAAATTGCAGAATGAACGCCATCAAAAGTGGTCCACATATTTGCAGCAGTTTCACCTCAATATTAAATATAAGAAAGGGGGCATTGATCATGTCATTGACTGCCTCGGTCAACCTCCAATTACAACACTAACCACAATGCAAGACTCTTGCGGGCATGAGACCTTCAGGTGGTCCCAACTCTATGACATCGATCCTAATTTTGCTATAGCCTACCAGATGCTGGGAGAAGGTAAGGTTGCTGCAGACTTTCATCTATATAATGGAATGTTATGCCATCTAGGTCATCTTTGTGTTCCTTCAAGCGAGTTTGTGAAGATGATTTGGGAATCCCACTACAGTCGAGTGGCAGGACACTTTGGCATGGAAAATATAGTAGAAGTACTACAAAAGTATTTATATTAGTCAAAGATCCACCAAGATGTCAATAAGTATCTTAGATCATGCATTGCCTGTTTATCGGACAATCCAATTGAGCGGATGTGAGCCGGATCTCCCTAGCTCAATGTGAGTCTAGAACAAATGAGACAGGATACGAATGCATTTCCTAGATCTACTTAAGGATCAAGTACTAGATGTCTTACCTTTCACTTCACTATCCTTTCCCCTGAATGTTGCTCCACGTCTCACGGTCGTTAGATTCAAGCTGCGAGACCTGTCAAGACAAGACACAAGAGAAACAAGTGAAGGGCATCTATACAATAAGCGATCTAAGTGAACAGTTAAGCAGGTAAACTACTCAATATCATTACACACATGAACAATATTGGTGGAAAGCATTTGTATTACTGTAAAAATAGGGAAATACATAGCAGAGATATAGAACTACAACCAAGGCTCAACGCTGCAACCCTTCTCCAACAAAGCCATTTGCCTTTTCCTCCTAAGGAAGCTTGAGTCTCTCAAGGATGAGTAGAGATCTCTCAAGAGTGATTTCACCAGCATGTAGACACCATAGACTTCCTCCCTTTGGAGAGGAGTAGAGCTTCTCTTATATAGGACTAAGTGGATAGGGTATGGATAGGATAGGTTGAGAGATGGTAGGAGAGAGATAGGGGATCCTCCCAAGGTGTTAGGAATCGAGTACCAACTCCCCTAGAGGTAAGGGATAAGCCCCCAAGTCAGCAAGTTTCGAGAAGAACCTCGAAGAAGCTATTTTTTCCCATAAACTAACTTCGTCGGACCCTGCAGTGAAGCAAGTTGCGACGTCGCATGTTGCATGAGTGCAACCTGCGACGACCTCTCAAAACCTGGTACTACTGGGTACAAATCCTCCCAGGTTAATTACTCATTCAAGACATCTTCAGGGGTGTATACACTAAATCTCATGATGGGTAGATTTTGGGTGTAACAGAATGCCCCCCAAAGCATGAATCTGTTGAAGATAGACAGGTGAAGTGCTTTGATAGAAGAAATGGCAATAGACTTGTTGGACGAAGGACACTGCTGCAGTACAACTGACTCTGAACTGACAATCGTATATGAAGTACAACATGGCTGCCAACCAATACAATGCAGATCCATGGTAGTAATGACCGACTGAACACAATCATGGCTACTAGACACAAGCATAGATCCATGATGAGATGATAACACAGCCACACCCAATACAAATGTGGATCCATGTGATATAACTCAATACAAACTCCATCGCAACCTGGGTAAAACATGACTTCCCAGGGTCTTCAAGCCGAACCCGCAATGATACGAATCTATCCATGTGATTACAAATGTCTGGATGTCGAACATGGTAGAAACCACTTGATTACCGACCATTGATGTAAACCGTTAACAAGCGCGAGGGAAATAACCATTGATGTCAATGATTCCCAAGGTATCACAGTACATATCATCAAGTGTGAATATATGAGTTGAAGTCGAACACAAGACAAAATATTTCAGTCAAGAGTCAATGATGTAAACTCATGTTGAAAGCGAGGTAACCTGCCATTGAGGCATGCAGGGCCAAGGTACTTGATTGGTTTCTAGATTCAATCCTCGGATGATGAGTTGAAGTCGACAAGGATGAATCCGTCGAAGGAGGGCCATGATGAATCCCCCATCAATCAACACGAAACACGACAAAAATGTATAAAGTAGATCGGATGGTATAGTAACATGCAAGACCGACTTAGAGGAGACCGACATGATGGAGGGCGTACTGACTACAGATGATAAATGATAGACATATTCTTGAACATGGGCATGGCATGACTTGGCAGTATTGACATGACGAGTGCGACACAAATTCTTAAGGCGACTGATGATGGAAGCTTTCTTTGAATGATTCAAAGGAGTAACAAGACTCAGGAAATAAGTGGAACTCGAGGACAAACGGATGATCCAAGTGCTGTATGCAAATGCAGATAAGTGCCATGTTCAAAAACGACTACATACTGCCACTAACAAGGTATGTAACACAAAACTTTCCTTTTTTCCCCATCATGAACGATGAGTGCCTCATGTGTTTTTTTATGAGCTTGATGAGGGTAACCAAATGCTCTGTGTAGCTCATCTCATAGATGATTCCAATCCCAAATATTTTATGAACCTAGGATAGGAGGGGTTCGTCCCATGGTGGGCCCTTCAATGTAAGAATTTAGTGAGTCCATAGAAGGTAAACTCGGTCATCATTTCATGTTTAGAGAGTATGAAAAGATCTAAAGAAGACTCCAATGGTCCTTTTTCGTAAAGTTAGCCTCATCACCTGAAAAAGGGTAAAACAACGCGGGAGAGGACTCTTCCAGTCATGATTGGCTGGAGTATACCTTTTTTGTAACTAGTGCCCCCTGGTCCGAAAAATGGGTAAATTATCACTAGGGAGACGACCATTCAAATTCTTTTACAAGCGTGAATGCGACAAGCTCGCTTGGAAATCTTTTCGTATTTTGAGATCCTGAAAAGAGCTTAATGGTAGACTCCGGGGGGTTCCTTTTCCGTAGGAGTTTTACGAGCCCGGGAAAGTGATAAATCATAACTCGGTAACGTATTCTCATAGTTTCAAGAGCACAAGAAAGAACAAAGAGTAAGCTCATTAATTGCAATCTATGAAAAAATGGGTAAACGACAAAAACTCACAAGGGGTGTTCATACCTGAAATGACCGTTCAAATATGAAAATGGCGTAGAAAGGCACTTCACAACTCTTGCACACTCGAAAACTAGGTCAAATAGTCAACCGAACGTTCAAAAATGATAAAACTGATCCAAACTATAGCAAATATCATAACGGCATCACATATTTGAAAAAGGAATATTCCATTTGTTATATAAATAGAAATAAAAACCAAATATAGTCACCATTGTTCTATTCGCCAAATTTGGGAGGAATAGTGCCATTTGCTACCAGATTTTCATTTTTCGATTCCGGGAGCTACGATCAGCCGTTTCACCTGCCGTCAGGAACAGGTAACCCTAAACTTCAGCCAGCAAAATCATAGTGGTTTACTATTTTGATTTTCAGTCATTTTTTTTGGGTTTTGAGTTGATTTGGGAAAGGCCATTGCGCCCTCGGCTCGTCGCAGTTGGCCTTTTCGGGAACTACGACAAGACCGAGACGTCGCTAATGGAGTATAGATGGACTGCGACGACAACGACGTCCATCCCCAAACTCAAACAAAACTCAAAAGAGGGACTTCCAGTGGGTGAAGCAAGTTCTAACATTGTTAAACTCTTCCTGTTGACAGGTTCCAAGCATCCAAAATGGTTTTGGAATGGCGGGAAAGGGAACATGAATTAGATGATGAACAAGCTACCAATGATCCAAATTGTGTGGGAGCATTGAGAAACTATGGGCTTCTCAAGTTCTTCCGCGTTCAGGGGATGAGAGCCCAACTTCCACTACTGATCCACATGCTCCAATGTTGGGATGCGGCCCAACAGTACTTCATGATTGGTGAGTATGAGCTTCACATAGATGTGGAAGACATCTATTTTCTGACCGGTTTGTCCCGAAGGGGGGACAATGTGACACTCACTGGATCACATGGGAGTGATCGAACCGTGGAAATTTGATTCGACAGCATTGTGGTCCCAACACCCGTGCATCTAGCGAGAATATTTGCATTAAAGATGTAAGGGAGTGCCCATTGCGGGCCATTCTATTTACCATTACGAGGATGGTGGGGAGTCAAGCTCCTCACCTAGCCACCAAAGCACAGATGCTTTATGCGGAGGACTATTTGTCCCCAAAGATCTTCAATTGGTGCGAGGGGGTCCTCGCAAACGTACAAGCTCAGCTGACAAAATGTTGGCGAGGAGAGCTTAAGCAGTTCGGCTATGGTTCTATTGTGATCTCGTTCTTGTTGGAATGGGTTCCCCTTTTGCGTCCTCAGGTACCACTAGAGGATAGGGACCTTAGAGATCCACACATGGCCAGGTGGACCGATGTGATGGCTCGACATGGTGGGGGTCCTATCATCGAATTCCCTCCTGAGTTCTTCACTTGGTTGGCAGGCCAATTACTGATGGTGGAGGACTTTCCATATAGTGGCACTGACTTCACGGATGACCCAGACTTGCCTCTGCTTGAGGGAGCAGCATGGGGAGACCTCCTTAAGAACAAATGACCCTTGAACTTTTTAAGTTTTGTGCATTTATGATTTTTTTTTGATATAGTGCTGACAGGTGAACAACATGTGTGTGCAGATGTGGGGCCTATACGACCAGTGGGGACCTCTCTTCTGGCTAGGAGAGAGAGAGGAGAGGGAGCGATGGTGGATCCAGTTGTGCATGCTGCCATCGTGGATATGGACAGAGTCTACGCCAACTTGAGTGGGTTGACACTGGTTGTTCCTGAGCCAACAGTAGATGAGGTGCCGCGGCCCATGCAGGTGCACACAGTTGGAGCGACTGCGTGCTTCAACGCACTGCTCCATAAGGTTGCGAGAGCAATGGACTATTTCCAGACTCAGCTGGATAGGGCTGTTAGACCACCTAAGGTAGTACAAGCCAGGTGATAGGCCACATGTTGTCATTGTGTGTGTACTGAGAGCTTAGAGGCCTCAGGTTTTGTACTACTGAAAGTTGCGAAGCTTCAGATTTTTGTATCAGCACTACCTTTTTGCGATTATATATATATACAGACAGTCCGACGATTTATACATTATGTGTTTCAAAAATTAATGACGTGATCTTGTTTATATGTTTGCTTCTATTCAGTGCATTATTTACATGTTGTGAATGCTTTTACATGTTATGAGTATCATGTGTGTGCAATGTACCAATGTACAATGAAGTTGGCCATCGAGTCAGCAATCGTGTTTAACTCTCGTGGAATGTGCAGGTATTGAATGGTTTCAAACGACCTTTCCAAGAAACGAACCCGTCTAAAGAGACGGAGTAGGGTAGGATCACGAATAGCGTAAACCTGGTTAAGCTGGGAAACCACCAGTTGAGAATCCATGTGGATGACAATGTGGTTCATACCCAAGGAAATTGCATCGGTTAAGGTTCCAATTACCGACAGATACTCTGTGGCATTATTGGTTGAGAATCCAAGGCAACTTCCTCTTGAACTGATGAGTTCACCTCTTGGGGAATACAGTACCTAGGATTCCGAAGCAAGGTTACGGGTATGCCGGCTAGCGCCGTTCGCGACTCCATAGCACGTTGCCATCTGCACACACAGATAGAACATGGTATGAGAAGCGAAAACAAGATCTAAAAACACTCGGAAACAAGTGCGTCACACCACACAAAAACACACAAGCACGCCATGTACAGTATATACAAAATAGAAAAATCTATGCATGAGAGGGTCAAGCATAGTATCTCTTCAGGTAAAGACCGTTACGAGGTTCACCCAAAGATATTCCATCATAATCTTCAAGTTCGTAAGCTCCCTTTTCCAAAACACGTTTGATGATATAAGGTCCGTGCCACATGGACTCGAACTTTCCTGTGCCTAGTTTGTCATGCTTCTGGTTGTATGTGAGGACCAGGTCACCCTCGTTGAAGATACGGGGTTCAACTGACTTGTCGTATTGAGATTTGATGCGTTTCTTGTGTGCTTGATTAGCAAGAGCAGCATCTCGACGGGACTCGTCAAGTTTTGCTAAGTACAGGAAACGTTCTTCCTCGGCAGTAGTGTTAGGAAGAAGTTTGACAACGAGTTGTAGAGACGAAATTTCGCACTTTATAGGCAGGACAGCTTCCAATCCATACACCAATTGGAAAGGAGTGAAACCTGTGGCAGTTTTGACGGAGGTTCTGTAGGCCCATAATGTTGAAAAGAGCATATTATGCCAGTTGGACTTATGCGTACCTACCATCCGTTGGACCATAGTTTTCAAGACCTTGTTAATGGCCTCGACCTATCCATTGGACGTCGGGTCGTAAGGTGTTGAGTTTTCATGTCAAAAACCCAATCTATCGCTCAGTTCATCAGCCATATGGTTTTGAAAGTGAGAACCGTGATCGGTAACTATAGCCTGAGGAACTCCAAACTGCGCTATTACATGATTGAACATGAAGAGTGCGACGGTTTTGCCGTCGTTTTGGTATGTAGGCATTGCCTCGGCCCACTTTGTGAAGTAATCCACAGCTACGATGATGTAACTATGCCCCCCGGCCGAGGTAGGTTTACAATGCGTAAAATCGATGCCCCATTTTGCAAAGGGGCCCACAGCAATAACCGGGTGTAACAGGGCGGGATGGGTGCGTTTCTTCGTATGGAAGTGTTGGCATGGAGGACATCTTTTCACGGCCTCAATACAATCTTTGAAGATGGTAGGCCAATAATATCCTGCACGCAAAATCTTCTGGGATGTAGCCATCCCAGAGAGGTGGCTGCCACATGCCCCAGCGTGACAGTCATTCAGAACGCGTTCAACCTCATCATGGGTTAGACAACGTCGAAGAATGGAATCGATGCCACGGCGGTACACAGTATCACTGATGATCAGATAATACTTTGCATGGTGGCGAATTCGACGACGATCATCGTGAGAGAGTTGAGGGTTGAAGCGTTGAGTTTGGAGATATAAAGAAATATCTCCATACCACGGATTGGTCGTACTGATGAGAAACAGTGACTCATCTGGAAAGGAGTCATTGTGCTCAACTTCTACATCAGCCCGGTGAAAGTCACAAATCAGCTCAGCAAACACCAAGGATTTTTTGGACTTGGCTTTCTCGAAAAGAAGATCGAATTCTTGCAGTATCACGATCCAGCGTGAATACTTTCCCCCAAGCACCTGACGTGTCAGTACATGGTACATGGGGTTCGAGTCTGCAATGATGGTGGTGGTGCGGAACAGGATGTAGTGTCGAAACTTTTGGACGGCGATGACCACCGCGAAAGCAAGTTTTCCAACATGTGAATATCTAGTTTCAGTGTCGATGAGACCCTTACTTGCATAGTATATTACATGTTCCTGGGCGTTTTGATCCTCTTGTACCAGAACCATGGCGATAGTGGTAGCAGAAGCAGCGAGATATAAGATGTAATCTCAGAAATAATTCGGCGGTTGGATTACGGGGGCATGCATGATGGCATGTTTGATGCTGTCGAAGGATTTTTGAGCTTGATCGTCCCAAATGAACGGGACATCCTTCTTAAGCAATCTCATGTACCCCTTAGTTTTTTCCGTGAAATTGTAAACAAAACATCTTAAATAAGTCGCCTTCCCTTGGAGACTTTGAAGTTTCATCACAGTGGTGAGAGGTTGATAATGGCCTCCACCTTTAAGGGATCAATGCGGATCCCATCCTTCGAGACTATAAATCCTAAGAGGTGTCCGGACTCAACACAAAAGATACACTTGTGAGGATTCAGACAGATGTTGTACCATCTGCATCTGAGGAAAATGGCCGTCAGATGATCCATGTGGAACTCACGCTGCTTTGAATGAGCAGGGAGATCGTCCAGGTAAGGTTCCACAAAGTCCTTAATATCATGGAAGGCATACGACATGGCACGCTGGAACGTGGTGCCAGCGTTTTTAAGGCCAAACAGAAGTTTGCGATATGCAAACGTCCCCCAAGGACAAATGAAAGCCGTCTTATGTTGGTCGGTTGGGTTGATCTCAATCTAGTTGTAACCAGAAAAGCCATCCATGAATGAAAAGATGACGCTTCCGGCACAATTGTCGATAATCTGGTCGATGAATGGGGTCGGGTAGTTGTCTTTCAGACAAGCCTTGTTAAGGTCCCAATAATTGACACAGACGCGAATGGTGCCCTGCTTTTTGTTCACAGGGACGACATTTGAGACCTAATTCGTCAATGGGACAGGATAAATGAAACTAGCCTTTAAGAGCTTTCCAATTTCTGCCTTGATTGCTGCAGTCTTCCGGGGGTGTACCGGTCGCAACTTTTGACATACAGGTTTGATGTCGGGATAGGTATTTATCTTGTGAGAAACAATCGTGGGGTCTATCCCAGGCATCTCCTCATAGGACCAAGCAAATACATCTTGAAACCACTTGAATAAGGCCGTACCCATAGCTATTTCTACAGGGGAACACTTCTGGCCTATGCGAATGTGTTCCATTCTACCAGGTTTTATCGAGATGTCTACCGGGGTGGTAGGCTCAATGTTGGCCAAGTTACCCTCAGTGTTCGAAAGACATGTAAGTATGGGAGAATGAGGGAACGGGTAGATATCCGGAAAAAAGATGGTGTGAATGTTGTTCTCTATGTACTCCAGCGGAGGAAGAAAAGAGGACCTATGGTGAAGGTCAACCCACGGGCCATCATCAACATTCATAAAGTCCGAAGTAAGAGGTCGCGTAGGGATGATGCCCGTTCTAGAGAACAAGATGGGGAGGCCATGGTTAGGTGGTCCTCCGGTGCTGATTGGATAGCCTCGTAAATATGTTCAGCGGGCGAAAGAGGAATTGCGTCCCCAATCAGGTGCGTTGTGGCTTCGTCTGGTACAAGCCAAGTATCAGTAGAGCGAGATGAAATCTCCACGGAGATCATGTTCACCGAGGCAACATGATTAGGGGGGTCCGAAATGGAAAAAATGCCCATGAGAGATGAATCTTTCAAAAGGCCAACCCCTATACTCTCATACTGTTTTGACGATTGTCTAATGGAAGGAACATGGTCACCAGGATGAGTAGTAGTGTCCGGCATGCAAAAATCTAATTGGTCGATGGTAACAATTCGTCCTTGCTGTTGAATTACACCGTGTGGAAGACTAAAGAAGCTACCGCCTGCATGGCGTAAAACCAATTGCAACCAAGCAAGAGATTATATTCTGTTGGGGCGGAGACCACTTCCACATTGATGGTTACGGTCTTTCTGCCTAGCTCAACTGCGAGAGCTTGTAAGAGCCCATGAGGTTGAAAGCCACACCCGTCGAATGATTTCAATATGGTGGGAGAGCGATTCAATTCGGGAGAGCCGATGGCTCTCCAATAGGTGATCGACATGACAGACGTAGAGGCGCCTTCGTCCAGAAGGGTACGATGGACAATTTTCCCAGCAAGGTTTGCAGCTACTTTAAATGCGAGCTGATGGGAAAGCCTCGGCTTGAAATGGTCAAGTCGGAACATGATGGTATTCGAAGAATCAGGGTCAACTACACCGATCGTTGCGAGGAGAGTTTTGCGTTGATTAGGACAATTCTGCAAAATTTTCCAGCGTGGACATGGCGCAAGGGACTTGTGCCAAGTCTTCTACGATATTGTAATTTTGTGCTGCCCGAGCATTAAGATTAAAAACAACTTTTCTAATCGTGCCCTTGGGCGGTCGCAATATCGAATCGAAAGATGGCTTCTCAATGGTGAGAGAAGTTGATGGTACGGTGACATCAGGTAAGGAGTTGGAAGCTTTTTCAGCATTACTCCCAATAGTTTCCTTCGAAGGGACCGTGTCGTATGATCACGAGCGAGTGTTCAAATTGATCATCTCATTTCGCACTATGAGAACATGCGCGGCATTAGATGATTCCCCTTGGGCTGGGGGAGGTTGAGCAATCATTTGCTGGTTTTGAGCGGGAAACGGATTGTTGAGGACTGGTTTTTCCCCTAAGAAACTTTTGGACCTCGTCTTTATGAGGACACTCCTTAGAGAAGTGATCATCTCCACACAGTAAACAAGGATATTTTAGTTTTTGTTTCTGTTTGGCGTCATTAGGAGTCCTCTTTTGTTCCTGCTGGGCAGAAGATTTCTTAGGTTTTCCCTTGTTTTTCTTCTTATTGCTAGTCTTCTGAGGTGAAGCCGATGAGACAGAATTCACTTCTTCAATAGCAGCAGGAGAGGATGACTTGGTGGTGCTAACACCAGCCTGTGTTGGTAATGGGGACGAACCTTGAGGTTTTGAAGAACCAACAGTTTGATGAGGAGGCTGGGTGTGAAGGGATCCGATGATGCCATCAGCTTGGGGTCCCTTCAGTGGTTTTGTAGGATCGTTAACGTCACGGGGTGCGTTAGGAAGAATATCGAACAAAGTGCCAGATTTAGTGTAGACTAGGTCTAGTACATGGGCACTCGCAATGGCTTGTGCTTTAGTGACAGCACCTCGCATGGCGACATCTCTTGCTATGACAAGGATGAGTGACTTCGTAAACCAGTCTGCTAGGAGTTGATTTGGAATGGGAGCTTTAATGAGACGATGTCTCCTTCGCCACTCATGGATATGATCAGAAATATGAGTAGCGATATTCTGAAGGAGCGAGGTTAAAAGCTCGGTACTAGTTTCATACCGTACAGGCAGCTGGAAATGAGTCAAAAAGTTCATGGCAAGAGAGCCAAAATCAGGAAAAGAGTGGGGTGGCAACTCAATGTACTACTTGGCAGCCGAACCAGTGAGAGTCCTTTGAAACAATCTAAGACGAATTGAATCGTCCATTAAGGAATTAGATGAACACCATAAATGGTAAGTCATCACGTGGTTTTTAGGATCTTCACCCGGCTTGTCGTTAAATTTCGGGATACCATACGGAAGTTTCACCGGAATAGGTGGCCAATTAGTTCCGTGGTAAATGGGGTCGTTGGTTAAAGGAGATAGGTTAGGTAGGTCCAAGGTAGCCAAAAAGGGCAACTGTGGATTAGGCAGCGCATATTGATAATATGGATAAGGCGTGTAAGGACCGATATGACCGTAAGGTGTACCAGGAGGAAACTGGCCGTAGGGGTGTGTGCCGCCTGGACCGTAAGGGGGTCCGCCACCATAAGGTGGTCCATTCCAATAAGGTGGGGGTCCATAACTGTAATGAGGCAGCCCACCACCGCCTCCGCTTGGAGGGGGTGGTGGACCACCTCCGCCGCCAGAAGGATGGGGCCCCCCCACCACCTCCGCCGCCGGAAGGATGAGGGTCTCCACCACCACCACCGCCACCATAGTAATTAGGTCCTCCACCGCCTCCGCCTGGAGGGGGTGGTGGACCACCTCCACCACCTGAAGGGAAATGTCCTCCTCCACCATAATAGGGTGGTCCCCTGCCGCCTTCGCCTAGAGGGGGTGGTGGACCATTCCCGCCACTGCCGAAAGGGTGAGGCATATTGTTGGTAGAATGAGGTGGGCCTCCACCAAAGTTAGGTGGGGGGCTGTTGCCCCCAGCAGGTGGTGGGGGAGGACCGTTCGGGGGTGGTGGTGCTTGAGGGATAGTTGGTTGGGGTCCATGGTGCAACACAGACTGTTTCCCCCATAGAGTGTATGGATTCCCAGGATAAGGTATCCCGTATGGTGTGTTTCCGGGATTAGATCGACCCAGCGCAGGGTTAACAGAACCTGGATACGCTTGAATCCATGAGGGTAAGGTTACGTTGGATGGGCCCCCAACATGAGATAATCCCATGGTGGATGGTCTAGCGGGGTGGGGAGGTCCGACGGAAGGTCCGTTGGGGATTCCACCGCCTACGTTCTGGTTAGGAAACGGGGGTTTCCCCCCACACACAACAGGCTGATCACCATTCGAAGATTGAACCAACATAGGTTTGTTGACTAGCTACCATAGTAATAACATTACCAATGGGATAATCCATGGTAATCGAATATCCTCCCCTTGAATTTTGAGGTGGGGGAGGAACTGGTAAAGTAACCGTGGTAATGACAGGTGTGTTGGATTGTTGTCCTTCCACCGGTTGGTTCACTTGAGGTGCAAGACTGGATTCTTGCGAGGGTTGACCAGTCTTATTAATGGTCTCGTGGTGGGAATATTGTTCCGGTGATCCAGAAGATATCGAATGAATTGGGGTATCTCTATACCCGGGTCTTTGCTCGAGACTTTGTCTTCGAAGTTAATTACCCTTAATACGTAACCCATCCAAGCGTTCTTGAATGGGTGCAAAGACTTCGGCGGGGTCGGGCATGTAGGAGGGTCTAGAGAAACTCTGGAGTAGTCCAGTTGGGTGGTGATGCGATGGCAAAATGAGCCACTGGTGACCAGTAGAAGATGCCCAATAAGCTGCTGAAGGACCAACAGCTGCAGGGTCGTCCTGGGGGATGGTTTATCCATTCCAATGATCGAGGTTCTCTCGGGATGACGGGAGAAAGGTCTCGTGAAGTGGGGATTTGTGCTCCTTCATCCTGCAGGGGATGAGAGGCAGGTGAATCCGGAGGAGTTTGTGGAAACAAAAGTCCTCCAACGTTCAGAGTGGGGTTTTCCACTTCAGTAACTATGACCATGTTACGCTGATCCATCCTTACCCTCGAAATAACCTTCGGATTAAGGGAATATTCGGGTGATAAGTTTAAGATCCTATGGGATCTTCTCCAGGAAAAATCCTCCAGAGCGTCAGGAAGTAAGCCAGAGTGGCTGAAACAGTGTTTCTCCTAAGGGCAAGCTAAAAGAAAAGCAGTCCAGAAAAACCTTCTCAAACTAAGGCAACAAGCAGACTTATGTGACATAGCGGATTCAAAAGTCTGGAACCTCACGGGATTATCAAGGCATCGCAAACCGCGATATACTGCAGGGTACAACAATATGACGCGACAAGGAGGATTGGGACCATACCCTTGCCTGCATACCCGATTACCTGAACAGTACGTGCGTGCTATTCTCGGTGTATTGGTTTGCCAAGACGAACAAATGGTTAACTCAGTTGGTTTCAGGAATCCTAGTGTGTCTCCTGATATACGCAAGGTACGTGGGAGCTCAAATCCGTAGTGGTGCTGTCTAATGCACAACCGTTCGGCAAGAGACCTTCCGATATACTATCGAGTATGTGATACACCCTTCGATATACGCCAAGTACGGATTATGGTACTTGGTGGGTACGTGAAGGAGCTCGATATACCGATAAGTATGTGGAAGACTACAATACCCCCGGGATACAGTGCTAGCAAATAACGACAACTGCCATGGTTAACGACGCCGGAACACGTCTCTAACTTACACACAAGTTGCTAAAAATTTTACCTAGTTCTACCGTTAATTTTATCTTGGACGGTTAGGTGAATGCATGAGGTGAGTACATAATCGGAAGCATAATGCAAGTCCTAGCTACATGCACAAAATATTCTTTTCTTTCAATGAATTCTAGCTATGGGAAGGAGAAATCTTTTTCTTTTCCGGCGAGATTGCCAAAACAACACAATACAACACAATCCCAATTCAAACAAAACTTGACTATGAAAGTATTCTTTTCCCTTTTTCAACGAAATACACAAAATCACAACACTACTATCCCAAATCACAACATTTTTCCTTTTCTTTTTCTTTTCAAAGCAAAACGACACTAGGTAATGAAAAGAGAGAATTCTAAGATGGAGTATGCAAGCTTTTCAATTTCACTTTCAATGGCCTAAAAGTAATGAAAAATAAAAAATGCACTTATCTTTCCCTAGCATGGAAATGCTTTTGCAAAATTGGAAGTGTAGCTTGAGCCTTTCAAGAAGATGAGCGATTCATATTTCAAGAAAAACACAAATGATCATACATTCATTCAATTTTCCAAAAGATTGATAAATGAAACATTCCAATGCAAGAACGTTTTTCTTTCAAAAACACTCAAGAAATGATGGGAAAGAAACACTTTTTAACTTTTCGATAGATGCATCAAAGAATAACTTGATAACAATTGAGCTTTCAGATCTAAATGAATGAAAAGAAAATACTACTTGCAGCACTAGTATACTCAGAAAACTCAAGAAAAGACAAGCACCCAATCAAGCTGAAAGACACACTTAACTCAAAATCAAGCAGTAGCAAGCAAACCAAGCAAGCAAAGCTCAAACAATGATGAAAACGAGGTCTGGAAGCTGATCTAATGTAATGATCAAATCAGGAATGGAAGGAAGGGAATGCAAGGGTGAGCGGATGAAGGTGGAGGAGACAAGATTATCCACCACTACCGGTCTTCAAACTTGTCCAAGATGAAACCCAAAATCAATCCAAACAAAACCAAACACTCAACACACAAATCAAAGGTGGGGATCTCTGGCTGGATCTTGCAGCACAGAGGGAGTTCATACATCAAACCAAAGTTTAGTCCGACAAATGGAGAGGGGATTCCTGCATGCCAAATTTTGACAAATCGGCGCACTCTGTGCTTGTACATAGTGCGACATCGCAGTCCACCAATGCGGGAAGTGCGACGACGTCGCAGTTTACCAATGAAAGGGATGCAACAAGTGACTAACAGGTAAAGAAAAGAGGCCAGAAATGACACAGTGTCACTCTATTTCCACTAACCAGGTGCGACGGGTGAGATCTAAGTCCAAAAATGAATCAGATATCCCAGCAATGAACCATGGAATGGTTTGAAAATGAATTGTATAAACTCAGGGGAAGCAGATCAGAGTCTTCAATATGAAGATCCGATAGTGAAATCAACTCATGAAGCAAATGACAAATAGAAGGCTTGTGTCAAGCAATCAATTGAAAATGACTCAGACAATTACAGAATCAGACATGTATTTCCCCAGTATGGTCACCAGATTTGTTTATTTGACAATCCACTCGAGCGAACGCAAGCCGATCTCCCTAGCTCAATGTGAGTCTAGAACAAATGAGACAGGCTACGAATGCATTTCCTAGATCTACTTAAGGATCAAGTACTAGATGTCTTACCTTTCACTTCGCTATCCTTTCCCCTGAATGCTGCTCCACGTCTCATGGTCGTCAGATTCAAGTTGCAAGACCTGTCAAGACAAGACACAAGAGAAACAAGTGAAGGGAATCTATACAATAAGAGATCTAAGTGAACAGTTAAGCAGGTAAACTACTCAATATCATTACACACATGAACAATATTGGTAGAAAGCATTTGTATTACTGTAAAAATAGGGAAGTACATAGCAGAGATATAGAACTACAACCAAGGCTCAACACTGCAACCCTTCTCCAACAAACCCATTTTCCATTTCCTCCTAAGGAAGCTTGAGTCTCTCAAGGATGAGTAGAGATCTCTCAAGAGTGATTTCACCAGCATGTATACACCATAGACTTCCTCCCTTTGGAGAGGAGTAGAGCTTCTCTTATATAGGACTAAGTGGATAGGGTATGGATAGGATAGGTTGAGAGATGGTAGGAGAGAGATAGGGGATCCTCCCAAGGTGTTAGGAATCGAGTACCAACTCCCCTAGAGGTTAGGGATAAACCCCCAAGTCAGCAAGTTTCGAGAAGAACCTCGAAGAAGCTATTTTTGCCCATAAACTGACTTCATCGCACCCTGCAGTGAAGCAAGCTGTGATGTTGCATGTTGCACTGAGTGCAACCTGCGACGACCTCTCAAAACTTGGTACTACTGGGTACAAATCCTCCCAGGTTAATTACTCAGTCAAGACATCTTCAGGGGTGTATACACTAAATCTCATGATGGGTAGATTTTGGGTGTAACATTGCTTGCTCCATTGCCAAGCCAACTCTTTAAAAAAAGGACTATACACCCCTCTTCCTACTCCCGATAGGACCCGAGAATCCATCTTGATGGACTACATGTCAGGTCTTTCTTCAACCAAGCAACCAAGAATGGAAATGACTGTGTATTTGTGGTTGCTGATTGATTCTCTAAGATGGCCATTCTGACAGCCTGCAATAAGAGTATCACAACTAAGGCCACTATCAAGATCGTCTTCAAGCATGTATGGGTACATTTTGGAATACCATAGACCAACATATCATATCATGACATAAATTTCTTAAGTAGATTATGGTCGAGCCTCTAGTCATTGTTGGACACCAAGATTACCAAATCCATTTCCTTCCACCCCCCAAACCAAATGAAAGATAGAGGTTATCAACATGATGATCATGCACATCTTGCGCATGTACAACTCCAAGCATCCACTCACATGGGATGAGAGCCTTTCATGTTGTTCAACACAACTACAACTAAGCCCTCAATAGCTCGAACTAACACAACCCTTTTCAGGTGGGCTTGGGATTTCAACTATTGAGCCCCAATATCACTACCCCTTGCGCCCACACTGGAAGAATCCTACCATGCTCAATACGAGGTCGACAAAGTCACCAAATTCATTGAACGAATTCAACACATGTGCCAAATGATATTCTACAAAAATCCAATGCTATGCATAAGCAATGCCATGATCAACATTGAGTTCCACACAATTTTTAGGTGGGAGACAAGGTTTGGTTGCATTTGTGGAAGAGCGCCTTATAGGACCCCATCGAAAGCTACATCCACATTATTATGGGCCTTATACCATCACCAAGGTTATGGAATAAAATGATTTTGTTAAGTATTCCCCCCTTGCTTGGATTGCACCTAATATTCAATGTGGACCTCCTTTGGCCATAATTTCCACCACTATGGGACACATTAGAGGTAGCGTAGTAGATGACACCTACAAATATCAACCTTGATTATGTGGAACAAACCACCATTAATAGGATCATATACACATAGGCTAAGGGCATTCTCCAATAGAAGTTCCAACTCCATCGGTTGTAAAATCAAGGAAACTACTACACCAAGGAAAGTGGCTCACCGAGCGTCAAGTTCAATAGCACTTTCCCCATTTGATGGGGAGACTCAACGCAATGGAGACAATTGCTTCCTAAAGGGGGGAGGATTGATCCAGGTGGACATCGATGACCACCCAACTATTCCACTAGCTCAAAAGCTGAAAGCATGTACTATGTCATTCAAACTGTGTACTTCTCGGCTAGACCTTTCTGATGAGCTACTAAGCGCCCCAAATGGAGATCATATACAAAATTTACACCCCTAGGAAGTTGACGTATTAACTAACCACATCGAGGCCCACAAACCTTTTGATGATTCATCTTCTGGGGTTAGGGTTTTGGATGTTTATGGTTTTGTCATTGGTTATTTATGTTAAAAGGAACTTTTGGCCTCATTGTAAAAACACTTCTTGTGAATGCGCATAATCATCACATCTCTTCTCAAAGATAAGAAGCCACCATTCTAGCGAGTTCATTTCACTTTGCATTTTTACAGTTCCTGCATATTTCATTCATTAATAGAAATTAGGTATTATTGTATCTCTGTGTTTCTATTATAATTTTGTGTTTAATTTCGTTCCCTCATCTCCTTCAACATTCGCAGCAGGAAAGTCTGTAAATCTTTGAAACACTTCAACTGGAACACACATATTTTGAACATGAGGGATCTCCCTTTCACCAGTTTCCTGCAACTCCAGGTCATCTTTGTGTTGAACCTGTGAACCACCATCCTTATTGATCTAGATATTTATGCTTAGTTCCTCATGCAGTTTATAAGGAATACCAAAGAATGGCCCTTAATGCGGTTCAACAAGGATATCCCTTGATTCTCAAAAGGATTAGAGAGAACAATCCCCTCACTGTCAGGGAGATCACACACAATCTGCTTTCCTTCAATGGTTGATTCAGGAAACTGAATAACTGTAGGAAATACTGGTTGACCATCCATATTCTTCTCCTGATTGCTTAAGGTATGAGAGTCTTCAATATATTCGAGGAAAGGAACATGAGTTTCACCATTAAACCCTTGATCTGTTTCATTCAACTCTTCACATGGATGAACCTTGAGAATGTCTAAACATTGAATAAATTTTCCTGCATCCTTTGAAACTTCTAAAGGCTGCTGAACTCTCTTATTATTCTCAGGACGGGGAGTCTGAATACTAAGGTCTTTATCTTCTTTGTTTACCATCAAAGGAGAAAGCATTGCTTGATGAATATCTTGCTGAATATCAAGGAAACTATCCCCTAATATCTCTTCCTAATGTTGAAAGTAATCTTCAGAAAATTCTTTAATCTCTTCATCCATTAATTCTTCATAACCATAATAGCTTCTTAAGTGCTACATAAAATTTTCAAAATCTACTTTATAGCAGCTATCAAACAGTGATAAAGATGAGTAACTTTCCTTATAATTTTCATGGAAGGTTGAATGAAAGTCTTCCAGGGAATATAAAATAGCAGTTGGTAATTTTTCATACCAGGCTCTTTCTATTCCTTCCAAAGTAGCCATGAACATTTTCATAAGGGAATCTTCATGGAATTTCACCCTCAGCTTATATATATGCATATGAAACTTAATTAAATGCAGAGAGGGGTCATCTACTTCCTCATATTTTAATTTGGGCAAATATGTTTTCCAATCTATACGAGGTATACGGTTTGGAAAACCTGGAATGTGTGAACGATTCATAGGAGAATACCTTCTAGATCTGTAAGCTTCCTTGGAATCCAACTCCAAGTAGTGGGGTAGCCTATGATGCTTTGAATTCTGGATTCTGCCGATAGTAGAGCCTCCAGGTGAATGATACAAGACCCTCTTGGTGTTTGACTATTGTTCACCATCAGCAATCAGCCCTGATTTGATACAACTTCTTAAAGTGAGCTCGATCTCCAATGGAATCGCTAGAATGTAAGGTGCAGTCACCAGGGAAAATAATACAACCTTAGAACATCAGACTCTCTGTTTTCCCTCAGAGGTCCGATTTGATGCAGTGAAAACCGGAGATTCTCCCCAACGGAGTCGCCAGAATGTTATCACCCAATATTTTCCTAGGTTGTGGCAGGAAATACCATGGGGTAACTATTGCAAACCAATCTTTAGTGGATGGAAACTAGCCTTTCCAACCACAGGGAGGGATCTCCCTTTTGGGGCTTCCAGCAATAGGATGCAGGTTAAAATAGGCTGGGATATCGGTCAGAGTGGTGGCTAGACCTTCAAACAACGAATTAAAAGGGGTTTTGGTTGGTTGGGGTTAAGAACAGAACGACTGTTGGACATGGAGTCAACTTTGGTGGGTTACTGTCATCAATGGCAGGTTTGGGCCGCGATTTGCAGGAGCAGGAAGCAAGGTAGACATGGTTCTTTCACGTCAAAGTAGTCAGCAGACAGAGGTAGAGGAAGGAAACAAGTTCGACTACAAGGCTAGAGCATTTAAGAATGAATTCTAACCTGCAACTTCGTGAGGAAAGGGGTGGAATACCTAGTCATATGCTTTTGGAGCATGTGGGCATGAATTCCAAACCATGTAATCTTGATCTTTAGGTACTGCAGAAGTAAACAATTAATGGAAATACAAAGAAAGAACACATACATAGGAAATAACTGACATTAGAACACACAACACAGGAATCTCAAGCTCCAAAATCGGGTCTGCTCATTGAATTAAGAGGTCGAGTCTAATATGACGCAGAGCAGTAATCTCTTTGAAACAACAAACGTCCAACAACAACCCTTTGATTCTCTTTGAAACCTGCCTTTATAGGCTTACAAAAAAATAAAATATCATAACTGAATCAAAACAAACTCGGACTGGTAATGATGAAGTCGCTCGAGCTGGGTTGCCCAAATCAACGACCGCTGATTCTGTCATGCGCACAGGAAGGAATCACTTGTGTTGGCAGTGCACCATTGGGCTATGGAAGCCACCTGCTCATCCATAGGATCCGACCGTTTAGGTTTGATAATGACAGGTACCATAAACGAGCCCCTTTGCCGCTCTCGGATGCATCATTCCTCTATGAAAATCTCCATTTCTCGGGACTGCAATTCTCTGTGGGACTTTCCTCGATACGCAATCACCCTTCTGCAACCATCTTTCCGCAATGGTCTTTTCCGCAACCCACAATTAGCCACGTGTCATGCATGGATTGGTCTTTCAGCCGCGTGCTTTTCTGTAGATTCATCTTTCCGTAACCCGCAATCTGCAATGCGGATTGCGGAATGCGAGAACTCGTCTTTTTGTTATTTGGAAAACCATTTTTCTGCAATCCGCAACCCGCAATTGCGGGTTGCGGAAACTCATCTTTGCGCTTCCGGAACATTGTTTTTCCGCAACGGAACTCGGGAATAGGCTTGCGGAGCGCCTTTTCGACCGTTGATATGATCTGCTCCTTGATATTAGCCATCCAACCTTCTTTGGTTGCGGAAGAAGCTTCCACTGCTCTGTATTTTCCCATTTTCTCACTGCAGCTTGGTCATTTGGCTTGGATTTGTAGAATACTTAGCCATTTTTGGGCTCCCGGAGGCTTTGCTTGATGCAACCCGCCAATGGATGACCTTGGGGCTTTGGTGGGGGACCTTCTTTACCTTCCTGGTGGAAACCGAAATAGGTGTTAACAGTGTCCATAAGTTCCCACAGAGATGACCAAAATTTCCCAAGGAAGCGAGAATCTCGTTCGGATATGATAGAAGTAAGTAGTCCAAAATGGACCCATACATGTTGGAAGAACAAATGAGCAGTCAACTTAGCTGTGGTCTGCTTTTTACAAGGCATTAGAATGCACATTTTATTGAACCTATCCCATAGCAACAATCTTAGTCTCATCCCCTTTGCAGTAGCATACATTCTCTGATTTTCTGAATATAGGTTTGGAAAGTGGTATAATTCTCAGATCTGTTGGGTATATTGGCTAGAAAATCAAAGTTTTTGATCATCTTCATTTCAAGCTTGTTTCTTGAAATTGTTGTAAAGAGTCTTTATGCTTTGGAATGAGTGTTTAAAAGATCTTTGAAAAGTTTAAAAGATGGTTATTTGCTTGCATTTTCTTGGTTCTGAAAAAGTCATTAATCATTTCCTTGAAAACTCTAAGTACATCTAAGCTTTCTCAAAGTGTTTCAAAGATAGTAAGAATTCTTGCATTTTTTATTTTCTTCCCACTTTTTTATTCTTATTTCGGAATAAGGAGTTATTGCATTCGAAAACGGAAATTCATCTTTTCATTTTTTGTAGATTCGCTTAAGTTGAAAAGAGAAAAAGAAAAAGCATTTGGATTTGGTGTGTTATACTCATTTTTGTTGAATTATTGAAAAGAGTGCTTTTTAGTCTTTTGGTTGATTTTGAAAGTATAGAGGTACTTTGTTCATTTCGTTATCAGAAAACAAAAAAGATTTCTCCTTACCTTAACTAGTTTTCATCAAAAAGAAAAAGAAAAGACTTGCATTTTCATTTAGATCAGAGTGCATCCTGTTTAAATTCTAAGTATTCACTCCATGGATTCACCTAACCGTACAAATTAAAATCGATCGGTAGCCTAGGTTAAAAATTTACATAGAAATTTGTGTTCTAGGTTAGAGACGTGTTCCGACATCTTTAAACGTGGCAATTGTCGTTATCTGCCTACACTGCATCCCGAGGGCTTGTAATTCTTCCATGTACCAGTCGGTATATCGAACCACCTTTCACGTACCTTCAGGTATATAGAAAGGTACTTCATGTACTCGATAGTATATTGGAAGGCTCCTGTCATGCGGTTGTGCATTAGACAACACCACTACGGAATGGAGATCCCACGTACCTTGAGTATATCGGGAGACCCCACTAGGATTCCTGAAACCATCCGACTTAACCATTAGACATCTTGGCATGGAAATACACCGATAACAACACTCGGGGAGCTACTACGCATGTACTTCCAGGTAATCGGGTTATACGGTCAAGGGTACGGTCCTAATCTTCCTGTGTTAGTACTCTAAAATATTGGGTCGAGTATAACTGTTGGAACCTGTAGTATATCGCGACTTGCGATGCCTTGATAATCCCGTGAGGTTCTAGACTATTGAATCCCATATATCACACAGTTTGCTTGTGGATTTAGCTTAAGTAGGTCCTGAAGTGTGTGTTTTCTTTTTTTTTAAGGAAACTTTAAGGAGAAGCCTTGCTTCAACCATTCTGGTTGATCAACCTTTACGAAGATCCCACAGGATTTTAAAATTGCCACTTGAATATCCCCTTAACCAGGAGGAAAACTCGGGAGCAACTATGGATTAACCTGTAACATTTGTGTCACATGAAGAAGACACTTCTACCTTACAATCGGGAATGAATTATCCATCTCCTGCCAACCCACCTATCACTGATCCTATGGGACCTTTGATTCTGGAACAACCTACTTCACATGACACTACTTTCCATCATTCAATGGAAGGAAATCCCGGAGCCACAGATTGTATTTTCAGTCAGCCCCGGGACAACCCAATATCAACAGCTTTTGGTCCAACTGCATCATTTTGGGACACTTCTTTAGGTCAACATGTTTCTGATTTTGGTTCACTTACGATGGTGGAAAATCCACCCCGTCAGTTTCCTCCATGGGTTCCCGAAGACGTCTTTATCACACCTATTTACGAGACTATGGAACGTTTACGAATGTTCGGAAACCAACTTAGACGTTAGAGTCCCCCCCCCCCCTAGGTCCAATCTGGAAGTACCAACTTTTGAACAATATTCCCCCATACATTCTTTATCTTTTTCTTCACGAAGAATATCTACACCTAAGTTGACCACTTATGAACCAGGTCAACCCTCATTCCCGACGAGTATACCTCAAAGTTAGGTGACTAGTTCAACACCTTATTTGACCCCAACAAATGGAGGGAAACCTTCAACTTCTATTAACTTCATAACTGGAGCACCATTGCCACCTTCACCTCAAACTTTGAGTGGAATTTATCCTCTAGTTAGTAGTAAAAAATCAAGTATGGTTCAACCTATGATTAGTGGTCAACATACATTTACTGGGCACACTCCTATAAGTGGACAATTTTCAACTAGGGGGCAACCCCTAGTTAGTGGACCAGATCTAACTGGGGGGGGATCATCCAGTTAGGGGACACAACGTGAGCAGAGGAAATTCTTCACATATGAACTATAGTATGGTTGGCAGTTCTCTCCCAACCATGGGACAACCTACGTGGAGACATCAAATGGGGGGACCATCTACTTGGACCCAACCCCCATGGGGGCTTATCTATCAAGGCAATCATAATGTCATTATAGGGAAAAAATATCCAGGAAACCTTTTTCCCTAGATTACCCTATCCCAGAAACATGAACACCCCATGGGGGCACCATAATGTTCCATCGCCTAGACCTTCAGCTAGTGGACCACCCCCACCACTTGCCCCACCTCCTTCCCCACCACCTGTCCCACCACCACCACCTCCACCTCCACCTAGAGGACACCCGTATTCTGGAAGAGGACCACCTTATTCCAGAGGATGACCCCCTTCAGGTCCTCCTCCCAACCCAGGAGGCCCACGTCCATATGGAAAACCCCCTATGGGAGGACCTTACGACCAATCAATCCATGTTCCTACTGGTACACAAATGCCTTATCAGTATTACCAATATCCATAGTCGAACCGACAGTTACCATTTCTGGCTACACTTGATCTATTAGATCTGTCACGTTTGATAAATGATCCCATTCAACATGGTATAAATTGGCCAATGATCCCTATAAAGTTTCCATCAAACATTCCGAAGTTTGACGGGAAGCCTGGTGAGGACCCTAAGAACCATGTAATGAGTTATCATTTGTGGTGTTCTTCCAATTCCTTAATGGATGATTCTATCCGTCTGATTTTATTTCAACGAACCCTTATTGGTACTGCCGCAAAGTGGTACATTGAGTTGCCACCCACATTTCTTTGTTGATTTTCGATCTTTAGCTATGTCCTTTTTTACCTTTCAACTACCGATCCACTACGAAATCGACACGGATCTTTTGACTTCTCTCTGTCAAACTACTTCCACCCACATTTTCGATCATATTCATGAGTGGAGGAGGAGAAGACGTCTCATTAAAGCTCCCATTCTGGATCAACTACTTGTCGATTAGTTCACGAAGTCACTACTATCGATCATAGCTAAAGATGTGGCTATGGGTGGGGCCGTTACGGAAGAACAAGACATATCTCGTGCTCAGTATTTAGACCTTGTCTATGCCCAATCTGGCACCTTATATGATATTATTCCCAACGCCCCCTGCCCTACACATGATCCAACAAAACCTCCTGCGGGATATCATGCCGATGGCATTATTGGTTCCGTTCATACCCAGCTTGCTACACAATCTGGTGGATCACAAAACCATCATAGCTCGACTCCACCATCGCCACAGGCTGGAAACAACACCAATCGATCACCCAACCCTGCTTCTACTGAGGAAGTGAATTCAGTTCTATCTGCTTCACCTCAAAAATCCAGTGGCAAAAATAAGAACAAAGGTAAATCTAAAAATTCTTCTAACCAACAGGAGCCAAAAAATAATCCCGAATACACCAAACAAAATCAGAAGGTTAATATCCTTGTTTATTGTGTGGTGACGATCACTTCACCAAAGAATGCCCACATTGGGAGGAAGTGAAAAAGTTTCTTAAGGGAAACCCCACACCCGCAGTTTTAACTGATCCCTTCCCCACACAACAACAACAAATGGTTGCACAAAATCCTTCTCAAGGAGAGCCGTCCACAACCGCTCATGTTCTCATAATGCGTAGCGAAACAGTCAACTTGTCCACCAGGTCACGCACATACGACTCTACTTATGACAAGGAATCTAACGGAGGTAATACTGAAAAATTCTCTGCATTTACATCTAGCATTCCTTCACCTCAAGGTCCTCTCATCATAGATAAACCTTTACCGGGTTCAGTATTGCGTCCTCCCAAGAGCACGATTCGAAAATCCATTTTCAATCCAAATACTCGGGATGCTCAAAACTACAATATTGTAGAGGATCTAGCACAAGCTCCTTGTGCTATGTCGATGCTATAAGTCTTAAAAAATTGTCCCAATCAGTGTAAGACCTTGTTATCCGCAATAGGAGCTATAGATCCTGACTCCTCCAACACTATCATGTTCAAGCTAGAGTATTTCAAGTCGAGGATCTCCCACCAACTCGAGTTTCAAATTGTTTCTAATGTTTATGGGAAAAGCATCCATTGTACTGTCTTAGACGAAGGAGCATCTACCTTGGTTATGTCGCTATCCTTTTGGCGATCCATTGGCTCTCCCAAGTTGAACCATTCCCCTACCACATGGAAAGCATTTGATGGACGTTGATTTCAACCCCACGGGATGTTACAATCTTTGGTCATGGAGTTGGGCAGTAAGATCGTTTCCATTAACGTGGAAGTAGTCGCCGCCCCCTTGGATTATAACTTACTACTTGGTCTAAACGGGTTCTATGCCATGACCGCGGTTGCATCATCTGTCTTCCACATCGTGTAATTTCCCCACCAAGGGCGAATTGTCACTATCGACCAGTTAATTTTTTGTACACTTGACACCACTACTCATCCCATGGATAATGTCCCTCTTTTAGGACACTATTCGCATATATATGAGAGTGTGGGGGTAGGGCTCCTTAAATATTCATCCCTCATGGGAGACTTTCCAACACCAGATCCCCCTGCCCATGTTGCCACGGTGAACATGATTTTTTTTATGATCCCATCATCTTACCACTCGACTGACCAATGGTTTGTGCCCGATCCTGATCATTTGGATTCGATTGGAGACGTGATGCCTCTCAGCCCCGCAGAAGCTACCTATGAGGCCATCCAATCAGCACCCGATCTACCGGATGTCCACTCTTCAGTGGCATCTACTTCAGGTTCTCTGCCATCACAATGGACCTCATCCCTAACTGATCCTCTACTCCAAATGTATCATTATAACGAGTCAATCATGGATATTATGAGCATGGATGAAACCCCACGGGAAGACCTTCACCATCGATTATCTTTTCTTCTGTCGTTAGATACGGTAGATGTTGTAGTCCAAAGGTTCATGTGGTTATCATGGATACATTACATAATATAAGCAAGCATACACAATGATACAAATACAAGAGATGAGACAGATAGAGAGACACAAGCCTTTATATTAACCAGCAAGAGCAGAATACAGTCATAGAACCAATCTTTTCTAGTACATCGGCTCAATAGCCTATATATATATCTATGCAATTACAGTTACATAACCATCTGTCGGTTTGTCCAACCGACCCGACCTATACTAGTCGACGCGACCTGTCGACATGTGCTGTAGAGTGGTCGGGCGGAGGGCCTAGTCGATAGGTCGACCTAAGCCCCTCCAACATCTCCCCCACCTCAAAATATTTCTTCATCCCGAAGAAATGGAGAGATCAAAATTTCAAAAAGAGTTATACAGACAGTTATGACGAAGGAACACTGGAATCAATAGGTATCTAGAGACAGGCTTCAAGAATAAATTCAGCAGAAACAGAGAGGTGGTGCTGGAACTCTTCCCAAGTACGTAGCAGATTCTGGATGTCTACGGTCAAAGTTGTGAGTTTCGTCAAGTTTTCCATCTTGTCGTGAGTGGATGTAGCCTGCAAGTGGATCATGTCGGGACCAAATGTGTTAATTGTTTTGTTGGCAGCAGCAAGTAACTGATGGAATCGGGGCTGAATTTCTCCAAGTTTGTTGAGGCCTCCTCGAGCTTGTGACATCCACTGAACTTCTTGTTTTTCTAGTTTATCCAATTTCTTGTTTTCCATGATGATCTGGCTATCAAGTTGTTCATCAAGAACTTCATCTGCAATCAAGCACTGGTGCTGAAGCTTGCTTAGCAATGTTCTTGTATTCTAAATATCTTTGTAGATGTCGCCATAATATACATACCAATTGTTCAGGACTTCTATAAGTTTTTCTGCTTGATTATCGTACTGCTTGAGTACTTTGAGAGCTTCTAAAAAGGCTATAAACTGATTTGTCATGAGGGAAGCTACCTCGACATCTTGGTCCTGTTGTGTCTTGAGAAGCTCAGATTGTAGCATCAACACGACAGACTTGAATAAGTGATATGCTCGATCAAGAGGTGATGTCGTGTCGAAACTGGCTGGGAGCATGAGAACTTGCTGGGCTAAATTTTCACATTTAGCGAGGAATGTAGTCTGTTCTTCCTGAAGCTGCAGTATCTGTTCCTATGACTCAAGCCGGCGGCATTTTTGCATTATGAAGACTGCGTCTTCAAGTAAATCAAGTTCTTATTGGGATGCTAACTGTGGTTGATAGCATGTAGCAGCTCCGAGTTGGTCTATGTATACAGAAAGAGTATTTTCGGATTGGTTTAACTGTGTTTGCTGCATTTGTAATTGCTCCTGCAATTCTCTTTCTTTGTGCTTCCTGCGGCTACTCTTTTATTTTTCTTTGCTTAAGCTTTGCTGTTCTGGACCCTTATCTTTTCCATCTGTTGCTGGATTCCTGTCGATGACTGCTTGTGTGCTGAAAACAACTTGTTCTGCTTGAATTTGTATACTTGGTACTGCTGCTATGATGACTGGAGTCTCATGTTCCACGTCTTTGGCACTTGGTGGATTTCCTGCTAGTGTGCTGGAGATTTCCACATTGTTTGTACTGGTATCTGGAGTATTTGTGTGCTCTGATGGTCTTGTCGTGTCGGCTGCAATTTCTTGAGTTGCGACTGATTCCTTGGTTATATTAGAAGCGGCTTCATCTGCTTCTGTCGTGGCTGCTTCTTTGTTGTGCTACTGTGTAATTGGACTAGACTTGGATCTGTCGACAGGGGGACTCGACTGGCTTACTGGGAGTGATGGTAGGTCGACTGATGTCGAAATTAGACTAACTGAAATGGTACTTTCGAGCGGATCTGAACTAACTAAACTAGACTCAATTGTAGAATCGATATGGGGGATAATGACTTGGTGTTTTCTACTTTGAACGGCTTTTAGTTGAGGTGGATTCATTTGTTGCGGTAGTGCAGTGATTGGAAGAGGGGTATAGACAGTTGTTTGTTGTGCATACACTAGACCTGATGGGTCGGGATTTCTGATATGATGAGTTTTCATGTGACCAACAATTTCTGGGATTGTCGATGGTAAGGCTAAACTTGGGGTTTGAATGGTGTCAGGGAAAGGTAAGTTGACTAGGGTAGTAGACAGAGATGCAAAAACTGGTTGTTGGACGACCATCTCACGCCAGTTAGGACAAAGTATCAGGAGATTTGCAATGAATGTATTCAAAGCGTTGTCTGCTGGGTTAGGAGGAGTAGGTAATGCTAACAGACTGGTTTCTTCTTCTACTGCAGTTGGGGAAGAAGGGGGGGACTGATTGGTTAGTTCGACATCGGGTTCGACCAAAATTTTGGGTTTTTTAACAATAATTTGAGAGGATGGATACTTATCTGTTTCTAAAAATTTTCTGAATTGATCTTCGACAGGTAGTTTGTTCTTGGCTGCATCTTCAAGAATTTGGGTAGCAGTGTCGTATAGCTCGATCTCGTCTTCTTCTGAAGGTTCTTGAAATGTTACTTGTCTTTTCCCTTTTCCCTTGGTCGATGTTACTCGGTTCCGTCGGGCTGTGACAATTTCAGCTGCTACCTTTTGTATATTATCGTCTGTCAGAAGATGTTCTGGATTGTCGGACTCTGTGTCACTGTTCGACTCCTCTCCGGCCTTTGCTGATTCTGTGTGCGGCGTTTGGGTAAGTCCTAATGTCTTAGGGTTAGGTGCCGGCTCGGGTTGATACATGAAGGTGTTCATATACAACCGACTTTCGTATGCTTCTTCTTGTTCCATATCAGTGAGAGGCTCGACATACTTGAAGTTGGTTTTCCTTACTTGTGCCGGGATGGCCAATACTTCGTTAGATTGCCGACTTAACTCTATGAAGATTTGGCTTACCGAAGGGTAATAGTCGAGTTGCCTTGCCGGACCTGCTGCTCCTTCCTTGTACCATACTGCTGTATCATCCAAAGATAGTTGGATGTGAGTTGTCGAGGGCAAGCTTCGACGAACGTTTTGTGGTACCCTCCATCTTGTGGCCATTGTTTTAAGGTCTATAAACCATGCTTCTAGCCAAAGTTTAACTGTTGTAGGCCCATGTCGACTTGCTCCAGGTGTGAAGCAACATAAACTTTCCATAAGGACAAGTTGTTCTTGTGAAAAATCCTTGTTTCCTTTTGGTCGGAGGTGGGTCATAGCAATCCATATGAGTATAGATGGGTAGCGGATGCTAGCTCCCTCCTCTTGGCACTTATGGCATGTATATTTGAGAATGTCGACCAGGTAGTCTGCCCATTTGTATACTTTGCTATTCATAGCCATATTCTTGACAGCTTCCAACATGTCGATCTTCAAATCTGATCCCTTTCCCGTCCGTGAAAGTGCATGTGATACAATTTTGGCGGCAGTGTTGTAATTGCCAAAAAAAACTGGCTCACGACTATACCTCGTGAGTTCTTTCCAACAGGAGTATCAACGAATTCGTCAATCAAGTCTGTGCCTGAACTTGTTGGTACAACGTCTCCCTTGTGTGAAAGGCTAGTTATTTTGTGGATTATTTCACCATTGATGTCGATTAGGACATCGAAAAAAAGCTTGCCATTGTGGTACCTGCTAACGATGAATTGTGCAATGACTTCTTTCAGTCCTCCAAAATTATCCAACAAAGGTGCCTTCAGGTATTGCAGAATTGTGGCTGTCTGTAAACGCCGCACTTCCTCCCTCCAAAGGCCATCTGACTCCTTCCCCCAATCTTGAATGCTATTCCATGCTTTCTTCCAAGTGGGTTCTGACGCCTTTGCGTTCCTAATCATCTGGAGTCTTGTTTCCAGTGGCGTTTGTTCCTTCTCCAATTCTCCGACTGTCGTCGCAGCGGCTCTGGTAGCCGTTAGAGTTTTTCTAGGAGCCATGGCGGATTCGGGATTCAAGAATGTGAAGTTAGCTTCAATGGAGTTAGGGAATTCTGTATCTTGGAGTTCAAGTTCTCGGCAAAAGAGTGCCCAAGAATCCTCGAGCTCCGGATTTATAGTGGAGTTACTTAGCATGGGTGAACGGGACGTAGAGGCACGTATTAATGGTTGATTTGACGGGGTTATTAAATTAGACTGATAGGTTATCGACGCTTCGTTAGGTGCATTACTTCTGGCGTCGCGGGTATCTTTAGATTTTATTTCTTTGTCATCATGACACTGCGACACCTCGTTCGATGTGTCATGTCGATGGGCTTCTCTGTTTGAGTTTGGTCGGACCGGGCTCCAATGCTTTTGTTGTGCTTGATTTTCCTCTGCAACCCGTCAGTGTTCTTGTTGATGTCTATAATATCGACGGTTGTGTAACAGACTTCTTTCTCTGCTTTTTCCATCTTTCTTCTGCCACTCTCTCGTCATTTATGCTTGTGTCATGCTCTGTTGTTTTTCTTGATTGCTTATAGTACTCTCATTCGGTTATTTCTAACCGCTCTTTTTTCTTTCTTTTGAATATTCATGATTTATACCTTTTAAGTCGGGCGCCATTTACCGTTTTCTTGAAAACATTTCCTTGTAGCGTTTTCAGTCGGATTGATCCATTAGGATTTAATGTTTCGACAATATAGGGTCCCATCCATTGTGTATGAAGCTTTTTTGGCTCCCTTTTACTTGGCTATTATAAAGGAGTGCCAAATCTTCAACTGCCAGATTTTTTTGTTTGATATTTCTATCATGCCATGCTTTCTGTTGTCATTTTTGTACTCGCTGATATTCTATCGCCAGTTGTCGACTTTCATCTAGCTTCGACAGTTGGAGTAGTCGTTCTTGTCGAGTATCTTCGATGTCGATATGTAAAGCTGTTGCAATGGTCGGTACCTGTCGTCGAAAGTGTAATGGGACGACTGCTTCTTGTCCATAGACAAGTGAGAATGGTGTCTGACCTGTCGTTCTTTTGTATGCTGTTCTATATGCCTAGAGAACAACAGGTATTTTGTCATCCCAGTCATCTTTCTCTATGTTGCATATTTTCGTCAGTCCTTTTGTGAGTGTTTTATTGAATGATTCTACGGCGCCATTCGACTGAGGATGGTATGCTGTGCTTATTCTATGATTGATTGCAAATTCCTTAGTCAGTGCTTCAATGGTTTTACATACAAAATGTGTACCTTGGTCACTTATCAGTGTTATGGGGCATCCAAAATGCGTTATGATGTTTTCATAAATAAACTTAGCGGCAATTTCGCTTGAACATGTTTTGACTGGTTCTGCTTCTGCCCACTTGGCAACATATTCGACAGCAGTGATAATATACCGAGCACCTGTCCTTCTCCCCACTACTAGAAATGGTCCAATAAAATCGATAGCCCAAATTTCAAATGTTTGGCTAGGGTTAATTGGGACCAATGGCATTTCTATTCTTGGTAGTGGTCGACATGTGCTGCAGAGTGGTTTTTGCGGAGGGCCTAGTCGATAGGTCGATGTAGGCCCCTCCAACATCTCCCCCACCTCAAAATCTTTCTTCATCCCGAAGAAATGGAGAGATCAAAATTTCAAAAAGAGTTATACATACGATTATGACGAAGGAACACTAGAATCAATAGGTATCTGGAGACAGGCTTCAAGAATAACTTCAGCAGCAACAGAGAGGTGGTGCTAGAACTCTTCCCAAGTACGTAGCAGATTCTGGATGTCTACGGTCAAAGTTGTGAGTTTCGTCAAGTTTTCCATCTTGTTGTGAGTGGATGTAGCCTGCAAGTGGATCATGTCGGGACCAAATGTGTTAATTGTTTTGTTGGCAGCAGCAAGTAACTGATGGAATCGGGGCTGAATTTCTCCAAGTTTGTTGAGGCCTCCTCGAGCTTGTGACATCCACTGAACTTCTTGTTTTTCTAGTTTATCCAATTTCTTGTTTTCCATGATGATCTGGCTATCAAGTTGTTCAACAAGAACTTCATCTGCAATCAAGCACTAGTGCTGAAGCTTGCTTAGCAATGTTCTTGTTTTCTAAAGATCTTTGTAGACGTTGCCATAATATACATACCAATTGTTCAGGACTTCTGTAAGTTTTTCTGCTTGATTATCGTACTGCTTGAGTACTTTGAGAGCTTCTAAAAAGGATATAAACTGATTTGTCATGAGGGAAGCTACCTCGACATCTTGGTCCTGTTGTGTCTTGAGAAGCTCAGATTGTAACATCGACACGACAGACTCGAATAAGTGATATGCTCGATCAAGAGGCGATGTCGTGTAGGAACTCGCTGGGAGCGTGAGAACTTGCTGGGCTAAATTTTCACATTTAGCGAGGAATGTAGTTTGTTCTTCCTGAAGCTGCAGTATCTGTTCCTATGACTCAAGTCGGCGGCATTTTTGCATTATGAAGACTGTGTCTTCAAGTAAATCAAGTTCTTATTGGGATGCTAACTGTGGTTGATAGCATGTAGCAGCTCCGAGTTGGTCTACGTATACAGAAAGAGTATTTTCGGATTGGTTTAACTGTGTTTGCTGCATTTGTAATTGCTCCTGCAATTCTCTTTCTTTGTGCTTCCTGCGGCTACTCTTTTATTTTTCTTTGCTTAAGCTTTGTTGTTCTGGGCCCTTATCTTTTCCATCTGTTGCTAGATTCCTGTCGATGACTGCTTGTGTGCTGACAACAGCTTGTTCTGCTTGAATTTGTATACTTGGTACTGCTGCTATGATGACTGGAGTCTCATGTTCCTCGTCTTTGGCACTTGGTGGATTTCCTGCTGGTATGCTGGAGATTTCCACATTGTTTGTACTGATATCTGGAGTATTTGTGTGCTTTGATGGTCTTGTCGTGTCGGCTGCAATTTCTTGAGTTGCGACTGATTCCTTGGTTAGATTAGAAGCGGCTTCGTCTGCTTCTGTCGTGGCTGCTTCTTTGTTGTGCTACTGTGTAACTGGACTAGACTTGGATCCGTCGATAGGGGGACTCGACTGGTTTACCGGGAGTGATGGTAGGTCGACTGATGTCGAAATTAGACTAATTGAAATGGTACTTTCGAGCGGATCTGAACTAACTAAACTAGACTCAATTGTAGACTCGATATGGGGGATAATGACTTGGTGTTTTCTACTTTGAACGGCTTTTGGTTGAGGTGGATTCATTTGTTGCAGTAGTGCAGTGACTGGAAGAGGGGTATAGACAGTTGTTTGTTGTGCATACACTAGACCTGATGGGTCGGGATTTATGATATGATGAGTTGTCATGTGACCAACAATTTCTGGGATTGTCGATGGTAAGGCTAAACTTGGGGTTTGAATGGTGTCGGGGAAAGCTAAGTTGACTGGGGTAGTAGACAGAGATGCAAAAACTGGTTGTTGGACGACCATCTCACGCCAGTTAGGACAAAGTATCAGGAGATTTGCAATGAATGTATTCAAAGCGTTGTCTGCTGGGTTAGGAGGAGCAGGTAATGCTAATAGACTGGTTTCTTCTTCTACTGCAGTTGGGGAAGAAGGGGGGGACTGATTGGTTAGGTCGACATCAAGTTCGACCAAAATTTTGGGTTTTTTAACAATAATTTGAGAGGATGGATACTTATTTGTTTCTAAAAATTTTCTGAATTGATCTTCGACAGGTAGTTTGTTCTTGGCTGCATTTTCAAGAATTTGGGTAGCAGTGTCGTATAGCTCGATCTCGTCTTCTTCCGAAGGTTCTTGAAATGTTACTTGTCTTTTCTCTTTTCCCTTGGTCGATGTTACTCGGTTCCGTCGGGCTGTGACAATTTCAGCTGCTACCTTTTGTATATTATCGTCTGTCAGAAGATGTTCTGGATTGTCAGACTCTGTGTCACTGTTCGACTCCTCTCTGGCCTTTGCTGATTTTGTGTGCGGCGTTTGGGTAAGTGCTAATGTCTTAGGGTTAGGTGCCGGCTCGGGTTGATACATGAAGGTGTTCATATACAACCGAATTTCGTATGCTTCGTCTTGTTCCATATTAGTGAGAGGCTTGACATACTTGAAGTTGGTTTTCCTTACTTGTGCCGGGATGGCCAATACTTCGTTAGATTGCCGACTTAACTCTATGAAGATTTGGCTTACCGAAGGGTAATAGTCGAGTTGCCTTGCCGGACCTGCTGCTCCTTCCTTGTACCATACTGCTGTATCATCCAAAGATAGTTGGATGTGAGTTGTCGAGGGCAAGCTTCGACGAACGTTTTGTGGTACCCTCCATCTTGTGGCCATTGTTTTAAGGTCTATAAACCATGCTTCTAGCCAAAGTTTAACTGTTGTAGGCCCATGTCGACTTGCTCCAGGTGCGAAGCAACATAAACTTTCCATAAGGACAAGTTGTTCTTGTGAAAAATCCTTGTTTCCTTTTGGTCGGAGGTGGGTCATAGCAATCCATATGAGTATAGATGGGTAGCGGATGCTAGCTCCCTCCTCTTGGAACTTATGGCATGTATATTTGAGAATGTCGGCCAGGTAGTCTGCCCATTTGTATACTTTTCCGTTCATAGCCATATTCTTGACAGCTTCCAACACGTCGATCTTCAAATCTGATCCCTTTCCCATCCGTGAAAGTGCATGTGATACAATTTTGGCGGCAGTGTTGTAATTGCCAAAAAAAATCTGGCTCACGACTATACCTCGTGAGTTCTTTCCAACAGGAGTATCAACGAATTCGTCAATCAAGTCTGTGCCTGAACTTGTTGGTACAGCGTCTCCCTTGTGTGAAAGGCCAGTTATTTTGTGGATTATTTCACCATTGATGTCGACTAGGACATCGAAATAAAGCTTGCCATTGTGGTACCTGCTAACGATGAATTGTGCAATGAATTCTTTCAGTCCTCCAAAATTATCCAACAAAGGTGCCTTTAGGTAATGCAGAATTGTGGCTGTCTGTAAACGCCGCGCTTCCTCCTTCCGAAGGCCATCTGACTCCTTCCCCCAATCTTGAATGCTATTCCATGCTTTCTTCCAAGTGGGTTCTGACGCCTTTGCGTTCCTAATCATCTGGAGTCTTGTTTCCAGTGGCGTTTGTTCCTTATCCAATTCTCTGACTGTCGTCGCAGCGGCTCTGGTAGCCGTTAGAGTTTTTCTAGGAGCCATGGCGGATTCGGGATTCAAGAATGTGAAGTTAGCTTCAATGGAGTTAGGGAATTCTGTATCTTGGAGTTCAAGTTCTCGGCAAAAGAGTGCCCAAGAATCCTCGAGCTCCGGATTTATAGTGGAGTTACTCAGCATGGGTGAACGGGACGTAGAGGCCCGTATTAATGGTTGATTTGATGGGGTTATTAAATTAGACTGATAGGTTATCGGTGCTTCGTCAGGTGCATTACTTCTGGCGTCGCGGGTATCTTTAGCTTTTATTTCTTTGTCATCATGGCACTGCGACACCTCGTTCGATGTGTCATGTCGACGGGCTTCTCTGTTTGAGTTTGGTCGGACCGGGCTCCAATGCTTTTGTTGTGCCTGATTTTCCTCTGCAACCCGTCAGTGTTCTTGTTGATGTCTATAATATCGACGGTTGTGTAACGGACTTCTTTCTCTGCTTTTTCCATCTTTCTTCTGCCACTCTCTCGTCATTTATGCTTGTGTCATGCTCTGTTGTTTTTCTTGATTGCTTATAGTACTCTCATTCGGTTATTTCTAACCGCTCTTTTTTCTTTCTTTCGAATATTCATGATTTATACCTTTTAAGTCGGGCGCCATTTACCGTTTTCTTGAAAACATTTCCTTGTAGCGTTTTCAGTCGGACTGATCCATTAGGATTTAATGTTTCGACAATACAGGGTCCCATCCATTCTGTATGAAGCTTTTTTGGCTCCCTTTTACTCGGCTATTATAAAGGAGTGCCAAATCTTCAACTGCCAGATTTTTCTGTTTGATATTTCTATCATGCCATGCTTTCTGTTGTCATTTTTGTACTCCCTGATATTCTATCGCCAGTTGTCGACTTTCATCCAGCTTCGACAGTTGGAGTAGCTGTTCTTGTCGAGTATCTTCGATGTCGATATGTAAAGTTGTTGCAATGGTCGGTACCTGTCGTTGAAAGTGTAATGGGACGACTGCTTCTTGTCCATAGACAAGTGAGAATGGTGTCTGACCTGTCGTTCTTTTGTATGCTGTTCTATATGCCTAGAGAACAACAGGTATTTTGTCATCCCAGTCATCTTTCTCTATGTTGCATATTTTCGTCAGTCCTTTTGTGAGTGTTTTATTGAACGATTCTACGACGCCATTCGACTGAGGATGGTATGTTGTGCTTATTCTATGATTGATTGCAAATTCCTTAGTCAGTGCTTCAATGGTTTTACATACAAAATGTGTACCTTGGTCACTTATCAGTGTTATGGGGCATCCAAAATGCGTTATGATGTTTTCATAAATAAACTTAGCGGTAATTTCGCTTGAACATGTTTCGACTGGTTCTGCTTCTGCCCACTTGGAAACATATTCGACAGCAGTGATAATATACCGAGCACCTGTCCTTCTCTCCACTACTAGAAATGGTCCAATAAAATCGATAGCCCAAATTTCAAATGTTTGGCTAGGGTAAATTGGGACCAATGGCATTTCTATTCTTGGTAGTGGTCGACCCATGCGCTGACATTTATCACACTTAGATACAAACTCTCGGTAGTCTTTATGAACTGTCGGCCACCAAAGTTCGGCCTGCAGGATTTTTCTAGCTTTTATGTCTGCATGATAATGTCCTCCCGTTGGTCCAGCGTGGGCTTCTGTAAGTATATCTTGTCGTTCATGCTTAAGTGCACATCGACGTAATATATCATCCAAGCCAAGTTTGTAGAGGAATCCATTGATCAACATGTAGGGGGCTACTTTCATTGCTAAGATATTCCTCTTTTTCTCAGTCATTCCTTCCAGAGCTTGTCCATCCTCGAGAAATTGTGCAATTTCCGCAAGTTCTGAAGGGACTGCTTCAATACGAAACAAGTGTGCGTCTGGTAAGTCATCTTCAATTCCTGTCGGTTCTTATCCCATGTCGACTCTCGACAGGTGGTCTGATCGGACATTAGCTTTCCCAGGTCGAATGATTATTTCAAATTCAAATTCTTGAAACAGTAATAGCCAGCGGCATAACCTCTCATGATGTAATGGTTTATTGACTAAATATTTTAAAGCTTGGTGGTCTGTATAAAATACAAAAGGGTTAGCCAATAAATAATGATAGTATTTCTGAAGTGCGAATACCATACCTAATGCTTCCCTTTCAGTTGTCGAATAATTTCTTTCAGCTTTATTCAATTTCCGACTACTAAATGCATTAGGGTAATGCATGCCATCTTCTTCGGGTTGTGTTAGAATGGCGCCCACTGCTATTCCAGATGCGTCAATATGTACATGAAATTTCTTTGACTAATTTGAGAATCGGAGAATAGGTGCTTCGACCATTTTTCTTTTCAATGTGTTAAATGAGATATCACATTCCTCCGTCCACCTATAATCTCGATCATCTTTTAACAATTGTTCGAGAGGATAAGTCATATCGGAATAGTGTTTGATAAACTTCCTGTAATATCCGGTATGACCCAACAGGATTCAGACTTGTTTCAGATTAACTGGAGGCTTTAGGTCGAGGATAATTTTCATCTTTGCGTAATCGATTTTGATCCCTTCTTTGAAAACTACATGGCCTAGTAGTATGCTGATAGGTGTTGCGAAGATGCACTTTTTAATATTCAACGACAATTGCATCTATCAACATCGTTCCAACATCAGTCGAAGCCATTTGCAATGATCTTTCAGCATTGTATAGATTGTCCAATCATCAAAGTATACATCCATGGTTTTGTAGATATATTTTTGAAATGCTTTGACGACAATTCTTGAAAAGACCGTGGGTGCGTTCTTTAGACCGAAGGGCATAACTTTGTACGTGAATGACCCAAATTCACATAAGAATGTTGTCTTTTTCTGATCTTCCTTTGCAATAGGTACTTGGTTGTACCCAGATAATCCATCCGTGAAAGAGTAGCACTCATGCCCTGCAACTTCGTTAATAATTTCATCAGCGAAAGGGGTTGGGAAGGGATCTATGGGTGTTACCTTGTTCAGCTCTCGAAAGTCGACACAAATTCTCATTCGTGTCAGATCTTGTTTCTTTGTCTGAATGACCATTGGGCATGCCCACTCCGACTGGTCGATAGGATATATGATTCCTACTGCGAGCTTGCTACCGATCTCATTTTTAACAATATCCTTATATTTGTGAGCGAGCTTGTAGGGTCTTTTCTTTACAGGTCTAGTGTCAGGGTCAATATCAATTTTTATCTCGCCCATTTCCTTTACAAGTCCTTTCAAGTCTCTATAATCTCGAGCAAAAACATCTTGAAATTCTTTGAGGATACTGGAGATTTCTGCTGTTTGTTCCTGATTCCAATAATCGCCAATCTTTGCCATTTTCGGTCGGTCGTCATTTGAAATATCTACTTCTTTCATTTTAATCTTTGCGTCCATCCACTCTGGTGCACGACTATTACTTATCTGTCTTTCACCTTCTTTGATTTGTGTAAAAGTTGGTGGGAAGTCTTTTTCTGATAACCTTTCAGGTTCATCTTTGTTGACAATCTCTATGCTAAAGATTGTTCTTACGGGCTTCGATACGTCGGGGTGATCCTTTCTCCATTGAAAACTTTTTCCGACTGACGTCTCCGTTTCTAGACTCAGTCTTGTCGAATGTTGTTTTTCTGTCGACTTTATGTTGTAGCAGGTGTTAGGTAGGTGCATAATCTTTTGTTTGTTTGCAAGTGTTAAGTTTTCTGTTGGCTGCAGAAATTCTTTGATGTTTTTACTTGCTTCGACCAACCTCTCATCCTGCGGAGAAAATTGGAAATCCTTAATAAATTTTTCTTTTAAGTCTTTCCAAAAGAAGGTTTCTCCTCTCACTTCTTCCATCTTGTACCATTTGTTAGGTAGATCATCAAGTGTTTGGGGAAGAGGTGAGGCCATGTTCTTTCGTCTTTATAGCCCAGTTTTCTCCATTCTTTATCGCAACAGTCAATATGAACTTCAGGATTTTTTCCTTGTGTAAATGGGGGAATGTCAGCCTGAGTTGTCAATTTTCTTCCTCCAAATATTTCTATGAAAAATGTTGATGTAGTATTCCAGTTTTGGAGTTTCGACTGATGGGTGTCCCACCATCTCGCAGCTTGACCAGTAAATGTCTCTACCAAACTTTGTAGTCGGCCTTGTTCTCCGACATGTTTTGATACCTGTTCGACATGAATATCAGGTGAGTCACGTTCTTTATATCTTAATGTCGAATTACCATATTGTGCATTCTTTTTTGGAACAAGTGTTGGATATGCTCGCATTTTTTGTTCAAATATCCTTGGTGTGTAAGATACTGAGAAACAATTCTTGATTTGCTTCTTTGAGATGGCTTCCATAGTCCAGCATTCTTTTGCATGTAAGTCATAGTTCTCTATTTGCCAGTCATAGAGTTTTGCATCGGAATTATATCCGAGCGAGATAGTATCTCTGAGATGAAGTTCTCCTTGGGTATTTGACTCAATGAGATCTTCATTGTTGTCTATCTGGTAAAGCTGTCGAACATCATTGTCGATTTCTGTAGGTTTCGACCAAGGTTCTCCTTGAGATGGGAAGATTGGGACGATAACCTTCTGTCCGTTGCCTTTCAGCTTAACACGACTTTTGTTTAAGGAAATTGAGGCCTTCATCTTTCGTCCCCATGGTCATCCGACCAATACAGGGAATGGACTCGCATCATCTTTTGGAGTGATGATTTTGAAATCTACTTTCATTGTGATGCCTTTAATGGAAGTTTCAACTCCTTTCCATACTCCAATCGGCTCAATTAATCCTTGATCTGTGAGCTTTAAATAGATTCCTGATTCTTGTAGTTGAGGTCGATCGAGTTGGTCCCAAGTATCATGAGTCATGATATTCACTTGGGATCCAAAGTCTAGTACGACTTGTCATACATGATATCCATTTATGTTGAGGTCGACAACATCATTTTTCTCTTTTTGTTTTAGTGGACAAATGTTTTTAGTTTGTCTTTGTTCGACATGTTTTAATTTATGCAACATGTCAATCATTTTTCCTACAGCTTCCTCGTTTGAAATTAATTTGAGCAATTCATTGAGAACATCTTCATGTGCTGCTAAGTCATGAAATATGTCGGATGCATCTTTGTACACAGATTTTTGTTTTATAGGATTTGGATAATCCTCCTTATCGACAATTCTAGTTATCTGAGGTTTATCTTGACCAATGTGAGTGCCTTGCCTGGTTACAATTTATAAGTTTTTTGTACGAAGCACATCATTTTTTGAAATACAAGATAACACATGAACATTCTTTTTATTATTTATTTTCTCAATCATGGTAGGGTAATCCTCTAAATAGTGATCGCCTACCCCACACTTTGTGCAAAATTTAAGATCAGTTCTTTCCTTATAAGGGCATTCTGCATTTCGATGGTCCTCACTGAGACATGTGAAACATGCACCGGGTCGACTAAATCGAACATCGCGGCCTCCACTGCCATGACCACGATTTTGGTATCCTCCGCGTCTATTGTAGCCGTCATATCGCCGATCATACCATCGGTCATTATACCTTGGGTATCTGTCATTCTTGTTTTGACTGTACAGGTTATTTCTTCCATCATTTGTCTCGAATATGTCATTTGCTGTATTTCTATCGTGATGTTGCTCGACAGAGTATGTCTGGTACACTGCATGATAATTTTGCCGATTTTTCAGGTTCAGATGACAATCTTCAATTGTATGTGTATTCACTTCGCAAATTTGACACTATCTTGCATTTTTGTTTTTCAAATTGAATGGGCAATCATTTGTAGTATGTGAATCATATTCTTTGCACAAGTCGCAGAAACATCTAGATTGAATGAGTTTTACTTCTTGTCGCCGATCCTCAATTCGACAAGAATCTTTGGTATGTCCCGCAGTTCGACAATTTGTACACCATAATTCTTGCCCTTTTAGCGTCATATTTCGGATAGCCTGCTCCATGGTTTCAAGGCGTTCGTCGACGTGTCTACCCATGGATACTAGAGGGTATTCATCATCCATTTCAATTTCTAGTGCTAATTTTAGTGCATCTGCATATGTATTAATACTTTGTCGACGAGCATGTATTCTGATTTTACTTATTAGACCAGCAATAAACCATTTGATTAATAGTTTTTCTTCAATTTCGTAGTCTAATTTGCTGAGGAGGTATTTGAAGCTCTTGTCATACTCCTTAACAGTTTCTATCTGCTTTTGGACTGTCGTCTTCAGTCGTTCTGCCGCCAGGTATGTCGCATCTTCAATAATAAAGAAGGCTAAAAAGCTTTGTTTGATTTGTGCTTTTGTTGCATTTGGTGATTTTGCTATGTATCCCATGTACCATGTCAGTGCTCTTTTCCTTAACGATCCAACAAATTGAGCAATCTGTATTTCTTCGCTGGTGATTTGATTGGCTGTCCATATTGCTTCACACACAAACCAATGTCTTCTTGGGTCTTCGTCTCCTTCGTAGAACGGAAGGTGTGCTGTTGTGTGTGGCATGTCTGCTGGTGTATTATTTTGAGAATTTGATGGAGGTGTGGGTGGGTTATTTCCATAATCAGAACTTGGTTCTTTGTCAATTTGGATTAGCTGTCTTTCTGGACTTGGTTCTCTGTCTTCAGAATCAATAACTATAACTTCTTTATTATCGCTAGATCTGCCTTCTTCGACCACTTCTGTCGAAATCTAGTTAAAGTTATGCTCGAATAGGATTTCACTAAATCTTGGGCTTTCCGACGTGCTTGTCGAGTCACTCAAATTTGGTATTGGCAGGGGGGGCGCTTCCTCATGCGTTGAGTACACTAGATGAAAACTTCTGTTTGAAAATTCGGGTTGAAAAGATACCCAATTTCCTTTCTCCGGATGATGAATCAATAGTTTATTAATATCATCACCTTTTATGCTTTGACGACTCCAAATTCCCGACTGACCAGCATGGAGACCAAGATTTTCTTCGACAATTTCTTCCACCCGAATGCTTTGTGTCAAACGAAATGGAGATGGAGGTGCTACCGTTTCAGGTATTTGAACTTGGAGAGCTCTACCACGCTCTATCCACAAGTCTTCATCCATCGGCGATAGTTCTTCTTTGACATCCCAATCATCACGGGCTCTGCTTGATTCTGGCATATTTCCTTCTGCATCTGTCGCAACGTTTGATCCTCGCGTCCTCCGGAGCGCAATTTCCTACTCCCGCATCTATTCACGTCACCGCCTCCTGTTTTCTCTTTTGATTTTCTGAATATCTAGGGTGCTTTTGTGACTCAAAAGTCTGTCTTTGTCGGATTTTTTTCCACTGCTGGCCATGTCGTCTTATCATATGTCAAATTTCATCAAACTAGGTACATCATAACATTCTTCATCACCCCCCCAATGCCGGCCTGGAGGTTTCTAGATTATTGGGGAAGTGCAGACCATCATTTGTTCACGAAAAATTCCCATTCGCGCTCCTTTACAAATTTTTCCCACTTACGTTCTTTCTCCTCCCAATTAGTGTTCGGAAGGGGCGGGAGTAGCAATGGTCTTATTTCGACAATATGCACAGTGCCTTTGTCGATAAAAAATTTGAACAGTAAAGTCGACAGAGAACACAGAAATTGATCAGCTAATTCGGTGAAGAACTTTCTTCTTATTTCGTCTACCGAGACTTGATCTTCAATCGCCTGCTCTTCATAGAAATCTTCTGCAATCTTTTCACACCACTCTGACAGATTTGTACATCCTCCGTTGATCAGTTTCGATAATAGCTTCCGCTCTGTTTCATCAACTGGTCTGTTCATCCAGAAGTTTCTTCAAGGCAGTCAGCACGGATTCTACGAATCGCTCATGGGTCTCGGAGAAGAATTGATCTCTCGCTTGGCTAATCGTTAGCTTGTTACATCGCGCATAGTTCTACAGATAATTCACAATTTTCTTCTCCCACCAATCTCTAATCTCCTGTTCTGAAATCATAGGTCATGTTGCTATTTATTTTTCATGCATCAACCGACAATGGAACCAGATGTTGTAGTCCCAAGGTTCATGTGGTTATCATGGATACATTACATAATATAAGCAAGCATACACAATGATACAGATACAAGAGACGAGACAGATAGAGAGACACAAGCCTTTATATTAACCAGTAAGAGCAAAATACAGTCATAGAACCAATCTTTTCTAGTACATCGGCTCAACAACCTATATATATCTATGCAATTACAGTTACATAACCGTTTGTTGGTTTGTCCAACTGACCCGACCTATACTAGTCGACGCGACCTGTTGACATGTGCTGCAGAGTGGTCGGGCAGAGGGCCTAGTCGACAGGCCGACCTAGGCCCCTCCAACAATAGAGAAAGCCATTGAAACAATTGTTTCACCAGATGTCTTTCCTTACCCTCAATCTCCTATTCTTGCATATGATACGGTAACCGAGGGAAACCTGGCAAACATCACGCCTACCTTTCCGATCGAAATCTTGGTAAAACCTGGAGTCATGGAACACATTCACATAATCCAGACTTGTTCTCCAGAAGAAGTCACCATTTTCACGGCCTTGTTTAAAAAATTCTGTGATGTATTTGCATGGAGCTACGAGGAAATGCCTAGCATTGATCTTGCCAATGTCATGCACAAGATTCAAACATATCCCGACACAAAACCTGTCCGACAAAAACTTTGTCTCGTTCACCCTAAGAAAGCTGTGGCTATTAAAGTAGAGATAGAAAAGTTGTTGAAGGCTGGGTTCATTTATCATGTTCCCTTAACAGATTGGGTCTTTAATGTCGTCCCGGTTACGAAAAAACATGGAACCATCAAAGTTTGTGTTGATTACAGGGATCTGAAGAAGGCTTGTCCCAAGGACAATTACCCTACCCCATTTATTGACCAAATTATCGACAACTGTGCCGGGAGTGTCATCTTTTCCTTCATGGGTGGATTTTTTTTGCTATAATCGGATTGAGATCCATCCCGTCGACCAACATAAGACTGCTTTCAACTGCCCCTGGGGTACGTTTGCATATCTCAAACTCCCCTTTGGCCTTAAAAATGATGGTGCCACATTTCAGCGGCCTATGTCGTATGCTTTCCATGATGTGAAGGATTTTTTGGAACCTTACTTAGACGATCTTCTTGCTCATTCGAATTGTCATGACTTCATCATCGATCATGTGATCATTGTCTTCCTCAGATGTCGACGGTACAATATCCGTTTAAATCCTCATAAGTGCATTTTTTGTGTCGAGTCCGGACGCCTCTTAGGATTCATCATTTCAAAGGATGGGATCCGCATCGATCCTCTCAAGGTGGATGCCATCGTTTCCCTACCACCACCCACGAATATTATGAAACTTCGAATTTTGCAGGGGAAGGCAAACTACCTGCGTCGTTTCGTGTGTAATTTTGCAGAGAAAACACAGGGATACATGTGGTTGTTAAAGAAGGACGTCCCTTTCAATGGGATGACTATGCTCAAAAATCCTTTGACAACCTTAAACATGCCATCACTCATGCACCTATGTTACAACCACCCAATTACACCAAGGATTACATCCTTTATCTTGTTGTTTCTAATTTCACTATTGCTATGGTTTTAGTACAAGAATATAGTCACGCCTAGGAACATGTGGTATACTACCTTAGTAAGGGTCTCATTGACTCTGAAACCCAGTATTCGCATGTAGAGAAGTTAGGTCTTGCAGTAGTCATTGTTGTTCGGAAGTTCTGTCACTACATCCTCCTCCGCACTACCACCATCATCGCCGACTCTAACCCCATGTACCACGTTCTCACATGATAGGTACTAGGGAGAAAATATTCATGTTGGATTGTGATTCTCCAGGAATTCGATTTCCAGTTTGAGAAGGCCAAATCAAAGAAGTCTTTGGTTTTTGCAGAACTTATTTGCGATATTCCCCATACTGATTAGGAAACTGAGCCCATGGACTCCCTCCCCAATGAGTCTTTGTTTCTCATCAGTACTTCTGACCCGTGGTATGGAGACATCACATTATATCTCCAAACCCAACGCTTCGGTCCTCAATTATCTCATGATGAACGTCGTCGTGTTTGTCACCATGCAAAATATTACCTCATCATCGGTGATACATTATATTGTCGTGGTATCAATTCCATTCTCCGACGTTGCTTAACTCATGAGGACGTCAAGCATGTTCTAAATGATTGTCACTCGGGGGCATGAGGTGGTCATCTTTCTGGGATGGATACAACCCATAAAATCTTACGCGCTGGATACTGTTGGCCTTCCATATTCAAAGATTGTATTGAAGTAGTCAAGAAGTGTCTTCCTTGCCAGCTTTTTCATTACAAAAAGCGCTCACATCTAGCCCCACTACATAAAGTTATTGTCGTCAGTCCCTTTTCCAAATGGGGCATCGACTTCATGCATTGTAAGCCTACCTCGGACGGGGGGCATGTTTATGTTATTGCCGGAGTTGACTACTTTACCAAGTGGGTCGAGGTGATGCCTACATACAAGGAAGACGACGAAACTGTCGCACTCTTTAAGTTCAACCATATCATTGCGAGATTCGGATTCCCTCAAGCCATCGTCACCGATCATGGATCACATTTTTAAAACAAGATGGTGGATGAACTAAGCGCCAGATTGGGTTTTCAGAATGAAAACTCAACTCCCTACTACCCTCAATCAAATGGACAAGTAGAGGCCATTAACAAGGTCTTGAAAACCATGATTCAACGTATCATGGGAACACTTAGTACAACTGGCATGTCATGTTTTTTTCATCCCTATGGGCATATAGGACTTCCGTTAAAACTGCCACTGGTTTCACACCCTTCCAGTTGGTCTATGGACTAGAGGAAGTACTACCTATCGAGTGCGAACTTTGACTGAATACTACTGTCGAGGAAGAACGATTTCTATACTTGAAAAACTTGACAAAACCCGCCGCGATGCAGCTCTGGCTAACGAAGCACATAAGAAATGAATCAAGGCCCAGTACAATAAATCAGTGAAACCTCGTATCTTTAACGAGGGTGATTTGGTCCTTACTTATGACCAAAAGCACGATAAGTTGGGGGTAGGAAAACATGAGTCCATGTGGCATGGTCCATATATGGTAAAATGTGTTTTGGAAAAGGGACCCTATGAATTAGAAGATTATGATGGGATATCTTTGGGGGAGCCTCGCAAAGGGCTCTACCTAAAGCGATACTATGCCTAAATCATTATGCATTAGTACTTTGTATATATTGTGCATGACGTGTGTTTTGTTTGGTGTGACAATTTATTTTTAGTGTGTTAGGAGCTTATCATTGTGCTTATACCATGTTCTTCCTAGATGTGCAGATGGAAACTTGCTTTGGATTCGTAGATGGCACTAGTTGGCACACCTGCAACCTCACTTCAGTGACATGGGTACTCTATTCCCCTGTCAGCGATCTGATTAGTTCAAGAGGAACTTGCCTAGGTTTTGCAACCAACAATGTCATTGAGTATCATGCAGTGATTGGATTCTTGATCAATGCTTTTTCCTTGGATGTGGACCACCTTGGAATCTACCTCGATTCACAGTTAGTGGTATCCCATCTCAACCGTGTTTACGCTATCCGCGACCTCGTATTACTCCGCTTATTCGGTGAGTACGCCGCTTGGAGAGGTCCTTTGAGTCCATTCAATACCTACACATTCCAAGAAACATGAACACAGTTTCTTATTCCCTATCTAATTTCATATTAGATTGGTACATTGCACATTCATAAACATTTTTATCAAATAGATGCATAAAATGACATAACATGTAATCTACTCATAGTGTGTAGGCCGACATCCATGAGATCCCAATTCATCATAGAAGACACAGTATATAAAACCGCAGAATAGTGTTATATATATATATCATCATGTCCGGTAAAATACAAAAAATGGTATTGGTACAAAAATATGAAGCTAATATGCTTTCAGTAGATCATGTCTACAAAATATGAATCATATGGATTTCCGTACATCTATCATACATAGAGCTATCTCTGATGATGCTAGTGATTACAGATAATGGCCTGAGCCACTCAACAGAGTAGTTGACCAAAAAGTCTTGAAACCCCAGCTGTATGGCATTGGTAATGGCGAGGCAGGTCATTGATGGATACGTTAGGAATATCCAATGTTAATATCTAGAGTTTCTCCTCCAGTTCATTCAACTCCTCTACGACATCCTGCTGAGCGCCTGCCATCTCCCATACCACTCCTCTCCTCTCGATCGGAGAGGAACCCACCAGTTAAGACAGGCCAACATCTGCATGAGACATATGTGAACTACTAGTACTGCACAAAAACATTAAAAAACTACAAAATACATAAAAACAACAAGAGTTTCATTCTTACCCATATCTCCCCACTGCTCCCCCTCTAGAAGTGTTAGATCTGGATCTCCTCTAAAGTTAATATCGACATATGCATAATCCTCAATCATGAGGATTTGTCTCGGGAGGCACCTAAATAAGGTTGGCCCATAAGTGATGATAGGTTCTCCGCCTCCATGGTGGGCCATCATCTCCGACCATTGGACCATGTGTGGATCTTTTGGATCATGATCATCTAGCTCTACCTACGGTCGCAGCAGTGGAAATATCTCTAAGAAGAACAAAACCACAATGGATCCATAGCCAAACTGCTTCAACTCACCCCTTCCGCACTTGGTGAGATGATATTTCAGATTCGCGAGGAGTCCCTCGCACTAGTTGAAGACTGTCGGTGCCATACACTCGATGCCATACAACATGTGGGCCTTGGTGGCCTGATGAGCAGCTTTGATGCCTGCCACCCTCTCAATAGTGAAGAGTATAGTTCTCAAGGGTCGATCTTGTATGTTCTTGATGGGAATATTCCCAGCAAGCATCTGTGTCCCTGGTGTACAGAAATTTGCCACCAGACTCTCTGTCGACTCTCACTACCTCGTGGCCTGGATAGTGAAACTGGGGCTCCCCTTCTAGATAACCCCGTCAAGAAATAAATATCTTCCACATCCAAGGTGAGGATGTGGGAACCTACTCTAAAATGTTGTTGATCTGGGTCCCACGGCCCGTTCAGGTAATCTAGCAATTGTACTTGGGACTTCATACCCTATACATGGAATAGTTTTAAGAGTCCACACCATTGCAAAGCGTTCATTGAGTGTGGCTCATTCCTCGCTTGGGAATATTCGATTTCATGCTCTCTTTCTTTCCACAGGACCATTGTATTGGTTGAAGTCTGCATAAACGTAAATTATACAACTATTAGACTCTTTTCATGGCATTGGTTTGGGTCTTTTTGGCCGCAATTTTTAAATTTAGTTATGGATCTGTGCCGATGCACCCCTCCTTTGTGGAAAGTGCACCGACGATGCACTTTTCCCATGGGGAAAGTGCGTCAGACCCCTCTCGACACACTTCCCGTAAGGGGAAAGCGCGTTGCCCAGGGAGCGCGCAATCCCCTTAATTTTGAGTCCAAAAAACCCCAAAAATCATACTTAAAGCAAAAACTAATCCATTGAAAAGGTAAAGCATAGGATTGAGGCCTACCGCAACTGATAGGGCGTGAAATGACTGATCGTAGTGTCCGCAATCGACGTTGGAAAAACGAGCTCCAAAGAGGTGTTTTCACTGTTCCAACTTTGTAAAAAACAATTGGTAAATATTTCTTTACTATTTGACTTTTTATATAAAAGAAATGTAATATTCCTTTATCAATATTTCTGTTATGGCTTTTTTTACTATAGTTGGTGTCCTTTTTACGTTTTAACACCTCATTATGAATTCTAACTTAGTTTTTGGAGTTCGTAGATCAAGTAAAGTGGTGTTTTGACTTTATTGGCGACCATCGTAGGTGTTTCATACTTTTTATCAAGTGTGAACGAGTCTTTGAGCATTTTTTATGCTATCATCGTGCTCGTTAAAATTAAGAATTAATGGCATCGAGCTTACTTTTTGTTCTTTCTTGTGCCCGTAAAACTACGAGAATAAGTCACCGAGTTATAGTTTATCACTTTTTCAGGCTCATAAAACTCCCACGAAAAAGGAACACCTCGGAGTTCCTCTTTAAGCTATTTTCAGACTCCCTAAATAGGAAAAGATTGCCAAGGGAACTTGATTCTTTCACGCTTGTAAAAGTATTCGAAAGGTCGTATTTCTGGTGATAGTTTACCCCTTTTTCGGACTAGAAGGACAATTTACGAAAAAGGAGCACTCTAGTTAATCATGACTGGAAGAGTTCTCTCTCATGTTGTTTTATCCCTTTTCAGATGAGGAGACTAACTTTTACGAAAAAAGAACCATTTGGAGTCTTCTTTAGTTCTTTTTAGACTCTCTAAATATGAAATGATGCCGAGTTTTCCTTCTCTGGACTCATTAAAATCTGACATTGAAGGGCCCTTTTTGGGACGAACCCCTCCTATCTCAGGTTCGTAAAACATATGATATCGGACTCGTCCGAAAGATGTTATACCGAGCATTTGTTACCCTGCTCAAGCTCATTAAAAAACAAAATAGGTACTCATCAATCATGATGGGGATAAGGAAAAAGTTTGTGTTTCATTGTAATTATGGCAGTACTTAGTCACTCTTGAACATGGCACTTGTTTGCATATACATTCAAACACTTGGGTAATCTGCTTGTCTTCGAGTCCCACCAATTCCATGAGTCATTCCACTCCTTTGATTCATTCAAAGAATGCTTCCATCATCAGTTGCATTAGGGGTCAGTGTCATTCTCGTTATGTCAATGCTGCCAAGTCATGCCATTACCATGTTCTAGAGAGGCCTGTTCATCGATTTAATCTCTGCAGTCATTATACCTTCTCTCATATCGGTCACCTCTGAGTCAGTCTCAAACATTTTCTCTACAGTCTGATCTACTCCAAAAATCTTTGACCTTGTTTTGTGTCGATGATGGGGGAAGCATCATGGCCCTCCTTCGATCGGTTTATCCTTGTCGACTACAACACATCATCCGAGGATTAAACCTAGAAACCAATCAAGTACTTTGGGCTTGCATGCCTCAATGGCAGGTTACCTCGCTTTCAACAGTAAGTTTACATCATTGACTTCTAATTGAAAGATTCCACTGAGTGTTCGACCTCAGCCCATTGATTCACATTCAGTGGTATGTACTATGATACCATGGGGATCATTGACATCAATGGTGATTCCCCTAGCACATGTTAATAGTATACATCAATGACCGGTAATCAAGTGGTTTCCACCATGTTCGACTTCAAGACATTGTAATCACATGGTTAGATTCATATCATTGTAGGCTAGGCTTGAAGACCCTGGGTTAACTCGTATATCTTAGCCAAGTTGCGATGGATATTTTTTGAGTTATATTACACAGATCCACTTTTGTATTGGTCGTGGATGTGTTATCATATCGTTATGGATCTACAATTGTGTCTAGTAGCCATGATTGCGTTCAATCGGTCTTTACTATCATGGATCTGCAATGTATTAGTCTGCAGCCATGTTATGAGTCAGTTGAGACATGTATCTCAAAGTTAGTTGTACTGCAGGAGGTCTTTGTTCGTCACTCCAACCGACAATCCTTACCTTGATTTTTCCTATTGCAAACCATTTCACCTACCCTATTTTTCCAACTTCATGCTTTGGGGGGCATTATGTTACACCAAAATCTCGTCGTCATGAGTTATGTGTCCTCTATATTTCCCGATCCATAAAGTAGTTGGGCTAAAACACCAAAAGAGAAGTTGATGTTCATCCCTTTAATTTTATGCTGTCACCCTAAAGCGCCTTGATCTTTGGCAAGGTGCGTCAAAATCAAGGTGACGCGCTCTGCACCTTAGCAGAGTGTGTCAGTGGCACATGATTATCTTGCACAAGGTGCGTTGTTGTTGGTTAAAATGGATAAAGAAAATCTTTGAGCAACTTCTCGAAGCTTGGATGGCGTGGAGACTTATCCCTACATATCTGGAAAGGTAGCATTCGATCCCCTTACCTAGTGGGATGATCCCTTAAGCCTCTCCCCTAAATCCTCAACCTCTACTATCTCTTTAGTGCTATATATATGAACCCCCTCTCCATTGGTAAGGGAGGAAGGATAGAGTACCTACATGTTGGTGGAATTTTGCTAGGAGATCCTCTTCATTCATTAGGAAGCTAAGCATTTGACCTTGGAGGCTAGGATTGTTGGAAGGAGGTTATGACGTCAAAGCATCGATTGTAATGCCTCTCTCTTTGTACTTCTTATTATTACATCTAATACAAATTCATTCCATAAACTTGTTGTGTTAACCATGTTTAGGATTAACCTCTTTGACTGTTGATCTAGATTGATTCACAATCATGTGCTTTTACTCCTTGTTTGCTTCCACATGTTTTGCCGGGTTTTGCAGCTAAATATCTGAAGATCAGGACTTGGATCAACAAGGAGAAAGGAACTAAAACCACAATATTTTTAATTAATCTTGAACATAGGAATTACACCGAAAGCTTCAAACTTTTTCCTTCACCAATTGCTTCCTACTCCTAAACATTAAATGAATGAATCATATACCCCAACCTTCTCTTTTATAGACTAGGAAGAAGGAATGATGAATTTGGATACATGCACAACAATGCCTTGATTGAAATAAACCTAAATCCTAGATCTATTCTTGTCCTTTGTGTTAGATCCCTCGGGCCTCAACTTGCATGAAAGATCTTTTCCTAGGAAAGTGCCTCCACTAGAAGAGATTTCAAATATGCATGCATACATTCATCTCTCTCTTCTAGGTATCTACATCCCATTTATTCTTGGAATGTTCCCACGTGCAAATTTCCCTAATTAACGTTGCATGCAACTACTAACTAAAGCAAAATTTAGAAATAGAACTAAAAGACTAAATATGAACAAACATCTAAACTGGAATTAAATTGATGATGCTACATGCTTTGGTATGTGTGTGCCCTCTATCTCTCTCCTTAACTTTGCATGCAACTACTAACTAAAGCAAAACTTAGAAATAGAACTAAATGAGTAAATATGAAAGAACATCTAAACTAGAATTAAATTAATGATGGTGCATTCTGGGCATGGATACGCTTTCTCTCTCTTTCTCCTCCAGAAATTCCCTTGTGTCCTTGTTTGTTGTTGTATGAATTTGTTGAAGGAGGCAATATTGTTCTTGTTGTTATCAAGGCCACTGTATGGGATATCTATTGGTGTATCTTCTTTGCATGCACCCAATATTCTCCACTAGTTGATGCCATTAATGGTACTCTATTGGACACTTTACGAGGTACAAAAAACCCAACACTTCCTTTTACCTAGGAAAGTGTTTTGCTCCAAACATAAGATACTCCCTCTAAATTTGGAATCTCCCCTTTGCTAGGGGCTTGGTCAAATAGTTAACCATCAACAAACTTGAAGAAACATGAATTTGGATAATTGCTTCCTTTTGTACTTTGAACATTGTTTGGAGTATTCAAGGTAAAAACCATTTGTACAAGGAACATTGCATCAACAACTTGCCAACCTCCTTTGTCCTTCATGCTATTTTAAAATTTTCTCACACCACATCACGAACTATTCAGGATTTACAACAGTATTGAACTCATTTGTATACAAGGCCAAGGCAAGTGTGCATATAAGAAATAATGAATTCAAATTTGCATTAAGCTCAAAACAACTCAGCAGCCCTCCTAAGAAGAAGGATGTACCATCACTTTTGGATTTCAATATCAATGAGATTGAACTCATTTACATACAAGGCTAAGGCAAGTGTGCATATAACAAATAATGAATTCAAATTTGAATTAAGCTCAAAACAACCCAGCGTGAGTACAATCTCATTGATATTGAAATCCAAAAGTGATGGTACATCCCTCTTCTTAGGAGAGTCCTCCAATAGCTTAAGTAAGAGTCTCATCAAGGTTTTCTACCTCTTGTTGAGAGAATCCTTTTGCAACAACCTTATTCTGGTACTCTTCCATACTCCCATCAGTTGCAATCAAGGATTGATCACTGATTTTATCGTTGGATTTGTAATTGTCTCCTTGAGGTTGGGGAAACCTTCCTCCATCATGGAATCTTTCCAAACCTGATCGATTGGTCTATGAGTAGCCTACAAAGCCCCCCTTCTAGAATTTGACCAAAACTCAACAAAATTCATGGTTTTTTTCTTTGATGGTGACTCTCTCATCATCAAACTTGGCCAAACATCGGGAATATTTCGTGCAATAAATTGAAAGCAAAGTTTTCATTAAAATAATAAATACAAGACAACATCTAACTCAAGAACATCACTTGAAGGCATTTGGAATGGAGCCCAATCCCTTCAAACGTTACATAGTAGCATCACTCAACTCCACAAGCACTCTTTGCTCTTGAAGCATGCTGAATATCTTTATTTCATAAGTCATATGTCTCGGAGCTCCATTGTCCACATTGTTCATTTTTAGAACCCAGATGTAATTTAATGTCTCAAATAATTTACGTGAAAATATTAACAGAAAATACATTGAGTTCACAACATACCACATAACAGAAGCAATCAATAAATCACACACATTTGACGCAATGATTTACCATATAAAACCCTTAACTAGGGAAAAAACAAGAAAAAGTTTGATTTTTATTAATGATAAAAACCTCTGGATCTTGTCCTGGATAATGGCCCATTGAGGAAAATACAATGATAGATTGCTAGCCTTCAAATCTCAAGATCATTCCTTCGATCTTGTTGGTTGCTAACCCTTGGCTACCACTTTATTTGTTCCTCTGAGCTCTTCCCCCTACGCACGTGGCTAAAATACCTTCTCCAACCACGTCATTGAGACCTCACTCACTATTCGTGACTTGTGTCTCTCCTCCTCTCACCTAGGATTATAACATTACAATATGCAAATACCTAGGACCAATACCATGGACTACGAAATACCATGGGACCTCTAGTCCACTTTACATGAGCTAAGTACAAGAGTACAATCACTTTAATTATTCACTTTATTAAAGTGAAATTCCTAAGTTTGAGAGGTCTCTTGGATGACTCTTGCATGACAAACACTTGGGATATGCATAAGTATATGTCTAATGCTACAAAAATCAACACTTCCTCTTAGCAAGGAAGTTACTTCTCTAAGAGCCACTTGAAACTAGTTCTCCCTCAGACCTTGGTGCACCGTCGCTCAAATCATCCTGCACGGTGGTATTCCTCCAACCCTGTTGGTTAGTTGCTCCATGTTTAATAGAAGATACATAATCAATGATCCTACACATGCTACACATCGATGACAAGAAGTTTGAAAACTTTGTCAAAGGTCTTCTTTCCTTCATTGATATCCTAGGAGCTTGGTCTTGCTCCTGAGAATCCATAAATGTCATCTTGTACCAACTAGGTCTCTTGGAAAGACTAAAAGGGGCCAACTCCCTCTTCCCCTCTAAAGGTTTACTCCCCATACTAGAAGTCTGCTCACTCTGCTCACTCTTTGAAGTATTCTTCTCCTTGACCTCTATCACTGACAACAATCCATGATCCAAGATCCCGTTGGATCATACTACATGATTTCCCTATAAATTGTAAACTTTTCCCTCTATAACACCAAGAAATTTTTCTAAGTCTATTCTAGATCTTATCAGTCGAATGATAACTTGTCCCCTCTCAAAAGAGAGTGCATACCTTCCAATGTCGATACTAAGGTCAAGTTCATCCTAAGCTCCAGTACATACAACACATCTATCACCTACATAGATCCTACCGACTCTAGTTGAAACCTGATGGTTGCAAATCCCTTCACAACACACTTGGAATGGATGCCAAACTCCACATGAAAATCTGGGTTTATCCTTAACAAACTGGTGAAAAAATCACGTTTTCTCGTCGTGTGGCGAGAATCCCCACTATCCACAAACCATGTACTACTTGTGCTAGAAAGACAAGAGACTAATGAGAACTCTTTCTCTTAATCTTCTATAATAGCTGCTACCTATTGAGACTTGGTCTTATATTTCGTCTTTTCTGGACATTGTGAAGCATAGTGGCCATACCTAAGGCACACAAAACACTTCACTTTTCTCCTATCCCTCTTCTTCTTCACTCCCTATAAATTTTCCGTCGTATTTTTCTGTCTCCTCTTTTCCTGACTGGAAAGAGAAACATCCTTCTCATCATCGTCCTGCTGGCCTCCAGATAGAGACTCCTCCCTAATCTCCTCTTCGGTGAAGTCATCCCATAACCTCTCCCAACTAGGAAGATGTTCTTGTGCAACAATCCCTTTGACGAAGGTTTCCCATTGCTTGGTGAAGCCATTCAAAGCAAACCTCACCAACTCTAGATCTCCCATAGTCTCCCCAAATGCTGCTAACTTATCACGAACTTGTGTGATCTTGCTAAGATAATAAGCTACAATATCGATCTTGGACATCTTGGTGCTTCTGATCTCCTCCCTCAGCACCATCTTCATGTTTTTTGTTGTTACTAAGGTCTAATCCTATCAGAGCATCCCACATCTCCTTGGTTGACTTCTTCTCAGCTATGTGAGGGACCAAATGATCCTTTACCACATCTAAGCTAATCCTCCTAGCCTTCACATCCTTCAAATTGTGAGCTGCTAATTCATTAGGATTTGTCAATGTGGTCACCCCTATGCCTGTAAAATCCCACAGGTTATTCTCCTTGAGAAACATCGTGACTTGTTCCTTCCAAGGGTTGTAGTTGAAGGCTCCCTCCAACCTGTCTTCAAACCTTATTGCAGCAACCATTTTTAACTTGTTATTGAAACCTTGACGTAGATTTGTAGCTTACTACGGCACTGGGTGGGGGGGTTTTGGGAATTGCCTAGAGTCTTCTTGGGCTGCTCGACTTCTTTGGGCAGTTGCTCGGACATTTTATGGGCTATTAGAGGCTTCCCTAACCCTGTTGGTGGTTTTCCGAAGTCTTTCTACCCCTGGACAAAAATTTATGCAGTTTTCCCAACTACTATTTAGGCCTGCATAGAGCTTTTCAGCTTGCTGCCTAAATTTTATGCGAATTTTCGGGCGGTTTCCTAACTTTGCTCGAGTTGTTCTACATATTCTTGGGGGTTGATCCACGTTGTCCACTATTTGTTGAACATGTCCCTTTCTTAATAGCGGTTTTATCCTTGGCATCTATTTGGTGACTGTCTGACAGGTTCTTCTCTTCCCTAGTGGCCTGAATATGTTTCCTAGCTCGCGTTCCCTAGACATTAACGGTTGTTTTCTGACCCCCTATAGTTGCTACTTGAGTTTGTCGCATTACACCTGTGTGGGAATCTATTGGCCTGTGTTTCTCTGTGGACGTCGTATATACCTCCCTCTATTGCGTTCACATCTTCCAACATCCGCTGCACCATGGCTCCACTTGTCACCACGTTTTACTAGCCCGTGATTGCTCGAGCCTTCGTCTGACGATTCCCCAAGCCCAACGATCATCTACTCTTGGCCCTATTTCCTTGCAAAACATATATCTAGCCTTATGTTTACCAAATACATCAAAGAACCTATTAGTTGCTTGTACAACATGGGATCCACCATTTTTTAATATGAAGTAGTGACCCTCTTCGGATTAGTGATCATAGGCATGGCCATGGGCTTGTAGTCCTCCATCCATATTTTCTTTAGGATATCAATTGCATACTTAACTTAACCAAAGAAAATATCCCTTGGTATCTTCCAAACCTCAAACCCCAAGAAGTAATGCATTAAGCCAATGTCATTCATCTTAAACTCATCTACCGTATCTGCCTTGCACCCTGCAATGAGTATCTATGAACCTATGAAAAATATGTCATCTACATACAACACCAAAAGGAGTAGATCAAAATCAACAGATATGAAATATAAGTTGGTATTTACTTCAATTTTGGTGAATCCCATGCTCTTCAGGTATCCATGGATACTGTAATACCATGCTCTCAATGCCTGCTTGAGTCCATACATGGCCTTTTTCAGCCTGCACATTGGGACTCCTTCCCACTAACCTAAAAGCCTCAAGGTTGCTTGATGTACACTTCTTCCTCAATTATCACATTGAGGAACATTAGCTTCATATCCATCTGATGTATCCTCCATCCCATAATGGAGACTAAAGACATCAATGCTCTAATGGAAGTGTACTTTAAGACTAGAGCAAATATTTCCTTGTAATCCACTCCTTCTTTATGTGATAACCCTCTCGCCACAAACCTCGCTTTGTACTTATTTATGTTTCCATCTGCCACAAGCTTGATCTTGTAGAGACATTTGGAAGTCACCACTAACTTCCCCTCCATGTTAGGCACAATGTCCCAATCATCATTCTTCACGATGGAGGTGTATTACTCCACCATGGCATACCTCCAAACCTGTTGGTCAATTGCCTCATGAAAATTGGAAGGCTTAATATCTGTGACTTTGCTCATTAACACCATGTAGTTCGAAAATTTCTTCAAAGGTCTATTATCCTTGAATTAGCTCCTAGGAGCATCAAATTCTCTTGGGCATCCCTCAATGCCTGAGTGAACCATCGATGTCTCCTGAAAAAATTAGTAGGAGCTGGTGGCTCCTCCTCTGTATATGAATGTTGTTGCCTTGAGATGGAATTCGTTGGTTACCCTGGCTCAACCTTCAAAGCTTCCTTCTCCTCATCCTTTATCCCTGGTAATGGATCAAGAGACTTCTTGGATGCAAATTCTTCTTTGAACTTTACATCCCTGCTTATAATTTTTTTATTTTATAATCTTGTAAGCCTTTGAATTCTCACTCTATCCAACAAACAAACCCTTCCTACTAGAGGGCTCCAGCTTGGTCCTCTTCTCCATTGGTATATGGATGTAAAATGGACAACCAAAGATGTAGAAATGACTCACCTCTGACTTCACACCAGTGAATGCCTCCTATGGTGTCTTCTCCCTAAAAAACCTGCAAGGAAACCTATTCTGGATGTAGACTGTTACATTGCATGCTTTTTCCCCTAGAAACATTAGCAAATCTTGGTCATGTATCATGACCTTAACATCCCCTATGACAGATTGGTTCTTCCATTCTACAATCATGTTCTATTGTGGGTTGTACGGAATAGTGAACTCCCTCTTGATTATTGCATCCTTTTAAAAATTATCAAAATCATTGGAGGTATACTCAGCCCTATTAATTGATCTAGAAAAGTTGATCTTCCTCATTGTCAAGTTCTTGACAAGAGCTTTGAACTCTTGAAACCTGCTTTGAACTTCATCCTTGGTATTCAATAAGTAGATCCATGTTTTTTGAGAGAAGTAATCAATGAAGGAAACATAGTATATGCTTCCTGTGATTGATGTTATTGACATTGATCCACACATATATGAATGCACTAGATCTAGGATCCCCTTAGACATGTGCTTACTGCTTGGGAAAACAACCTTGCCATGCTTGCCAAGCATTCATTCTTTGTACACACCTTGCTACTAAATACCGAATTGTATAAGACCTGTGAATATCTCCCTCATAATAAGTAGTGTTTGGTGATGCAGTTGCCCCATCCTGTTGTGCCATAACTCACACAAGTTGTTTGTGTCATGAACTAGGGATTGAATAGGTTCACCTTGTAACTTGTATAGATTTCCTTCCCTAACCCTAATCACCTAAGTTGATCCTAGGCTAGACTCCTTCAGTCTTATGAGGAATTGTTGGTTCTTGAACTCTACTGCATAGCCCTTATATTCCATTATTGAAACTGAAAGTAGATTCCTGTTGAGACCTGGAAAAAATATAACCTCATTAAAGTCTAAAGAGTTACCTGACTAGATTTGGAAAGGAATGGTACCAACTCCCGCTACTAGATACGTGGCATCATCACCAAGCTTGACTTGAACTCTTGAGACATGCTCCTTCAAACTTGAAAATATCTCTCGGGCTAATGCCATATGCCAAGATGCTCCACTATCCACATACCATCCATTATTTGGAACCATGTTGGAAGAAAGGAAAGAGACCATCAAGAAATCCTTCTCGAACTTGGAGGAAAATGCGTTCATCGGAGTTTCAGTCGAGGCTGCTACATGGTGGTGCTACTTCTTTTTACCCTTCTTTTCCAAACACTATGATGCATAATGGCCATGCTTATGACATATGAAGCAATTGTTTTTACTCAAGTCATTCTTCCCTAGCTGTGATGTTGACTCCCCACTCTTCACTTTACCCTTGTCGGGTCCTTCACCTATTCCCTTCTTTGCCTAAACAATGAAGGAATGGTCACTGTCACCTCCCTATTTGTTGGCCTTTGACTCTATCCAAGTCTCCTCTTGGATACAATCATCCCACAGTATTTCCCATGAGGGAAGGTTCTCCCAACAAAAATACCTTGGACAATTAATGTTTCCCATTAAAGTGGGAAATCATTAAGTGCCTTGTTTACCAACTCTTTGTCTTCTACCTTCTACAATTGTTGCAAGCTAGTCATGGATTTGTGTGACCTTCATCAGGTAATTGGTGACATTGTTTGATTTAGTCATCTTAATAGATCTAATATTGTTGTGCAATATCATCTTTCGGTTAATGTTCTCACTATGGTAAATGATAATAAGGACAACAAACATCTCTTTCATTGTTTTCTTCTCATATATATGATCAAATGATCCTTTATAGCATCCATGATCATATGCTTGTCTCTCACTTGTTTCTTCTTGTGATCTTCCAGAAGCCATGGATCTGTCAACAAAGCCACCACATCCTTGATGATATCCTAGAGGCCATTATCTTATAATAGAAGATTTACCTTGACTTTCCATGAAAGGAAATTTGGGGGACCATCCAATCTATCCTCAAATTTGAGGCTAGTTGATGCCATATCTGATCTGCACACTTCTACTCTTTTGTTCTTATTAATTTGAGTGGCTCCGATAGCATGTAAAATTCCCAAGCATTAGGTGACTATTGTTTGTGTTACTTGAGTTTCCTCAAAAGGGGGACATGGGGAACCCCCCCCCCACCCTTCCCCCGACTAAGTTTTCTTGTCCCAAAATTTTGGGAAATTGGGAGGATGTGCCCCCCACCTAGGGGAGAATTTCCTTGTCTAACATGGTAATTAAACTCTCATTTGAATTATAGTGAATGGTTATGAGATGAAACTCATAAAGAAATATGAATCCATTTGCTATTGTTGGGTGTAGATATCCCTTATTTTGTAATAAAACTCTTTATTAGGGTAATATATCTTATTTTAATTAAAATAAGTGAAGGTAGGGTGCTTGACCTAGCCATTAGGTTGACATGGTTAAGTGAACCTTAAGAAGTCATGGAGTAGGATTTGAAAGTCAATCAATAGTGGAGTGGGATTTATGAAGTGGTGTGTAGGGATGGAGAGTCTTGAAAAAGCAGTCAAATAACCCAAGCAAAGTGATACCAAAGTCATTCAAGGATTTCTTCCCTTCAAAAGCAAGCATAGCTAGGCTATAAGGCACCATAATTTTTTCTCCAATTGAAACTATGGAGAATGACAAGTCCTATAGTATGAGTTTTTTTTCGACCGCATCTCAGGGGTGGGTTGATGATGTCACGATAACAAGAAAGAGGAACCAATTGATCCCCTCTTCAATTCCCAATGAACAACATACTCTTGACCTAACCTATTATCCATTCAATTTGGTTGATACTTAGTTGACTAATTAACCTTTATGTTCTCACTTACAACAAAAAACTTGAGTGGTCCAACTCCACCAATGGGGCGATCTTATTCACCAAGAACTAATCTTTCTCCTTAGATATACATTATTGGCAACAATTTTGGTTGGAATCATGAGTTTTCTCTTCTTCGTTTGATGCTTTTGAATAGGATTTTCCCATGAATGAAGGTATATAGATAGAAAGGGTTGTCCCAGAGGTAGTGTAAGCCAAGAGGACCTAATACCTTTGCTTATTTCCTAGGCTCTCCTTTTGGAGATTTCTTTGTCGTGGATTGTACCTACAATCTTATGCTTTAGCTTAACAAGATCTTTGAGGAAATATTCGTAATACTTACTCATCAAGTTGGTGTAACAATTATTGCTTCTGCAAGCAAGTCATTATTAATGATAATGGGACAACAAACCTTTGTTTGGTCTTCTATGAAATCAGATAAACTTTCTTTCGTATCCTTCAACCCTTAGGGTTGTAGGCCTTTTTACCCACAACCACGTGCCTTGATCGACCAACCAAGTTTAGGTTAGAAGTGATTGAAAATCCATCCATTCCAAGTGGTTGCGGGAATTCTAACATGAATCAAGTGATCCTAAAGCGAATATTTGGTATTGAGAAGAAGGTTGGAAAAGCAAGGTGTCTATCAATCAGGTTACAACATCATATTTAAGGAATTCAAACCCATTATATCTCCTCCATGATGCTGTGTTCGAAGATCCAGGGTGACAACTAACATAACATTCTTATTACATCTAAAGTAGTGTCAATGCATGAGCTTGGTTTCTCATTAAGATCTTCGCTTATACTTATTCTTAATGAGACAAGTTTCTCTTCACACCTTCTTGGTGCAAACGAGAGGACTTTTCGGGTCTTGGAAAGTGAATTTAAGGGAAGGATAGAAGATCAAAGAGTTCTTGGAAGGTAAGCTGAGCTATGGAAAAGGTCAACATATACATGATCAACCCAACTAGTCAGACGCGCCTAATTTCTACATACCTTATCTCAATCTCATCAATGCTACTATATTTTACCTATTTTCCCATGTGAATCCTTTCCCTTACTTTGCAAATCTTTTCGACGTTAATGTATTCCTTTCTCTTTGCAGATAAAATAAGTATATTTAGAAAATTTTCCAATGGCAAAGGAAAAACACCATAGAACTACCTTGTTTCATCAACAAAGTCAATGCATGGTTATGAGGAAGGTCTTTCCATTTCCCTTGTCTTGCACTTGGGGGATTTGATTCTGTTTATTTTCCCCCAACCATATGAACGAATAGGTAGGTAGGGTGAGTGATGCTTCTTCAATCGATAGGTGTTTATGATAAGGTCATCAACAAACAAATGCAGTTAGGGATAGGTAGTTGAGAGAGAAAGGAAAGAAATATGGGACATTGAAAAGAAGATTGGCTAACTAAGGTTTCATAACATATTGGTTGACCCTTTCACTTCATATTTAAATATTGGTTCAGATTCACCTTTTAGCCTTGCATAAATATATAACTAATGCCACAAAGTGGTTTCACATGGAATAATTAATTTTCCACCGCGAGTTAGTAGGTCACCTCCTCTCAGGTAGGAAGGATCGGTTCTAATCAACAATTTCATTTGTTGACCCTCTGATTCCATTTCCACCGTGTGCACTCTACTTCCCATTCCAAGCAGTATTTACAACAATGTGTGTACAATTCTACATGGCATTGGTCATAATTTGTGTAGGTGTTTGTGTAGGATTGAGTGAGTATAACACGGGATTTGAGCATAGCAAAGGGTTATTCATTTCTTGTAGAGCCTTATATTTTGTAAGGTCAACGACTTTTTTTCATTTATGTGACTTGCCTTAATGACTTGAACGTCGATTGAAGCTATGTTTCTTCTCCTCAAATATGTTCCTTACTTGACTAGCTGTCACCTTGAAGGGGTTGATTGATGCATGTAGTATTCTGAGAATCAATAAATGAGAAACCCTAGATAGGGTTACATCACCAAACACATGAGCTCAATGAAACACAACACAATATTTCTATAAGACGATACAGGACCACATTATAATGAGGGTCCTCACTCTTATAAAGAGTGTCAGTGACCAAAACCCTAACCCTAATATGACTAAAACCCTAAGATGCATGGAACCCTAACTTTTAACCTAATTTACTTTAAGTGAATTTATTACATATGTAGCCTTATATCTTAACATCCACCCATAAAGCATACATTACTGAAATCAAATGCATTTATTGAAAAGCAAATAAACTGAAAACAAAACATATGTTGGAAGCTTCTTTTATGAACATAGTTCCTCGACCAGGTTGAGCTCCATCAAGCTACCTCGTAACCCTCATAAGGGTGTAGTTCCTGAGTTGAATTCCCGAGTTCCTGAATTCCTCTTCCCTGAACTTTCGAATCACGGATCTCTTGAATTCGATTACTGGACATCAATCCACATGTATGTCACATAACCTCTCTAGTAGAGTGCAATTCACATGCATGTCTCAACCAATGAGGGATCTTTCCCTAGATAAACAACTACTGAACTCTCTGGGAAACCATTCACTTTGGAAGATTTTAACTGATCCCTTTCATATCATCAAAGTGTGGGCCTCTTAAAACACAAAATATTCATATGTCTTTCCGTGGATAGCTAGATTTGTTCATACATGATTCATTTTTGCCACAAATTGAGAGAATGCAATGCCTCGTATGTTAAGCCCCAAACATATGTAATAATTGTTATTATTGTGGAACAAGGGTATTTAAGGACCAAGAGACATTATTATTTTGTAAATAATTAATTAATAAAAACAACTGGCACACCGGAGACTGCAAAAGAGTATGGGAGGCATAGATCCACAATGTGAGATGGAATGGGGACATTCCTAACACTTAAGAACTTTTTTGGTTGAGCTTGGTCCATATTTATGACTTGGTGGATTTATTAGTTGATGATCACCCAAAAATTCTACAACGGACCCAACTTTTGATTATTTCTTCCTATGTTGGTACTATTGAGCCTGATTCATGATTTAGTGGGCCTCCCTTGGTGAATGCACCCTCCTTAGTGCTTGAGTGAATTTCACTTGTTGATTGATCCCCTTTATTGGTTTTGTAACTCCTTTTTGGGGGTTATACTTGGTTTTGTAACCCCCACTTGTACAAGTGCGCCCTCACTGGCTATTTTTAGCCTTGGTTTGTGTAACTCCTTGTGTAACCCCTCCTTTGATATTTTGGGAAGATGCTTTGGCCTACGTAGCTCCTCACCTCATTATTTTAAATTCCTCTACATGAATTAAGTGTCCACACATGAATTTCAGTTGGGTGGAGTGACTTGGAGCCACTCTCGAAATTTGAATTGCTTGGGTTGGATTCGATTTAGCCTCTTGTGGTTGAGTTAAACCCCCTTAGGTTGACTCAAGTTGGATTATCTTGGTTTGATTTGACCCCATTACGTTCCAATTTCCTTCTTTGGTTGATCTCAAAATGGACAACTTTAATTTCCTTCCTTTAACAGATTCTTAATCAAATTCTCAATTTCTTAAATAACATAAAGAAATTGGCATCATCAATGAAATTCTGATAAGCAACTAATTGTGAAGATTTCACAAAACACATGTGAAAAGATAATGTAAACCAGATTTGTTAACGGATTTCGTCAGACCTCCTGACTACGTCTCCAAACTCGGTGGAACTTGAGTCGCTTTATTATCTCCTGCAAAGATGTGTTGCTTTCATAAGTACAATGCATGCGTTTACTTCAAGTGGCTCTTTCCCATCCTGGGATGCCTTTCCCTTCCATACTAAGAGAATCAAGGCTCTCACAAGAACTAAAATGTTTCTCCCATCTTGGGATGAAATCCTTCACACAACGTTTACTACAAACTCTCTCCAAAAAATCCCTACCTACTTGTCCATATGAGAGGCTTTTATAGCTTCCTTATGGATGATTAGTCATCACCCATATGAAGGATCCAATCTCTCCCATGATACCCTAAAGCAGGATCAGGAGACACCTTAAGGGGGTATGTGGAGGAAGAGTCCTCTTCTTCCTCCATGAGGATCTTAACATCCCTTAGGTTTAGGAAACTAAGTCATGAGGTGGATTCTCTCACCTTTAATTTCCCTTTTTACAAATAAAAATGCGAATTTAATGTGCATCTCTACATCAAATTCCTTATTACAAAGTTTGTCCATGAATTTTCAAATGAAAATACTTTTATGCACAAATTGTCGCAGAAATCCTTCTTGTTGTCGAAACTTCAACTTGGAATCTCTTCAGCATGCGGATTGCATTTGACCTTGTTTAAGTTGCATTTGAAATATTTCTACGAGCTCTTCGATGACTCATCATCCGCAAAGAAAATGGACACCATCTTCATTCTTCGACTGAGATGATCCTCCTGGATCAAATCTCCCCACTGAAAGGACTTTTTGGACCTCCAAAAAGTTCGATTCATAGTCGTAGCAGAATATTTTGTCTTCAAAGCTTGTCCATGAATGTCTTTGGCTTCACTTGGACAGTGTTTGCATTTATGGCCATTTTTTAGGGTGTCGGGCTCCGCCGATCATGCACCCAAAAATTACAATGTGCGAGGTTTTATAAAAACCTATTACAATTTTTGTTTAAGACCTTAAGCATAACACATAATGCCTCTAAGTCTTCAAACTCCCAATAAAGTTTTAGACATAATGCCTCTCACTTCCAAGGGTGGCTAAAACAAACTTTTTACAATATTCCAAGTTTATAAGGCAAAAAAAAAAATTTAACCTTTCAACTAATTTTTTTTTAAAACTTTGGTCGAATATTGAACTTTATAGTTTGACCAAGATGTGATTTGAAATCCAAAAGTAAAAGGAATTTTACCCAAAAGTCATATGGCTTTGACTCATGAACTGGAAATTTGTTTGGTGCTCCCAGCCTTCATATGCAGTCTCAGCCTGGACATGAACATACTAAGCAGCATAACACTGTGAATACTGAGCACCAACACTAGCGCCAGCTCCAATTTGTCCTTTGAAAATAATGGGGACAAAAATTTGTCCTGCAGAATTTATTATATGATCAATAGCCTCAGTGATTTGCACTTAATGTTAATATGTGGCATCTGGTCTTTAGCAGTCATACAATAGTCATCTACATGACTGTGGTTATAACAAGAAACCGGAAGTTTGAACCCTTCCCACATCTGGCAATGCAACTAGCTATAAATCTTGTTTACACTTGTCTACTTGACAACCTAGCGTAGCTCCAAATCCTGTCATGCTGCATCTTGCAACCGTGGATCCTTCCTAGATACACCACCGCCTCCAATAACAAACCCTAGCTTCAATTTGATAGCTGGAGTGTTCACCGTTTTCAATTGGTTCCAAATATAGCATATATGACTTATCCAAACTGCCACCACTCAACCTTATCCTCCAATCAGGCGAGCGGGTGTTAGTTTCCATGCGTTTATTTTATCTGCAATTTCTTCTGAAGAGATCCTTTGACCTAGTGGGTATTCAGACATTGCACGTCTTCGACCTCATTCTGATCATCATAGGAAGCAATGGCCTTCCCACAACTTCGACCATCTTCTCATTTGCAACCAGGAGATTTCAATAATCATAGCAACCAAAGCTATTATACATGAAAATAGACCAACATTACGTGCGCATACTTGTAATACGCAAAGGTGAATGGTTGTTGTTCATATAGGGACACAGGGCGGTGGCTTGAGGTCGAGGCGGTTGGTGATATGGAATCCATAAATGGACTTCCCAATACAGATAATAAGCATGTTCAGCCTTACTTAGATGCTTCCAAATCTTCCACCTAGGGATTGTTGAGCACTAGTCGAGTCAGTCATCGCTCTCTGGGGCTCTACACAAAAGCACAGGGATCCTCTTTACCTTCGTAGATTTCTGCTCATGCATAAGTGTTACCAGCTCTTGGAAGCATCATGAATATTTTGGCGATTGCTTCAGCCACGCGCATGCGTTCTATTCTCATGGAGCTAGGGGGAGGGTGTCTTCTCCAAATCCATCCCACATTCTCCTCCAGTATGTCGCAGAAATTTTTCAAACCATCCATATTCGAAGAGATTAGGATGGAAACAACACCATGAAATCTCTCACACTTTGCACAGTGCAGCGACTGAGGACTCCATCAGCTCGTCCAAGGAACAACCTGCAGTCAACCATTTGTGATCGGAAAAACAGAGTCTTGGGAATAACCACGATCTCCTCTGCTCGTTTTCACCGAACAAAACAACGCCTTCTCCCAGACAGCGGTAGATCTGTGCATAAAATGGCATGGAAATGTCACCATTGATCTCTGTGCTTTAACGCTTCATCGACAAAATTGTGGAATTCAGAAAAAGGAAACCAAACCGAGCATGTTTTGCTTACACGGTTCTTTTGTTGCGATAACCTGTACCAACATCCTTTACATGGACTCCATGTTTTTTTTTATATGTGAAATCTTCTTCTTTTTTAATTTCACAAATAAAAAAAATTGATAATCTGCAGAACTTCTTTCGACAGATTCAATAGCAGATGTACACAGCGATCCATACATTTATAAGTTGTATACAATTTTTCATACAAACAACAACTTCTTTTATGTACAATAGTAACCTCTTTACACAAACAAGCAACAATAATACAGATTCCAATTTCGTGGTTCTCGACTGTAAAACTTGTTTTTAGCATCAATGGTAATCTGTTTTTGTTAGATTGTTGTAACCAGATCACATCACATTTTTTTATTTTTATTTTTTACCAAATCTAACCAGATTATGAAAATGGCATAAAGCATAAAAAAATTAGTTTTGCAGAAAAGAAAACCAATTCTTACGCAACCAATCTGAAATGAGTGTTGCTCATTGTCTTTGGACACCTCAGTTTGTGAATCAGCTTTTTCTTGCAGTGGACATCTACCAGCGTCATCCTTCTTATTTACCCAAAGAGAAGGATTTTCTTTCTGTGGCTTACTTTTAAATGCACCTTTTCTTCTTCCATAGGCTTTAGCTTTTCAGCATGTCATAACATGATGATTTCTTTTCCCACAAAAAGAATAGATAATCTCATTTTCCATGTTATGAATTTTTTTATCGAAGGCATATCTTGGGTGTTTGTTAACTGCCTTGCTTCTCGGTGACTTGCTTGATGCTTCAGAATCACTGTTAGCATATACCTTTCTTTTACCTTCTCGGATTTGAAACCATTTTGGTTTCAATTCGGGATGCAAATCCCAACAATGATCCATGACATGTCCCCGCTTGCAACAGTAGGAACAACTCTCCCAAGAGCTTTCACTGGACATCGTCTCTTTATATCCCAATCCCTGATATCGAGGACGTTCCTCCACTTTGATTGGTTGTATGATGCCTTAGCCATCAGTACCAAGACCTCCTCCATTGAACCCCATCTTGGTTAGGAGTTTCATACCAATCCCACATGTATGCTTTTCGAATGAACCCAAACAAACGTTTGAATGAGAAGCAATTGAATGAACATGGCTATTACTTACCTCATCTTTTAGATGCGGGACTATTTATAATATATATAGATATATATATTATCTTCACTACTCTGCTACCTAGAGTCCAACGCTCTTCTTGGAGAATGTGCAGTTATGGAGTGGCGTGCTCTAGCGCAGCAGATGGAGAGGTGCGTCCTAGCCCGACAACAACATGGGAGTGTGTGCGCCCTTATTGATGGCCCAAATACATCTTCCTTATCTTCGAGGTATCATCCTGTTGCTTGATTGAAGATGTAGAAGATGATATATCCATGTGATCTGCTTCCGCATGAGGACAAAATGTGCAAATTCCATCGTCTTCTACTATAGAAGGGCTTCTTGGATTGTTGGCTTGTTCATATTTAGCTAACAATTCCTCTTTGATTTGCATCTTATGCTTCATCTCCTTGAGTTTCTCTTGAAGTTCTTGCTTCTCGTTTTCCAAGACTTCCACTTGTCTTCGCAGCTCAACACTTTCTTTTCCTTCATTATATAATTCTTGTACTTTTTTCTCGATAGAGAAAAATCTTTCACAAAAATCTGCATCTCTACAAAGATTTGCATATACTTGAATATATGGATTATTTTGTATACTTTTCATGTTAGATCTACAACTGAGATGACAAATGTCCTCAAATAAGTAAAACAAATCCGAAACTATATAAGAATTACTCTGATACCAAACTTGATCTGAAAATGGGCAACTTTACTTTCCTTCCTTTAACATATTCTTAATCAAATTCTTAATTTCTTAAATAACATAAAGAAATTGGCATCATCAATCAAATTCTGATAAGCAACTAATTGAAGATTTCACAAAACACATGTGAAAAGATAATGCAAACCAGATTTGTTAACGAAGTTCGTCAGACCTCCTGACTACGTCCCTTGACTCGTTGGAACTTGAGTCGCTTTATTATCTCCTTCAAATATGTGTAGCTTTCATAAGTACAATGCATAATTTTACTTCAAGTGGCTTTTTCCCATCCTGGGATGCCTTTCCCTTCCATACTAAGAGAATCAAGGCTCTCACAAGAACTAAAATGTTTCTCCCATCTTGAGAAGAAATCCTTCACACAATGTTTACTACAAACTCTCTCCAAAAAATCCCTAACTCCTCCTCCATATGAGAGGATTTCATAGCTTCCTTATGGATGATTAGTCATCACCCATATGATGGAGCGAATCTCTCCCATGATCCCCTAAAGTAGGATCAGGAGACACCTTAAGGGGGTATGTGGAGGAAGAGTCCTCTTCTTCCTCCATGAGGATCTCAACATCCCTTAGGTTTAGGAAACTAAGTCATGAGGTGGATTCTCTCACCTTTAATTTCCTTTTTTACAAATAAAAATGAGAATTTAATGTGCATCTCTACATCAAATTCCTTATTACAAAGTTTGTCAATGAATTTTCAAATGAAAATACATTTATGCACAAATTGTCGCAGAAATCCTTCTTGCTGTCGAAACTTCAACCTGGAATCTCTTCGGCATGCAGAGTCCATTTGACCTTGTTTAAGTTGCATTTGAAAGCTTTATGCGATCTCTTCGATGACTGATCAGCCGCAAAGAAAATAGACACCATCTTCATTCTTCGACTGAGATGATCCTCCTCGATCATTGGTTTATAAATCCATGGTTGATCTCATTGGTTAATGTTGTTGATTATTATTGGTTGTTCATACCATTGATGTCAAGATCTTGGTAAGCTTGTGATCTTGGGAAACCATGTATGCTCTACTATGTGAATGAACCTTGTGCTTGAAGCACTATGATCGTGTATGGTGTTTGTGGCAAGCCTGGACAATTTTGTTATAGTTCCTCTCTGTCCACTGCTTGTCTCTATCTTGGACCTGCACATAAATCCTGCTAGTGAATGGCGATGTCCCGAGGAACCTAAGGGTTGAAGGGATTACCATTGCACCTGGCAGTGGGGTGGAGGAGAAAACAGGTGGTGAAGAATTGAGTTACATCTTCTCAAACTGATACTTGAGCTATCCTTGAGTGCACCTCTATCGTGGATCTATGGCCTCAGCTCGAGGGCGGCCTGTCAAAATGAGATATGGCTTGGCAGTGTCTTTGGCTGGGTGGTACGTGGTCGAGTTGATCCCAGTTGCACATTAATAAGATAAGTGGTTTATTATTTTTTTTTGTGTAAATTCATATGTTTATATGATGTATCCATTGTTTCCATAGTTGAACTGTTTACTATTGAAAAGCTTGGTAGAGATATCAATGGTTGGATGCAAATCTGATGGTTTAATTGCTTGGAAGTTGGTGTATTCTCCTTGATTTTTAGATATGTTCTTGATGGAAGTTTGAACATTGTTTATTCATGTGTTATTTGTTGTATATTACTTTGCAAATGTGCCCTCTATGGCTGATCATATATGTGGATGAAATTGCAGATGAAAATGCTTGGTTTTCATAACATTGGTTGAGGAATCCTACTTGGAAATTGGTGTTTTCTCCTTGATTTTGAGATTTTATCTTGATGGCTGATTGAAATATGATTATACATGTGTTATTTTTTATATCTTACTCTACAAGTGTGCCCTCCATGGCAGTTCAGGTCTATTATATGATTTTACCAATGAAAATACTGAGTTTCGACTGCTAGGAAATGGGTTTTTTTCTACTTGAAAACTAGATTGAATGGATGAATTTTTGGGTAGAGTTGATTATGTGATCTGGGAGGATCTCCATAGTCGAAGAATGCATAAGGTTTTCATTATCACCAAATGTATTCAATTGATGAAGAGCTTGTAGAGAGATTTCTGATGCAATTTGAATGGGGTCAAATGGACTTCGTTTTTGAAAGAAATTGTTTGTTGAAATTACGGACAAAAAGGGGGCTATTCCTCTTTCCAACAAAAAGTTCACAAGACATGTTGAACAAGTGTTTTTACACATCAAAGTTGAAGTTTCAATGGAACTTAGTAAAAGGGGACAAAAATTAATTAATACTTAAGGGAGCATAAAAATGCTCATGTATTTTCATTTTATTTGTAAAAAGAAAATTAAAAAATGGTGTGAGAATCCACCTCACCCTTAGTTTCCTAGTCTTAAGGGAGTGTTGAGATCTTCATGGAGAAAGTTGAGATCATTTATCCACCTATCCCTTGATGTGTCCCCAGATCCTAATTTAGAGGATCATGAGAGAGATATTATCCTTGATGCCAAGCACATACTCATCATCGAGTTAACCACCAGTGTGCCAATCCCACCAAGCTACAGCCCACATGGAGCATTGAGTGTACACCACACATCAGAGAGATATCTGTGCCTCTCTCCACAGTCATCGTGGTTCGAGCCCGAAGAGCCTTTGCGCGCGGGAGGCATGAACTACCCTTGTAGGGATGCGCCTTACTTATGGACTGTGGGGAGAGGCCTTGCATGCAACCCGTGTGGCTTGCATACAGCCTAGGGCCCTCATGATTCTCTTCCAGCGGGAGAGTATAGTGGTTCGTCGGTGTAGCCTTTGGAGACCAGCATGTGGAGTAGGTAGGTAGAGTTGCGTAGAAGGGGGAGAAGTGGAGGATTTGGAGGTGCGGAAGGGTGGAGTCAGAGAAGGGCTTTCACGTGGAGGAGCAGCGTGGGACGACTGGTGGTGGAAGCAGGCTAACATGGAGAAGGCGCATTGGGAAACTTTGCGGTGGGATATATTTAATTAAAATTGGATATTTGTTTTATTTAAATCTTTTTTTTTAAATTTATATAGGCTATACTTCTCCTACGGAGCACTGGGAAACTTGACGGTGGTAGTTAGAGCAGGCCGCGTGGCCGTCATCCGTGCCCCTCTTTGCATGGTGATGGATGGAGAGGTAAGGCTGCGTGGCCTTGGGCCTTCATATGTATTAAGGTTTGATGAAAGCTTAAAATTCAAAATTCAAAATTTTATTTTATTATAGTTGTAATAATAAATGTTATTATTAATGTTGTGATTTTATTTCGGTTATAATAAATGTTAAACTTTGTATTTTATTTTATTATTTGTATTTAATTGTAGTTGCAATTTTATTTTGGATATAATAATTGTTTAATATATATATATATATATTTTTTTTTTTTTCCATGTGGTTCACTTTAATCGACTTAGCCGACCGCTACATCCACGAAATAATTTCCGACGGACCCGCCCCGAAGGGGTTTCCGCCCTGCGGCCGCTGCGTGCCTAACCCCAAGAGGGTCAATGAGGATGGATCCCGTGACCTCGCATGCTGGGAGGCCTAACTGCGGAGAACTCAACCGATCGAGCTAACTCTTGGGGCTGATATATATATATATATATATATATATATATATATATATATATATATATATATATATATATATATATATATATATATAAAGGTTTAAATATATATCTGTACATATATGGGGTAGTCAATGAGAAAATAAAGGTTTAATTTATACAATTGTGAAATCGGTTGATAATAAAATTAAAAATAAAAATAAAAATAAAAAATAAAAAGGGTTGATATATAAATAGGAAATCGAAGTTATCATAGTTTTTCTCATTTTTAATATATATATATTATTTTTCATCTTGTGAAAAAGCTTAGTATGGGCATTAGAAAATCATGTGTATAGCAAAGTATGTACTATGTTTGAGAAGGGAAAAATATACAAAGTTAAGCATGTTGAAAAAAAATAAATAAAAAAAATTTCGGTAGTTAGATGCGGATTACTTAATATAGATGGTGTTGCTTGTGTACCTAAAAAAATGAGTCACATATTACCTAGCCCTTGGTGTGAAAGTATTTACATAAGTGTGAAAGTATATATATATATCCAACATGGAACACAGTATATAAAATTTAATTAATTATTTATATATATAGTTGTAATAATATCAGTTTTTACAAAATAAAATAAAATTATATACAATTGTGCTTAAGCATAACTTTAAGTAGTATGACACAAAATTCCTTTTGCCGAGACTTCGATTCATAGTCGAAGGGACGAAACAGATGCGAAATCTCAAAAACAAGACACCGTTGAGATCAGCGTGACGAGCTAAACACTAGGACACTAAATTTACTACATGACAAATCATTTAATGACGTAAGTTTAAACGGATAATAAATGTAGTAAGGACATGGTAGGGGTGTCCGCAAATTGCGGAGTAGTCGCCTCTAACAAGATAATAAGTTTTTTTTGGACAACTAAGAATCAATAATGCCTAACCCACAGTCTAAAACAGAAATAACACGTAAAGTACTCTGAAATTTGTAAATAACGAATATGTCTAATGAGAAGTAGTGCATTGCCAAAGTTGAAAGATGATGAAATTATGTATTGTTGAGAAGGGTAGTCACGAAAACCTTGTTATCGATAATTGTTCTCCTAATTTAATTAATGTTATAGTACTTTTGGTTATCATAGATACAAATTACTTATTACTGCTAAGGTGATAATAGTGTATGGCCTTAGGATTTGTTGATGTGGATCTTCTTTCCTTGCGAGAGATATGCTAACTTTAATGATCCTTGGTAATCTCTTGTGGAGAAATTATAATTTATGATCTCTAAACCCTCCATATTAGTTGTTGATTATTTCATGCTAAGTTGAATTAATACATGCATGTGATGGAAACTTGGTTGTGTGATCAGTAAACTTGACTTGATGGTGTAACTAAAGGGATATTTTTTTTTTAAGGGTAAGGAGAACGAAGCCAAGGAGGATAGCACTTGATTATAACTTTTAGGAATTCTAGATATAGTATTGTGATTCTACAGAAGGATTAATCTAAATGTTTCTTTAATTATTAGAATACATATGATGGGATAACATAAGTAAAACTGTAAGATGCCATCAATGTGTTTGGATAAGTTAAAGTTAAGTAGGACAAGTATGGCCAAGACCTGCTACTTGTGAGAATGCAGAGACTATGCATCGAGATTTTCCCGCATTATTTGACTGTAACTTCGAGACGAAGTTTCCTGAAGGGTGGGTGTATGTAATGCCCCATATTTTGACTAGGCATGTTTATTAATCAGACATCTTGCACTTTATTTGCTTATTATCTGTCGGAATCAGCTAAACTAAGTGAACTATACTTCCAGCATGTTAGATTTGATTATATGCTGCTATTATGTTTGTAAGGTTACTATGCTTATATAGATACTATGATTATGATGTTATAACGCTACCATTCTCATGATGTTATTATGTTTATGCAGTTACTATGTTGCAGTTATCATAAAATTCTTTTATTTCATAACGACATTGTATGTTTAAATTGTCGTCCTTAATGTTAAATTGTCATCCTTGATGAAATGAAATATATATATGATGTGGTACGTGGATACCAACCCATGATGTGTTCGATTTAATGGTTTTGTGTGATGAAATGAAATGATGTTGATAATGTGGACCAACTAATAAAAAAATGGAAATATTTGTTATAGATATATGTTTGCAAAATACTAATCTGCAGGACACAGGGGCTACGTGGTAGCCAGATATCTGATAGGATACAAGGATAAGTAAATAATGAATATTAAATCTTAGCAACCAATCGGATGATACGATGACACAAACCGATAATCCCAGTAACAACACAGTATGATTTGGACAGGGTATAGACTGAGTATGTTGAGAGGGATGGAGGCATTTACCACCCTATGTTTTATGATACCTGAGGTCCTGGGAGGGCTGTGCTGAGTCACGCTCCCCTAGACGTGTGATGACGATGGTGAGATGCTTGCTAGGAGAGGTTATGTCCACTGTTTAGCCGACGCTACTGCTCTCAGTTTCTATATGTGCTCGGGTCAATGAAGTTGACACCACATCTTTACTAGCAGAGGAAGGATAGGGAGGATGCAGAAGTAGGATATGATGGGAGGATGTGTTAGCTAGTATTGTTGGGGATTGGGTATTCCTTGATCTTGAGTTAGTGGCAGTAGGTATACATCTTATGATTTACTAGTTAAGTCAATAATACCATTAAGATAAGGATATAAAAATCATGGAAATGATTAACTGGTAAATAAGTGAAGTTGTTGTGTAATTATATTATATATGTCTTGTTCTATCTGCATGGGGGATTACTATTATTAGATAGCATTTATGCATAGGTGGGAAGATGATTGTTTATAGTGCATATCCAAGATGTGCATACGCTGGCCACGCATGCACATTTTGCACATGCGCGATAGTATTGGTTTACATCATGCTTATCATGATTTAACAATGTTATAAGTTATCATAAATAACTTAGTTAAGGATTTAGTAAATGACTACAGTAATGGATGATCAAGTTGCCAATGTGTAAAATAAGTTAATTAGCCTCTGTATGTAAACATTGTAATGAACATTTAAAATAAGCGTCGTCAAGTGAAGGTGTCGTCAATATAAAATATAGAAGTTAAACGTGAATGTTGTACGAGTGTACTATGTAATTGTTAATCTTACTTAATCAAAACATTAGTGGACTTGTTTATTAACACAAAGGTACCATGTTGATATTGGAACACTTATCAATTAACACTTCAATGTTATTACTGTTATTCACCATTAATAATTAACTTTATTATTATTATTATTATTATTACTATTGTAATAAACATTTGATGTACACATAGTGGGGTCAGATAAAATATTACTCGAATTGTTGATTAAGTCACTCAACGAATATTTTTAAAATCTGAAAATAAAGGTATTATGTAATTAATTGAATCAACAAGATAAGGCAAGATGTCATTGTCATTCAAATAATAATTGTGTCAAATATCCAGTAAAAAGAATTAGACCCGAATATGATAAGGTGTTTATTCCACCCATCCGTACAAACTTGAAAGGGTCAACCTGATCTTTGTTAATATATTATTTTATTATTATTTTAATAAATGTATTTAATGTTTGGATGGTGAGTGGAATTGGTGATTAAAAACCACCGCCCCGTAACAGTTATAAACTTAACATCTCAAGATTTATTTAATGCTATGCAGTCAACCTGTTCCAATCAAATCAATTAAGCCTTAACTATTTGAACTGCTCAAGAAAATAACTATTAATAAAATAATACTTTATCATACTTGGAAGGTTAAACAAGTAAGAAAATTAAATGTTTGGGGGTTCGAGGGATTTGATAGGGGCGGTTGAGTAAGGTTGAAGAAAACATAGGAAGTTGTTATTGGAATTATCGGTTTGTGGGATCGGGGGCTAGGAAGTCTGTTGACTTCCTAGGGCCAACATGATTAGAGCTGGTCGGTAGGGTGGTTCATTCAATCGGTTGCTAAGCTCTAAAGATGAAAATCGGGAAGGAAATCTACAACAAGCTACGGGACAATCTACAAACTTTGGGCAACAGGTATTTTCCTTGTTAATTATTACATTAATCATATTTTAAACTTATGCTAAAACATATATATGTGCTGAACTTAAACGTGCATGTAAATGGAAATTGATATTATTTTACCTCTTGAATGTTGATGCAAATAACTAGAAAGAGGAAACACATCTATGATAATAAGAAAAATAGTAAAGGATTAAATAATGTTTTGTTTATTTATTTATCTAGAAACAAGCCGGTACAAAAAAATAGTTTAGAAGCTTTTCAAGTGCTCTGCCGAAAACCACAGAGTACTACAGTAGAACTAAAATTACAATTGCAAGAATTAATAGATAAAGAAGATATTAGACCGAGCGTGTCTCCATGGGGAGCACTAGTCTTATTTGTTAAAAATAAAGATGGCACACTAAGGCTTTGCATTGATTAGAGACAATTTAAAACATATACCCTCTCCCCCGCATCGATGACATGTTTGATCAAGTACAGGGAGCAACGGTATTCTCTAAAATTGACTTGAGTCTGGGTACCATCAAGTAAGAATTAAGGACGAGGATGCTCATAAAATGACATTTAGAACAAGGTACAAACATTACGAGTTCTTGGTTGTACCATTTGTCTTGACCAATGCTCCGGCTACGTTCATGTGTTTGATGAACAACGTCCTCCATAAATACTTAGATAAATTTGTAATAATATTTATTGATGACATCTTAATATATTCTAAAAATGAAGAAGAACATAAAGAACACCTAAAGTTAATATTACAAACCCTTAGAGAACATAAACTGTATGCGAAGTTTAGTAAATGCGACTTCTTTCAAGATAAAATTCAATACCTAGGTCATGTGCTATCAAGGGAAGGCATCTCTGTAGACCCAGATAAAATCAAGGCAATCAGTGATTGGCCATTTCCTAAGGATGTAACTGGGATTCGATCCTTTATGGGGATCATGGGTTACTACCGAAGGTTCATTGAGGGGTTCTCCAAGATCGCTTACCCGATAAATTCACTCCAAAAGAAAGGAACTAAATTCATATGGTCTAATAAATGTCGGGAAAGCTTTGAAAAACTTAAACAATTACTGACCACCGCACCTATTCTAAGAATAGTAGATCCGTACAAGGACTTCATTGTATGTACAGATGCCTGCTTAGAAGGGTTAGGTGGCGTGCTAATGAAAGAGGATTATGTAGTAAGTTATGAGTCAAGAAAACTTAAACAACATGAATGTAATGTAACTATGCAACTCATGACTTGGATCTAGCTGCCATAATACATGCATTAAGGATGTGGAGACACTACTTAATAGGAATAAAATTCACTTTAATGTCAGATAATATAAGTTTAAAATACCTATTTGATCAACAAAGTTTAAATGCTCGACAAGCAAGGTGGTTAGCCTTCTTGAGTGAGTATGATTTTGAAATTAAACACATTAAAGGAAAATAGAACAAGGTGGCAGATGCCCTGAGTAGGAATGCCATTCCACTTTGTTTGCCCGCTTTTAGCAGTTATAAAACAAATCTTGAAGATTTGATAAAAGATGCAGCTAAAAATGATGAAGAATACCTAAAAATTAAGGAACAATTAGAGAATGATGTTAATAGGAAGGAATACTCACCTTACTCCATAATATCAGAAGACTTATTAGTCTATAAAAATTGGTTATACATACCTAATTCGGAAGAAGTTAAACAATTAATCATGAATGAGTTACATAAGAAACCATATTCTGGACACCCGAGATACCAAAATATGATAACAAAACTAAGAAAAAGTTATTATTGGCCTAACATGAAGAACGATGCTGCTAATTACCTCGCTAGATGCATTGAATGTCAACAAGTAAAAACATAACATCAACATCCTGCTGGATTACTTCAACCCTTACCCATTCTGGAATGGAAGTGGGAGATAATAAGTATGGTTTTTATAACAGGATTACCTAAAATGAATAAACAACATGACTCAATAATGGTAGTTGTTGATAAGTTAAATAAAACTGCACACTTCATACCCGTAAAATCTACTTTTAAAGCCATTAACATAGCTGATATTTTTATGAAAGAAATATTTCGTTTGCATGGTATTCCGAAAGTTGTGATTTCAGATAGAGACGCAAAATTTACAAGTAAATTTTGAAAAACATTGTTTAAAGGTTTAGATACACAACTGAACTTCAGAACTGCTTATCATCCTCAAACAGATGGGATAACTGAAAGAACTAATCAAGTTTTAGAAGATATCTGTGAATGTATGTAATTGATAAACCAGGTAAATGTGAAGAGTACTTGCATTTAGTAGAATTTGCTTATCAAGCTTCATTAAAAATGATTCCATTTGAAGTCTTGTATGGTAGAAAATGCCACACTCTTGTGTCTTGGGATAACCCTGTTGACATGATTGTTCTAGGACCTGACATGTTAAAGGGGATGGAAAAAATGGTAAAAGAGGTGCAACAAAACTTAAAAGTTGCCCATGATCGATAGAAGATTTATGGAGACTTAAAAAGAACTCCAAGAGAGTTCAACATGGGTGATCATGTATATCTAAAGGTAAATCCAAAAAAGAGCGCCTTGAACTTGGGAAGGTGTTCCAAGATGGCACCCAATTATTGTGGACCTTTTGAAGTGTTAGCTAAGATAGGACCGGTAGCCTATAAGCTCACACTTCCCCCTAATCTAAAAATGCACGATGTATTTCATGTTTCATTATTAAAAAAATCTATACATGATTCTACTCACGTAATTGACTGGAATGTGATTCAGGTAGAACACGAGGGAGAGTTCCAGACCAAACCTTTCTGCATCCTAGACATGAAGGAACGTATGCTACGGAATCAAGCCATCGTTCAAATGAAAGTGCAATGGAAGCACGTCATCCCTGAAGAGGCAACTTCGGAAATGGAGGATAAGATGCGAGAAGCATATCCCTTCATGTTCTGGAATGAGAAAGAGAGCTCATAATAAAGAACACCAAGGACAGTGTTAAAAATATGGGGGGAAGAAATGTGATATCCCCAAGATACTATTAATTGTTTTTGAATTATTAAATGGTGACAATTATTCTTTTTATGTAAGAGTTATATAAAACTAAAAAACACAAGTGCCACTTTGCACAACAACTATTTTTATTATTTTTAAATAAAGAAATGGAAAGACTACTTGGAGAGTTTAGCTAAATGAGGGGAACCCACCATGGCACAAGAGAACATGTGTAAGCAAGCTAGAGATATCTATACCAATCAAATTCAATCTGAAACTCAACAACCATACAAGATCATAAATCATAGGGATTTAAGGATTGATTGGAGATAGCTAGAGATATCTATACCAATCAAATTCAATCCGAAACTCAACAACCATACAAGATCATAAATCATAGGGATTTAAGGATTGATTGAAGATTTGATTGGGATGGCATAAGACCTGGGAAAAACTATAAATAAGAGTGCAATGGGATAACATGGGACGCCGTGTTGTGCACAGAGGAACGAGTTGAGTGTTATCTCGTTTCATAAGTCCATCTTTTGCTTGATACAGATTCTGGAAGAGAGCGCCACGAGGAAGTGTTGGCTTGCTTTCTGGTGCATGGTGGTGATCCAACTCTGGGGTGGAGTTGGGAAACCAGTTGAGTGCTCTCTCCTATGGTTGGGAGGAGCTGACTCTCCAAGAATCTATTTCCAATATTGCAAGTAAGTGTATTTTAGTATTTGAATGGATAGTTTGAATGGTTGAATTTATCTTCAGGTAGATTTTTTGTTCTTTCGAGTTTGCGAAATTTGCTGGATAAACCCCTCCGTGGGATTTGTGGAAGCTTTATAAATGGTGTAACCTAGATTGAAAATTTTTGTGTCCCTTATTTTATTTTAATTATTATTATAAGATGTTAACTCGAAGCGAAAATTCTGTATTTGGAAAGTTGCTACAATTAGTTTAATTCGATTTCCTGGTTATAAATTGTTGGAATTCAAATCAGATCGAGTGTTATTGGATTACAGGAAATACATATTTTATATCAGTTAAGTTTAAAAAAAATTACTATCGTTTGAATCTCAGAGTTCTGATCTCAGTTTGAAATACAGGGTAGAGGATATTTTATTGTTTCTGTCATGACGAACGACTTATCCTTTGGTATATAAAACTGTAACAGTAAGGGATATAATTTTATCATTTGTACTATAAAAGTAAAGGTGTTAGTGCCTGGAGAGAATTCTTCAAGGGTATATAAATTACTTATTCCCTTTTATTTCTTTTATAAAATCCTTATAAGCTTAACAGCCTAGATCTCTGTGTTTTTGTGGGTTGTATACCGGATATATGATATCATTTTAAAGAAATGGATCCCTGCGTTTTCTTTTCTGGTTTGTATACCGGATACCTGATATCATTTTAAAAATGGATCTCTGCGTTTTCTTTTTGGTTTGTATACCAGATACATGATATCTCTGTGTTTTCTTTTTGGTTTGTATACCGGATACATGATATCTCTGCGTTTTCTTTTTTATACCGTACACATGATATCATTTTAAAAGTGGATCTCTGTGTTTTCTTTTTGTTTTGTATACCGGATACCTTATATCTCTTTGTTTTCCTTTTTTGACCGGATACATGATATCATTTTAAAAGTGGATCTCTGTGTTTTCTTTTTGGTTTGTATATCGGATACCTGATATCTCACTGTTTTATTTTTTATACCGGATACATGATATCATTTTAAAAGTGGATCTATGTGTTTTTTTTTGGTTTGTATACCAGATACCTGATATATCTGCGTTTTCTTTTGTATACCAGTTACAGGACATCTTTTTAAAAAACTCACCCACGAAAGGTTCTTGCCCGATTCCTTTTCCATCGTGATGGGTTGTCTACCTGGTAAAACCAGTGTTAGTGATGATAATTAGAGGATCAATCCATAGTCGGTCGTAGGTTGGTGAATACATTCCTTCCTATTGAGAAGTAGCGAAAATTGGTGGTATGGTTAAGTAGAAGGGTTGTTGTGCCTGTGTTTTTCCTTGTGTTTAATTAGCCGTTGAGTTCTTTTGAACCTGCACGAATAGTCATCCACTTGGAACTCATTGATAACGTTACCTCTTTTTTTTTTGGTTTCCTTATCTTATGATCCGGATTCAGGTGTGGCCATAGGTGTTGCGATCGCCTCTGTAATGTCTTTTCTTCCCAACAATCTTAAAAACTTATCCCGAGCGACCGATTGGTGTTCCCTTATCTATGCATTTATTTCGACCAACCACCGAGTTTGTCCACCGACGCTGAGTATTTTATATCAATTAATAACTCAGGGAATGAGAGAATTTTTTTTTTTTACAGAAGTTAGCTCGAATCTAAGACTGAGTTTTGTTCCTTCCTTCATGCACATCAAAAAGAAAGTCGACTATTTGTATCTTTTCTTTAGATCTGTCTTGTGCTGATAATAGAGCCATATAGATCTCCGTCGCAGTAGTGACATGGTTTAATCGGATTAAAAAACTAAGATTCTTAGTTAGCGGACTCTACGAGAATGTTCCCTCATTTTCTTGCCTGGTGGTCATCCTTACGGACTGTTCGAGATTTGCATAATCTTGTGAAGACTTGTTTTTTCGTTACTGAAGTATTTTTTTTTTTCATATTGGGCGAATATGTATTCTTGTGAATTTAACTTAGTTAAACCTGACTCGGTCACGATGGGGATTCGTTGTTATGTTTAACATTTATATTCAGAAGAAGTATTTATGCCATAAATGTTGGTGCGTCATGTGAAAAACTGAATAGGGATGGTTAAGCTGAACGAATTATATGTATTGGGTTGAGTAGTTTAATAAAAGATGCAAGAGTTATGGAAACATATTTCGTTATGGCTTTTAGTTATGAAAGGTAATGGAACAATGCACTTAGAAATTTAGTATAGTTTGCAGATTTTAAAATGTATCTTTGATGCAAGGCTGGCTGATAGAACTCATCTACAAGGTTTAATTGGGCTAGATGATCTCGTTGAGCAACATAAATGCCTATGCCCAATTCAACCTCCATTCTTAGGGTTTTGATCTCAAATTTGATGGGTAAGAGCATTGTTTTGTCGTAGACAAGATCATATGGTGTAAACTGAGTGGTGGTTTTCTATGAGGCTCGATAGGCCCATATGAATTCCATGAGTTTGTTGGACTAGTCTTTGCAGTGGTGTTGAACAGTTTTGGATAAGATCCTCTCAATTTCTCTATTGGTGACTTCCACTTTCTCGTTGGCCTGCGGATGGCATGGTGTCCAGGTATTTTTATGCTTGATTCTATAGATGTTCATTAGATCCACAACTAACTTGGAAATGAATTGTTCCCCTTGGTCTAAGATGATTTCTCTTGGACTCCATGCCTGGTGAAAATATTGTCGTAGATAAATTCTGCTACCTTATTTTCCTGGATATTTTTTAAAGGTTGGACTTCAACCCACTTAGTAGGGTAGTCCGTGCATACAACTATGTATTTGAAGGATTTAGAAGCCAGGCTAATTGGACTGAAAAATTTGATTCCCCACTTTTCGAAAGGTTCCATAGAGACCTGCGGCTATAGTAGAATTTATTCTTATTTGGTAGGTCAATCCATGCGCTTGCAATCATCACAACAACAAACATATTACTTGGTGTCTTTGTGGAGATTGGGCCAGTAATATGCAATAAATAATATTTTCCTAGTTGTTCTTTCTACAATTAAATGGCCCCTGCAAGGTTCATTGTGGCATGATTTCAGTATTTCATATGCTGCATCTTCAAAGACACAACATCGAAGAGTTTGATCAGGTCCTAGCTTGAATAAGTATCCATTGATCCAAGAGAAGGGCACACTTTTTCTTATGAGTGCACACTTTTCTTTATGTGTAAGATGTTGTGGTAACTCCTCTGCTTCCAAGTAGTTGGCAAAATCTACACACCATAGAGTGGCTATAGATACCGTGAAAAGGTGTTCATTGGGAAAAGAGTCATCCATAGGCTCATCCTCCGTGTTTCATGTCAGTCTAGATAATCAATCTACAACCACATTCTCTCGAACAGGCTTATCAAGTATAGTCACATTGAAGTCTTGAATCAATAATAACCATCTAGTGATCCTACCATTTAGAGTTGGCTTGTTCGTGAGATATTTAATAGTAGATTGGTCTATGTGATCTTGAAAAATTCATAGTCGATTACATAATGGTAAAATTTATTCAATGCATATACTACTACTAAGAATTCTTTTTCTGTGACAGTGTACTAATTTAATTTTGCATTTGCAATATTTTTACTGATGTAGTATATTTCATACATGAGCATGTTATCCTTTTGGCCTAATACTACCCCAATTATGCATCTAGCAGATGCATCGGTATGTATGTGAAATGTACATTCCCAGTTTGTCCCACATAGGACAGGAGCAATGGTCAACTTCTCCTTGAGTTGCTCAAAATCATGCCGGAAAGGTGGGATCCATAAGAATTTTTCGTCCTTGGATAGTAGGGTAAATAAAGGGGCAACAATCTTGCTGAAATATTTGATAAACCTTCTCTAGTAACCGACATGTCCCAAGAAACTCTTGACATCTTTCTAATTTTTGGGTGTGCTGAGTTGATTGATGATGATGATTATTTTTGTAGGGTCTACTTGAATTCCACTTGCTGAAATGTGGTGCTCCCAAAAATGCCTTGGTTCATCATCATAAAACATTTCTCGTTTCTTAAGGAAAGTCGAGAATCTATGCAGTGTATAAGGACTTTTTCTAATTTGATTAAGGATTCCTCAAATGTGTTATCGTAAGTTGTGAAACCAAGCATAAAAACTTTGATAGTATCTAGAAGAAGCCTGAAAAAATATTGAGTATAGCTCGTTGGAAGGTTTGATGTGCATTGGATAACCCAAAGGGAAGCCGGCTAGGGAATCTAGAACCTAGTCTATGAAAGGGTGTGGAAAATGGTCTTTCCTTGTAGCTTTGTTTAATTCCCGGTATTCTACACAGGTATGCCATTTCCCCCCCTTTTTTGGAATGATGAATAAGGGTGAGACCCACTCACTATCGGATATAGCGTAAATGAATCTTGTTTTTAACAATTTTTGCAGCTAAGCCTTGATAATATCCCTGAGTGAGAGGTTCATCCTTATTTGGTGTTGAAGGATTGGGTGGAATCCATCCTAGATGTAAATTTGATGCACATAGGTCACTGGAGTGATCCTGACCATATCTTTGTAATCCTAGGCAAAGGATGCAACATTCTCGATCATTAGTTTTATTAGTTTTGATTGTTGGTTTAGTTGCAACTGCGTATTGATTATATTAAGGGATATTCCAGGTAGGGATTCGATTGATATGGCTTTAGGATCATCTTTTTCAGCCACATAATAGTCTTCTAGGTACCTAAGAGGGGCTTGGTTGGTCATACTTGAATAGGACGCAATGGATGTCTCTTTCACTCTCGTAGAACTACCCTCCTCTATCGGATAGTCGTCAAGCTTTGTAATTTGGACAGTGAAAGGATGGTTGTTTTGGATATTCTCTACCTCCATCGAAGACTCATCAAGTTTTCTAGTATGGATAGTGGAGGGGTTCCTATTCTGCACAAAGTTTAGGATTATTCTATTCTCCAATGGCTCCTTCAAAGTAAGAGATTGTTCGATGGTGATAACAGGTTTAATGGGAAAATCATAAAAATCGCTACCATCCTCCCAGGGAATCCTTAAGGGGTCAGTTAGGTTCATCACATATTTTTTTGGCAGATAAAGTGTTAAATTTTTTATAGAGCTACCTTGGTTGATGGTCATGTTCTTGGACTGACATTCAATGTAGGCATTAGTTGTTACCAATAATTGAGTCAATGGGGTATTCCCATAAATCAATTGTGACAATTATGTCTTCCAACAACCCTTCTGGTTTTATAGTTGATCTATTTGAACAACTATGGATTTTGGCGCAACATACTTTCCAGTTTTAGGGTCTCCATGACCTCCTTTGTCATGACTTTTATTGTTGCTCATAAGTCCACTAGTGTTTTCTGAATAGGTGTTATACCAATATATACTATGGGGCTACCTGGATCATGATATTTAGGATTGGTTATTCTTCCTGACATCAGATCGACCAATTTCCCTATCACGTGGATGGTTGGGGTATATTGTTTCTTTCTCTCTGGTTTCCTCAGGCATAGATCCTTGATATTTTTTCCATAGATTGGTACATATTTTAAGGACTGTAATAAAAGGATTTTGATGCAGACATGTCTCAGCTCTTCGGTAATATCAAAGGCTAGCTGGGATGGTTTTCTCATTTGGTTGAGTCTTTCCATAAATGGGGGTACGACTAGGGGCTTATGTTGATCTGATTCCCAAGGTTTTCCCCGCTCCTTACTGATTTCCTATGAGGAATATTTCTCTTCCTCGATTTGTTTCGGCAAAGGTGGCGTAGCCAAGGTTTTTCCCAAGTGAATATCGGTCACTTGTCATTCTAATGCAGAGAGTGTGTAGGTTGGGTATTCAGTGACTTCATTGGAACACCCAGGTTGGTTTGGTTGGTCTACTTTATTGTTTGGATTCAGATTAGGTTGTGTTGGTAAGGAGGGTCTAGTCATCATTTGATTCATGGGGTGAGGAGGAGGTAGATAGAGTTAATTTTTCTATAAATGTTGACTTTGAGAGGTCCTATAAGGTTTTCGTTGGCCTAACCACGGTGCTCATTGATTGAAATGAGTTTTCTATCCATAAGGTATCTACTGAGGCCATGAAGTAGGGGAGGTGGTTTCCAATACTATTGATTAACCGAATATTGAGGTGGATACCAAGGAGGTGAAATATATTGATTTTTCCAAAACGAATTTTGATTTTGGGGGTCCAAACTCATACTTAGGAATGGAGGTGTTGGATGCTCGAATATTCACTAATTGACGAAGAAAACTTGTTCCATGTTCTAGTCTAATATTTGGTATGATGTCTTCAAACCGGGTAACTAGGGACAATTAATGGTGTCATGCTTCTTTGTGCAAATGTTGTAGATAAATTCGATAGATGTGAGTGGACATTCATTCCGAGGGTGTTTCCTTTAGCATTTTGGGAAAAATATAGCTAAATATTTGTTCATATTATATTGCTTTCGCTTTAGGTGTAGAGTATCAAGTTGCAAGGATAGTGACTGTAGTATTTTGTTTTCATGCCTTCGATCAGATTTCCAACTTCTACCTTTGTGATTGCTGTAGTGGTGGCATTTGTGGCTCGGGGTGTGGAGGTCCTGCAATCTCTTCTCTTCCTCATATTAGATTTTGAGTAATTCTTAAATAGTTCTTTTACCTCATTGTAGTTGAATTGATAGATATCCCCAACAAATATCAGATTTAGGGGTTCCAACAATTCTTCCCTTATTCCTCTTAGTAGTAGAATCTTGAGGGAATCGTCATCTAATTTTCATTTGGTGGTTCACTTATAGCTAAAATAAAATACTTTTACATAATATTCCAATGACTAATCAATCCTCTAATTCATTTTGAATATATCATCCCTTGTTTCATGTGCTTTACAGTAGGCTTGATACTTTTCTGATAATATTTATTTCATCTCATCCCAATTGTTGATGTTGGATCCTTCTAATCCCATAAACCAAATCAAGGCAACATCGTTTAGGATTGAAGGAAACAAACTAAGCTTATGAGAGTCATCTTTGTACTCATATGACCTGCACAAGAATTCAAATTCAAACAAGAAGGTATCTGGTTCTTCTATAGGTAAATCATGGAAATGTGGAAGGATTAAAAGTTTTATATTTTTTCATTTTAGCTTCATCATTTGTTTCTCTAATGGGAAATTGACACTCTTCCTCTTCTTCATGTCCACACATTCCTCTTGGACTTTCATTTTTGGGTTGGTTTGGAACATCCCCCATGATGGACAGGGTGTCAAACCCCCAATTGAATGATTCAGAGTGTTCAACTTCAGAAAAGGAAGGGCAAGTTTTTATAAGGTTGATTCTACCTTTGGTTCTAGCCTCCACGAGATTTGTTACGACTTCCTCAATTATTTGAGTGAGAATTTTTGCAACGGTATGGGTCACTTAAGCAAATTTATTCTGCTAGTTTGTTTCTCCTTGGATCAAATCAAAAGAAAATATAGGAAGAAACCTTCCGAACTGGTCTCACTTCCTCCTCGTTCATTAATGAGTAAGGATTGAATATTAATAAAGATGACAGAATTAGAAATGCCTCCCGGACAACAATGCCAAAAAGTGGTGAGATCTAGTAATTCTTTGTATTGAGAACCAAGATGTATTGGGACTTTATTAAATTATCAACCAGGGATCATGATCTTGTTGTTCATAGTTAATCCACAGTTCAGTAATTAAAAGCCAGAGGAGTCTGCGAAAAGAATTTTTCAATTCGACAAGTTTCGAACCTATTAAGCAGGTTCATCCTCAGGAGAACAAGAATCTCACTCTTTTTTGCAGTCGGATATGAGGGATAAATACCTAATCTTAGCCTATTTCTATTTTTAATTTTAATTTTATATTTATTTCTAAGGTCGGCTCATAAATTTAGGGTTATGGTATTAAATGGCTCATATAGTTTATTGTTTTTTTTTTTAATTAAGTCTAATAAGATTATAAGATTAATAGTAATTAGTTTAAATAATTCAAATCTTCTCTTTTTTTATTTTATTTAATTTATGGTTTAAATAATACTATATGTTATTAAGATTAATGTAGTACAACCTCCATGTTCAAATCAGTATTATGTTTTACTTTTTTTATAAAAATTATACATTAGGTTAAACAATTTTATATATACATCTAATATAAAATGATGAAAGAGTACTACAATTAAAATGTAGTTGTGAACTCTTATGGTTAGTTGTAAATTTTATTTGTTATTTAGTGATTAGGGTAAGATTATCTAGAATTTACAGTTAACTCGTAGTGATTTAAAATATATATATATATTTTTTATTTAAATTAATTTAATTAATATTTTTATTTTTTATTTTTTATTATTTATTATTATTATTATTTATTATTTAATTATTTAATATTTAATATTTATAATTTTAGTAACTAGTTAATAGTGTAATTTCTAGGTGATTAGGTAAGTGTTATAGGTTTATTATTTATGAGTTTTTTAACAACAGGTTTCCAGGTTTCTTTTAATCTTAGACCATCATCCCGATTGAAATTCTTTTCACATTTTTCAATTTCTATGGCCTCACGTATTTTTCTCTTGTAGTAATGAGGTTCAATTGCTAGAACTTCTGAATTTTCAAGGCAAATGTGATGTTTAGTTTTGTGGGAGTGTTCTGCTATTGCTGAGTTTTTAATCCTATCATGTCGTAGATCTGCCCCATGCTCTTTTAACCTAGTTTCAATTGATCTTCCTGTCTCACCTATGTAGGCATCACCACATGAGCATGGTGTTTTGTAGACACCTTTTAGGAGTTTTGGATCAATCGGGTCTTTGGTTTTTTCAAGCATGTTTCTTAAAGAGTTTGGCGGAGCAAACGCCACCCTTATGTTCTTCTTCTTAAGGATGTTAGCGATTTTGTTAGTAGTACCATGAATGTATGGAAGGGTAACTTGAGGACGAGTAGTGTCTCTTTCTTTTTTTATGTTTATGTTTGTTTTAATGCTTCGGAAAACTCTCTTAATTTCTTTATCATTATATCCATTGTTTAGAAGGGTTGTCCTAAGGTGTTTCAATTCCTCATTTATGTGATCAGTATCTGATACTCTCCAAGCACGTGTGGCTAAGGTGTTTATAATTCCAATTTTTTGGGATGGATGATGATGTGAGTCAGCGTGAAGGTATCTATCCGTATGTGTTTTCTTCCTGTATACCTGGTGAGCAAGAGAACCATCAGGATTCTTTGTGATTCGAACGTCCAGGAATGGAAGAGATTTTTCTTCTTCTTTTTCTAAGGTGAATTTTATACTCTCACATTGATTGTTTATGTGGTTTAGGAACTCATCCAGTTTATCTTCACCGTGTGGCCAATTACTAAATACATCATCCACAAACCTGATCCACCATTTTGGTTTGTACGGAGAAGAATTGATTGCTCTATCTTCAAAATTTTCCATGAAAAGATTTGCCACAATTGGTGATAGTGGTGAGCCCATTGCAACCCCTTCAGTTTGTTCATATATCTCACCTTGAAAACAAAAATAGGTTGACCTGAGGCACATCTCAACCAGGCGAGCAGTTTCAGGATCTGATACCTTTTTGATGACTTCAATAGCACCATCAATTGGAATTTTCATGTAAAGTGAGACGACATCAAAACTGATTAGGAGATCATTCTCATCCATCTTCCAATCCTTCATTCTTTTTACCAACTGCGAGGAATCTTTTATAAATGAGAACGATTTCCCAACCAAGGGTTTGAGAGTTTTTGCTAAGTACTTCGCCAAATCATACGTAGGGGAACCTATTGTGTTGACAATGGGTCTTAGTGGGATGCAAAAACACCTTGTCAACACAATAGGTTCCCACACATCTAGATGTACTACTACGACGTAAGGCATGTACATATCAGAATCAATAGTTCACACTTCACAGTAATGGAAATTATACCCTTGAGAATTTGAAATAAATCCTTATCCTATTTATTATGATCATCTGGGTGTACTGCTACATCGCAAGGCATATAGACTAGAAATAATAGGTCACACTTTAATGATAATGGAAATCATAGCATTGCAACCTAATCAACTTATCAATGGTGGAAAGTTGAAAAATGATATAACAATTAATCTAATGCATGCATCTGATCTATAGGAAATACACACAATAGAATGATAAATGAAGCTATAGAAAACACACATAATAATGCTAAGGAATAGAGCTACAACAACTATGAATAACAATGTTAATAAATGGAGTTACATTGATTATACACAGTGAGATAATAATGGAATGATTCCAATAGATGTAGTCACAAATAAATGAGATAATATATGAAATACATAAAAAATGGTTGATATCCCCTGCACTAGAGAGTGGGCCCTCACTCTACAACACTGATGACCTCTTAATCAACCAACAGCTTTAGAACTCAGATATCAAACTAAATTGGATTCAATTTTATCCAAAAATAATAACCAACATTCAGTGCTATAGGGTCTCATGGCTTGCCCTCTTTTATACAAAAATTCCTAAACCACGGGTGATTGCCTCCTTGCATGGAAACCACAAAAATAGAGTATCATTATGTTTCTTTAAACGCTGGGAGTCAATCCCCTTAAAAAGAGGTACTATGAAAATACATGGTCGAAATTAAAAGGGGACATGATCCTGCAGTGTAAATGATCATGCTGGAGTCGATTGAGTGTTGTGGCATTGATGTTAGTTGTGTGTGATCAGAATTTGGACATTGGACTGGAAAATGGCTCGCGTTCCCCTACAACCGGAAATATGGTAAGTAAGTGCTGCCTAAAATTTTGTCCTCAACTGTTGCAGAGATGTTTGTTAGCAACTATGCTAGAAGCAGTAGGAATCATCGACTTAGATGGTGTTTGCAAAACAAATTGTTGCATAGTTGCATACATATTGGTTGTTAGTTAAGTTTTTTAGTACAATCTATTCATTTCAACATAAAATAAAAATGTATTTTATAACATCTACATAGGGAAAATATATGAAAGGAGTGCCAAAAAATGGCGGGAAAGGATAGAGAATGTGATTGAATAACCATCTTTGAGAGTGCAAGAGGTCGATTATTTACCATGCTTATCATTAAAGATATTAAAAAAAATAGATTTATGTTCACTTGCCTCTTCAAGGGGGAAACCTCCAAGAGAAAACCTCCAAATACAATCACAATTCTTCACTTGAAATTACATAACTTACTACTCTATCTATAGTGCTTCAATAGCCAAAACCATAATCGGGTTTAACCACCTTGGGGCCTTTATTTAATAAGGAGCTCACTTTTAAATTAAATTACTACCCATTAACTATCTAATGGTCCTTATGCCTTATACATTGATAAGTTAGGGAGGTTAGGGTAGGACCCTAACATGCCCCACCTTTCAAAAGAAGCATTGTCTTCAAGGTCAGAAATGGGGAAATTGTTGCAAAATGACCAACAGTTCCCAGTTAGCATCTTCTAGTGAGGTATCTCGTCAATGAATCAAAACTTCACAAATAATGCATTGATGTAGATGGTGCTCCTTGGTGTTTAAAATTGCTTATGTTTGCATCCAAATGGATCCTTCTACATCTAGTTATGGTAATGTAGTTTGAACTTGACAATTGTGACCCACAACCTTCTTAAAATAGGATACATGAAATACTAAGTGGATCATGGAGTGTGTTGGGAGCACTAATTTGTAGGCCACCTAGGCAATGCATTGAACATTCTAATAGGGGCTATAAAACTCTGGCGTGATCTTTTGATGGCCTTTAACCTTGAGAGAGGTATTCTTATGAGGTTGGAGGTGAAGGGACACTTGGTCACCTTCTTCAAAGGAATTCTTTGAGCAGCATTGGTCTACTTTTTCTTCAGGTGATTTTGATCCATTGCCAAATTTTCCTTAAATGTGAAAATAATGGCATCATGATTATGAATCATACTATCGACTGTGTGTACTTTATAAGTACTTGGTAGATAAGAAACCATGTAGGGTGATTTTTGGCCATATATCGCTTCATATTGTGTCACTTGTGTAGCCTCATGATAAGTGCTATTATACACCATTTTTCCAAAGGTAGCCATATTACAAAAAATTGGGGAACCATTACCGAGCTAAATGGATGTTGGAGAGAGAAAAAAATTAACATATTTGGAAATTCAATCAACTACCACCATGATGACTAATAATTTACCTTCTTTCGAAAGAGAAAAAACTAAAATTCATGGAAATATTGGTCGAAATGGTGGTTGGTATTGACAATGGTTAAAATTCCCTAAGAGTCTTCACTATCTCACCCTCATTCCTTTAGCAACTATCATATTCCACTACAAAGATAAGGATATACTTTTCCATGCCTTCCTAGAAGAAGGAATGCCTAGCACGTGCATAAGTTTTATGAAATCCCGCATGAATTGCGTGAGGAGATGAATATTGTATGTTTAAAAGTAGAGTTAGGTACCAAAAAAAGTGACCTTTTTACTGCAATGTATCTTGTTTCCAAGTGTAACCCTTGGGAGGGATGGAATCCTCCTAGAGTCGCTTGATGAGATAAGATGAGGCAACATTTGTTATCCAGTCTTGGCATGCTTCCTCTAACCATTTAGGTACCAGAAAAAATAAATCAAAGATGGATCCCTCTTCCTCATGTTTCCTTGACAATGCATTCACCACAACATTGTCTTTTCTCTTTTTTTAGACAATCTCATAATAATATCCAAACATATTGGTGATCCCTTTATGTTGCACTGGGGATGACAAACTTTGTGCCAAAAAATACTTTAGGCTGTGCTGATCCATCTTGATCTAGAAGTGCTTCCCTATGAGATACAACTGCCATGTGTCAATTGCATTTAGGATGGCCATCATTTCTTTCTCATAGGTAGACTTTCCCAAAATACTTGTCACACAACTGCTTGCTAATGAATTCTAAGGGTCTATATTGCATTAAAACTACACCCAAACCTTTTCCAAAAGCATCACATTCCAATATAAAAGTATTAGTAAAATTAGGCATGGATAAGACTGGGGTAGTGCACATGGCTTGTTTTAAAACCAAGAATGTTGGTCTTTTGATTTGTTCCATGTAAAGCGATTTTTATTAAAATGTGTTTTCAATAGAGTTACAAATTTACAATATTTATTCACAAACTTCCTATAGTATCCCATAACGCCTAAAACCTCTGTGATCTCTTCAAGGTTTTAGGGAAGGGCCATTCTTACATTGCCACAATATTTTTGGGGTCCACTCTCACCCCATCTTGTCCAATAATGTGACCCTTGAGTATTCAACCTAAGGGACCCGAAAATCATATTTGGAGCATTTAATGAACAAATGATAGTCCCATAGGAGTTGCAAGGATTTATAAACATTTTGTACATGAGCATCCCAAGTTTTACTGTAAATCAAGATGTCATCAAAGAAAACCAACACAAAATTATGAAGGTATTACCTCAAAAAATTATTCTCAAGGATTTCAAAGGTAGAGGGGGCATTACAAAGTCCAAAGGGAAATAATAAAATCTCATAATGGCCTCCATGTGTGTAAAAATCTATCTTTGGAGTATTGACCTCTTTCATCCTAATTTGGTGGTATCCTAAATGAAGGTTGAGTTTGGTGAAAAATTTGGTACCATGGAGCTCATCCAAAAGATCATAAATTACTGGGATGGAAAATTTATCTTTGGTGGTAAACTTATTGAGGTCATGAAATTAGGACATGTGCACCAAGTGCCTTCTTTATTTAAACCCATGGACACTAGGGATGCATATGTGCTAGTGCTAGGACGAATGATTGTTTCCTTCAGTAACACTTGGATGATCTTTTCAATTTCATGATTTTTTGCAAATAGGTTCCTATACAATTGTACATTCAGTGGTTCATTTCCCAAAATGAAGGGAATACCATGATCATGCTCTCATATGGATGGGGTTAAACCCTTTAGTGTCTCAAATACCAGTTGATTCTTTTCCAAAACCCTATACAAATCAGGATGGATTTATAGTGTAGTGTTATCCAGAGCTTGGATGGCATGGAAGTGAGCAATAACTCCATGGTGGCCTTTCTTCAATAATTTTTCCATTCAATTAGAACTTATGATTTCAAGGTATCCTACTTGGATCCCTTTAAGGGTGTCAGTATGATATTCTTCATTAAAACTCAAGAATAATTCCTTAAAGTCCATAGTAATTGGCCCCATTGTGTGTAGCCATTCTACCCCTCACAATTTATTACAACCACCCATATTTATGGCCAACATATGAGTTTTGAGATGATAGTCACCCAATTGGAGTCTCACATTTTCACAATTCCCCCCATACTTCATCATCCCACAATTGGCTATCATAATTTGAAAGTTGGGTAGCGGGTGGACATAACAATGGAGTTATTCAACCACTCATTGGTGAATAAAGTTGTCAACCAAGACTACCACTTTGGAGTGCTTAATGTAATCTCGATCAGACATCTACATCGGATATGTAGACAGTGCCAATCAATGGTCCAAACATCTATCATCTGATGTGTGGGCTTGTTTGTGGACAATCCATCAGTGCGAACACTAACCTATCTCCCTAGTCGGAGTGGTTCGGATCTAGAACAAAAGTAGTACAAAACACAGAGATCTTTCCTAGATTAACCAAAATTTCAAGAGGTATGGAAGGATGAATTACCTTATGATTATAGTGTTATCTCCTCACTTGGTGTAGCTCCTTATCTTCATATATTCATCTGCAAAACAATGCACAAGTGGAAACATGCAAATACCAATAACATGAAAATATAGATCAATCTAAATTAGCAGTCAAAGAAGCTAATTCTAAAGATCTTAGGACAATAATATTTTTATGGAAAGAATCTGTATTACTGTAAATATAAGAAGCACATAGGGAGATATTACAACCGAGCTTTAACACTGTAAATCCTTCCAAATGATCCTGGCCTCAAATATCCAATCTTTTTCCTCCTAATGGATGAAAGGGAACAAACTCTAGCAGAATTTCACCAGCATTTAAGTGCTCTATCTTTCTTTTCCTTAACCATGGGGAGGGGGTTTGTATTTATAGACCTAAAGGGATATGAGAGGTTGAGGATTTGTGGGATAATCTCAAGGGATCATCCCAAAAGGTAAGGGGACCGAGTGCCACCCTTCCTAGTTCACAGGGATAAGCCTCCACGTAACCATGGGTTCTAGAAGTCACTTGAAGCTTCTCCTTCTCCTTTTAAACCAACAATTCTGCACTTTGTAAACAGGAAACACGTGTCTTTGGAGGGTGACACACTTTGTCCAAAGGCAGAAGGTGTCGCTGACGCGATCTGTCAATGTACAGAATGCGTCACCAGGGGTTTGACGCACTTTGTCAATGTGCAAGGTGCGTCAAGGTGACAATAAAGGGAAAAATGAGTAACAACAACTCTTCTTTCAATCAATTGCCTAAGTGATTTTAGGAACCAGGGAAAATGAAGGACACATAACTAATGATGACGATATTTTGGCGTAACAGGGCTATATATTCCCCTTCCCATATACTCCACCACACCAGTGGAGTTTGCTTGGGGGGACTTTCAAACAACAAAGCATAATATGATGACGTAATAGGTCTATTAAGTGATGCCCTACACTTGGGAATTCACCATCTACAAGTGCATCTTGACTCACAAACTTTTGTATCGTAGTTGAATAATGTATTCTGTGTCCGCAACTCGCTCCTCTTCTGAAAGTTTCTACGTGTGCGCCTTCTCATTAGACAGTTTGAAACCATAAATTTCACACATATACCGAGAAACTCCAATGCATTTTCTAACTCCATCGCCAATGAGGTGTTGAATTGGCATTTGATACATAACCTGGTTGCATAACCATGCATATCAAACATACATAAATACATCTATGTGTCTCACCTACGAATACACGTATATCTATATCATCATCACAAGTCCTAACTCGATAAATCATGCCCAAATCAAATATGTTAGTATCAACTACTACATATGCACCAGGTCAACACATATGCAACATAAGACACCGTATACATACATCACATACATAAAGAGATGCATACATCATGTGCCACAAAAATGGGGTATATATATATATCATCAAAAAATGTGTGTCATGTACAAAAATGGCCCTCTTGGGTCATATACAAAGTATCCTTATAGGGGATACAACAAATACAACCTGCCTCCCATAGGTTCATCAAAAACAATATACAAATTGGAGATCATAGCCCTATACAAAAAATCAAGCTGCCCCGCTAGCTAGTGGATCCCAGGGTCCCACAATGGCTAGCGGTCATACAACCAACCCTCGTGCCGACTCTGGTACCTATCGAGGCCTCTATTGTGGAGGAGGGGTTTCAGCTCCTTGCACCTATTGTGCCACATGGCATGGTACTGCTACCCATCGTATGATGTGCCTCCAATACGACCCACACTCAGATGGGAGGTGAAGTGTCAATTCCAGCTCATCATCATTGAGGTCAGAAATACCTTGGTCATAAAGCCTAGCAGACAGAGTACCAAACCGTTGCTCCAAGTATTCAAGGACAACTGCCATCTGGTCCCTGGAAGCTGCCCCACCTGCAGTGGCTCCTTTGACGCCTGCTCCTCCTGCTCTGGTAGCCCCACCCTTGGCTGCACCAGCTCCTCCAATGGCATGCCCAACCGTGACAGCAGGGCGATCTCTCCTGACTCATGCTCACCGATGTGGCCTCACAGGACCTATATCTGCATCACGAAGGAGGAAACCATCATCAGTACCCGATAAGCACGTATATCATAAAAGTGCATAAATAAAAGTATGTACACATATATATGCAAAAAGTACAAACCATAAAACATACCTGTAGCATCAAAACCCCCAAGGGGAACATGCAGCTCCAGATCTCCCTGGTAGTCAATACCGCTCCAGGGATACCTCTCCATATGTCCAATGCATCTCTCCCATACATCCAACACCTAAGGCGTATAATAAGCCCCCATGGGCGCGCCACCACTACGAGGCATAATCCACCCCCAATAAGCTATATGGGATCCTGTGGCCCCCTCGGTGGAACTACAACCTGGGACCTCAATGACGAGTAATGATCGAAAAAATAATCACACAAAAAACTACCATATCAGAAGGTGGTTTGAACCCCACCCCGATGAAGATCATAGACTGCAGCAACAGCGGACCCCACGCCACTTGCCGACCATCCATGATTCACTCCACTAGCTGGATTTGGCCTCTCGTAATCTTGTTGGGGGCGTCAACCCTAGTACCCTCACCATGGCTATCGCCATAGCCTGTACTGGAAGATCCCTCAAATGGCTCATTAAAATCCCACTAGAGTTGACGATACTCTGGTCATCGTCACAAAAGCGATCCACCATCATATGGATCGTTGCTACCACCATCTATGGGGGGAAGGGATCTCTCACCCCCCGGTGAGTCAACCCTGTTAGAAATTATATGTCTGGTTCAGTAATACTAAGTTCCTCCTCTCCAAACTGAAAGACTCCATGTGTTGGCACCCACATGTCCAATAGACGCTACAACAGATACTCGAACGACCTCAACAAGGGGCACTTGAAAAATTTCAAGAGCCCTGTATCCCGTAGATTTTTTGTTGCATACACATCGGCCAACATCAAGTACCAAAAAGTATCATACTCTCTCTCCCTCCACTCAAAAAATCCCACATGATCCATGAGTGATAACCAATAAACCTACACAAAGACATTGTCCACCCATTAATACATATAAATCCAAAAACTTTAATAGGGCAACCTTCCCTAAGAAGGTCCACACATAGCGCGACTATCACCCAGATATCCATGTGCAACGCGGCTGAACCACAATTCGGCCACGCAGAACTAGCACTCAGGATTTATATGACTCGCCTGCGTGAGTAGTGCAGCTGACCTTGTAACAATCGTGCTAAACCAGCAAATGATTGAAGCGTTACTGTACCGCGCTACACGTGGTACAGTACATTTTCCCATGCTATTGAGGTGCACTACACCTCGCGTGGTTTTTGGGAAATCCCACTTTATGGTAGCGCATGATTTCCCATTTTGCTTCTATTTAATGGTTCAGTTCTGTGTATTTGCTTCTATTGAATGGTTCAGTTCTTGCTTATGAATGAATGTATCTTTGCTTTTATATGTATTCTTAGTAAGAGTGAATGATGAGAATAACATGTTGAGTATTGAACGCATAAGATTGAATTTTGAATGCTGAAGTATTGTTGAAAATGATGAATGCATGAGTTAGATGGGTAAAACACTTAAGTTAGCGAAGTTTGTATAGTGTGATTCCCTGAAGCGCAGCACCTGAAGTGCGAAGTCATTGTAGTTCATCATTTTGTATAATTTGCATGGTTTATGGTTAAGATACTTGTTGAAGGAATAAGTTTACAATAAGTAAATCTCGTCGAAGTCGTGAGAGTGTTGAAGAGGAAGCGCAGTCCTCCATTGCACTGTCCTAAGTAAATTCTACTGAAGTGTATAAGTGTTAGAGAGGACGTGCATTCCCCAGTTGCGCTGTGTTGTTGTTAAGCGGCCATCCCGGACCGCGTAGTCCTTGGATGCGTGATAGCCTAAGTATCAGCCGCACAGTCTCCCAGTCCATAGCGCAAGTCTTGTAGCGCACTGCTAGCTCATCGAAGCATGCATCACCCGGTTGTGGAAACCAGATTCCACAACCTCCCCATAACTTTGCCTCAGGTGAGACTTTAGGCTGCTCGTAGATTGTTACTGAAAGGGCTGGTGAAAAGGGGTTTTGTTGGTTCCCTGAATCGCGTAGAACCTGGGTCTATCTTTGAAATTAAAAGAGCATTATACGATCCAACATGTTATTATTCATAAGAATCCCATCATTTCGCAACCTGTATCCTTTGAATTTATGCTGTAAATTCGCCTGTTGTAATCCTTCTTTCACCTGTATATAATGCTGGTATGAAATAACAACTTCCAAAATTTTGATTTTTAAATCCGATTGGCACATGATAATGGCTGCAACATGCATTGTATGTGCTCTTCGACTGAGTGCATTGCAACTTTATTCTCCTTTCATAATCAAGATAGCACTCTTGACAATCAGAGTGCTATCATGATCTCTACAGATCCAGTTCTGAGACAAAGAACCAAACACATCGAGATACACATGCATTACATTCGAGGATTGGTGCATGATCGGACCATCTCACTACTCTACCTTCCGACAGAAGAGTAGATTGTAGATATCTTCACTAAGACATTCTCAGTGAAGAATTACTCTTACCTTAGATCTCTTCTTGGGGTGAGTGATGTACATGATTGCTTATCCTACCACAGTCTATCGTGAGAGGGGGCTTTCTTCCCACTGGGTTTTCCCTCTTTCCTCACTTTATTTATTTAGATTGTTGTATGGGGTGACCTTTGGTCTTAGTTACCAGGGCCCTACCATTTCAGTTGTTCCTCATAGTTTGGCTTGCGGGGGGGTGTTGGAATATTCTCACCATCATTTTTGTATTTTGCATGCATGCATGCATCCAGTCATCAGTATGGTAGTCTCCCAGCACCCAGTCCTCAGGTTTTCATCCTGAGGAGCATGTTTCTGCTCAGTTCTATCCCTCCTAGCCATAGATGTGCCCTTGTTTTAATCACCAGAGTACAAGTGCGCCCTCTTCCACCTATTTAGGAGATTCTTTAGTTAGTTCCATATTAGTGGATCTGTTCCTTGATTTGAGGACTGATTACTAGTTTAACTGACTGAACCACTTAGATAGACCTCGAAAGAGACTAGATCAACTATACTGACTACTAAAAGCTCCTCATGCACCCACATTGGAGTCTCCTTCCCTACATTTGTGCCACATACACCAGTTAGACTCATTTGATTGATGTTTGACCACTTGTGACCACTATTCCTGATTGGATGATGTCTCCAATGTCATCCAAGCCACACATTAAGGAGAATCTGAATGACCTTAGGAGGCATTCAAATTCATTGATTGTATTCAGTTATTATTCACTATTCATAGTGCCAGCTCATAGTTGATGTATGATACAACAGTTTTTGTCATTTCTTGTGTATGAGTGATTATTGAATCAACATTTCTTCTTCTTCTTTCTACACTTCTTGAGTGAGTTTTAGTGAGGTCTACTACAACTGAGTGATCCTAATTCTAAAATATCACATGGTATCAGAGCTAATAGCATCTATTTGATTTGCAGCAGCAGCAGTTGCAACAATTCCTTGAGCAACTGTCTTTCATTGAGCACCAGAATCCTCTGGGTTTCCACAACAAATCCTGGTGCTATTTTCTTGAATTCACTAGAGCAATCCAGTGAGGTCTATCCAGGTGTGAAGGACCCAGTCACATGTACTCAGTGTCCTAAGGCAGTGTTCAATTTGAATTGCAATAGATCTCCATTTCATAATTCTCATTTGTTTTGCAGGACTATCCCCTCTTCAACTTCGAATTCTTCAGTATCATGGATCTCAAGTTGAATTCATTCAACTAATTCAAATGGAAGGAAAATATGGACATCTTCTTGAAGTCGAAGAGCCTTTCTAGAGTGGTGAATGGCTCTGTAGTTGATCCCACTGGTGCAGTAGAGAAATCCAAGTACTTAGAAAAGCTTGATGAAGCAGTAGGACTGCTGCTACTTAGCATTTCCGAAGACCTACACTTTCATGTTAACGATCTGAAGACTCCAAAGGAGGTTTGGGACAAGCTCGAATCTCTTCTTGGACAGAAGGATGACTTGAAGGGTCATAAACTAGAAAATGAGCTCATCTCCTTGGGCCCAAGTAGTTTCGAAACTAACACTGAGTTTCTCAATAAATTCAAGAACTTGATTTCACAGTTGAAAAGGTATGGGATTGAGAAGGAATAAAAACAACTCATCCTTTCCATTCTGTCGAAGCTAGGCCCTGATTATTCAGTGTTTGTTTTGACCTTCCAGTTAGCAAAGTTGTCCATTCCAAGATGTAAATTCCCTTCTCTTGAAGACTTCATCCAATCTCTCACACTTGAGGAGGAGAATATAGTGCAAATGGGAGTGATAAAAACCAAATTGGATTCATCTCTTGCAGCCACAGAGATGAGAAGAGCGAATGGTAAAGGAAAACAAAAAGTTTCAGATAGGAAGTCGAATGACAAAAATCAGAAGGAGGCTCCAAACCAGTCAGATGGAGTTTCAAATCCTAAGAAGGACAAGACATCTCAAAAGGGAAAATCCAAGTACACATACTGTAACCGAGGATATCACCCTGAGAGCTCATATATGAATAAGACCATAGATCTCATGGCTTCACTTCTTGAAAAAAATAATCTTCCAGTACCTGCATGTGCTAGAAAGAAAGAGAGTGAACCATCTGGATCTGAGAACAAAGAGAGATGCCATGCCCTCATGGCAGGTGCATCAACTCAATCCTCCTTCATCATAGATTATGGAGCATCAAGACACATGTCTTCCTCCAAGGATCTCTTCACTGGTTTCGAATCTACTATTGGACCATCCATCATGTTGGGGAATGATTCTGAGGTCTCCTATGAGGGGATTGGAAGAATCAAACTTGATCATGGGTACTTCTTAGATGTGATCTATGTCCCCACTCTCACTGCTAATCTACTTTCAATATATCAGATGAACCATACTGGAGATCCCAAGAGGGTGATCTTCTCTCCAAATGAGGTCAAAATTCAAGACATGGTATCAGGTTCTACCATTGCAAAAGGTGTTGCAAATCATAAGTTGAAACTCTATGAGTTCTCCCATTTTCTACCTCTCTATAAATATTCTGCTCTTCACACTCATGCAAATGAAGAGAGTAGGCTATGGCATGAAATATTTGGGCATCTCAACTATCAATACTTGCAAGACATGCATACTAAAGAGATGGTTGAAGGGCTGCCCAAGATGAAGTTTTCCCAAGGAACCTGCAAAGGTTGCTTGAATGGAAAATATCCAATAAAGAAGGTTGAGAAAAAAAATATTTAGAAGGTAGAGCGAATGCTAGATCCGGATGCACAAGAACCTGAAGATCTAGCACCTAAGGTTCGAACCCTATTGCAAAATGGGCCAACACTACTGCTGCATCCACCAGTGATCTTGTCGCAGATCCACCATCTTCAAGAACAACCAGATCTGATCTTCTCTCTCACAAAGATCCATTTCTAGCTGAGATATGCTTTCTTATGATTGGATCAGATCCAAATACATTCTTTGAATCCTACCAAGATCCAAGATGGGTAGCAGCTATGGATGAAGAGTATGAGTCTCTTCAAATAAATGAAACTTCAGAGCTTGTTTCTCTCCCTCCTGGGAGGAATCTTGTTCAATGAAAGTGGGTTTATAGAACTAAGATGGACTCTAATGGGGTCACTAGAAAATACGAGGCTCGACTGGTTGCAAAGGGTTACTCCTAAGTCCATGGGATTGACTAATTAGAGAAATTCGCGCCTGTTGCTAAGATGGATTCCATCTGTCTTGTTCTTGCTCTTACTGCATCCAAGCACTGGGAAGTGCATCGCATGGATGTGAAGAGTGATTTACTTCATGGATATCTAGAGGAGGATATCTACATGAAGCAACCTAAGGGGTATCTTGAAGACTCTTCACTAGTATGCAGATTGAGGAAGTCCTTGTGTGGACTCAAGCAAGCTCCCCGAGCTTGGTATGCAAAAATGGACTCTTTCCTTCTGTCACAAAATTTCATGAGATGCAAATCTGATTCAAATGTCTATATGAGACATGAAGGTGATTCTCTACTTCTGATTGTTCTATATGTTGATGATCTATTGATTACTGGGAGCAACACTTCATGCATCAGATCTATAAAAACAACTTTGCATAACTCCTTCTCCATGTTAGATCTTGGATTGTTGAGACAGTTTCTTGGTCTTGAAGTCACTTAGAGTGATTTATGAATCAAGGTTGCACAGTCCAAGTCTGTTTTAGATCTTCTTGACATGTTCCATATGAGCGAATGCAAACCATCAACATTTCCTTTTCTTTTAGGGATTAGCCTTGAGGATGGTTCTTCTACACCTCTGGTGGATAGTACACTATATCGACAATTGATTGGGAGTCTATTGTTTGTTACACACACTTGACCTGATCTTTCCTATGCAGTCAGTGCTGTATCTAGATACATGCAGGAGCCTCATGAGATTCACTGGAAGGCAGCAAAGCTACATTACTTGCAAGGGAAAAAGACCTATGGTATTTACTATGCATCTGGGTCTCCTCTGAACCTTGTTGGCTATACTGACTCAGATTGGGATGGAGACAACTCATATCGAAAGTCAACATCTGGTTTTGTTTTCATTATTGGATTTGGACCTATATGTTGGTCGTTCAAAAAGAAAACTATTTTAGCTCTTTCTTCAACAGAGGCCAAGTATAGAGGTGCAGTCAATGAAGCCACACAGTGCATCTGGTTGCAAGGCATCTTGTCAGAGTTTGGGATTCGATTCAGTACTCCACCAGTCATCTATTGTGACAGTTAGAGTGCTATCAGGATTTCTACATATCCGGTTCTGAGACAAAGAACCAAACACATCGAGATACACATGCATTACATTCGAGGATTGGTGCATGACCGGACCATCTCACTGCTCTACCTTCCGACGGAAGAGCATATTATAGATATCTTCACTAAGACATTCTCAGTGAAGAAATACACTTACCTTAGATCTCTTCTTGGGGTGAGTGATGTACATGATTGAATATCCTACCACTGTCTATCTTGAGGGGGGGATTTCTTCCCACTAGGGTTTCCCTCTTTCCTCACTTTATTTAGTTAGATTGTTGTACTGGGTGACCTTTGGTCTCAGTTACTAGGGCCCTACCATTTCAGTTGTCCCTCATAGTTTGGCTTGCGGGGGAGTGTTGGAATATTCTCACCATCATTTTTGTATTTTTCATACATGCATGTATTCTGCATGCATCCAGTCATCATGCATGCAAATGGCTGCATCTGCATGCATCCAGTCATTAGTATGGTAGTCTCCCAACACCTAGTCCTCATTTTTTCAGCCCTAGGAGCTTGCTTCTACTCAGTTCTAGACCTCCTAGCCACATATGCGCTCTTGTTTTCATCACTGGAGTACAAGTGCACCCTCTTCCACCTATTTAGGATATGTTTTAGTTAGTTCCATGATTCGTGGATCTGTTGCTTGATTTGAGGACTAATTACTAGTTTAAATGACTCAACCACTTAGATAGACCTCCAAAGAGACTAGATCATCTATACTGACTACTGACAGCTCCTCATGTGCCCACATTGGAGTCTCCTTCCCTACATTTGTGCCACATGCACCAGTTAGACTCATTTGACTGATGTTTAACCGCTATTATTGATTGGATGATGTTTCCAATGTCATCCACGTCACACATTAAGTAGAATTCGAATGACCTTAGGAGGCATTTGAATTCATTGGTTATATTCAGTTATTATTCACTATTTAGAGTACCAGCTCACAGTTGATGTATGATACAATAGTTTTTGTCATTTCTTGTGTATGAGTGATTATTGAATCAAAATTTCTTCTTCTTCTTTCTGCACTCCTTGAGTGAGTTTTAGTGAGGTCTCCTACAACTGAGTGATCCTACTTCTAAAATATCATAGCTACCCCTTCCTTGGATATGATGTGTCCCAAGTACTGGATTTGTTTTTGACAACATGAACATTTAATTAGCTTGTCATATAACTGATTCTTCCTTAATAAATATAAAACTAATCTCTAATGCTCCTCATGCTCTTCCACTGATTTTGAGTAAATAAGAATGTCATCTAAATACACAATTACAAACTTGTCCAAATACTTTCTAAATATGCCATTCATTAAGCACATAAAGGTAGCTGGTGCATTTGATAATCCAAATGGAAGTACCACAAACTCATAATGACCATATCGGGTCCTAAAGACTGTTTTGCTGATACCTTGATCCTTTATTGTCACTTGATGATATCCTAATCTCAAATCTATCTTGGAGTAAATCCTTGCTCCTTTCAACTGGTCAAATAGGTCATTAGTTTTGGGTAGAGGATTTTTTTTTCATTGTAATATTATTTAATTGCCTGAAGTCAATACACAATCTCAAGGCCTCATCTTTCTTTTTTAAAAAGAGTATTGATTCTCCCCAAGAAGACACACTTGGACGTAGGTATCTTTTCTTCAACAACTCTTCACCCTGCATTTATAATTCTTTCAATTCAGACATACTCGTTCTATATGGTATTTTTGAAACTGGGGCATCCCTAGGCACCAAGTTAATAGAGAAATCAATATCTCTTTTTGGTGGTAATCCTGGTATTTCTTCATACACATATGCATATTCCTGTAATACTGGGAAATATTCCAAGTTAGGACCCTTATCCCTTTATGGTTCCTCCACATGAGCTGTATACATCTGACACCCTTTTTTGAAACATCTTTTTAGCTATACAACTGAAACCTACATTATGGAAATAGGCCTTAGAATGCCTTTCACTATCTTATGCTTTCCTTCTGCATTAAGAGAAGTGAGAGTCTTGTTATGAAAATATAACATGACATGGTGTGCATCCAACCAGACCATTCTAATAAGTACAACATAAGAACCAAGAGATATTATATTCAAATCTACAATTGTATGGAGTCCATTTATATCTAAGGAACACCGTTTTACTATCTCACTGATTCTTCTTTTAGTTCCAGTAGCCAACTGTACCGTCCATGACTTATCATGTTTGATTTTCTTTAACTTAAATCTTTCAACCAAATTGGGATCAATATAACTATGCCTTGCCCCTGAATCAATTAAAATGGAAATGGGTTGATCATTAATCTTACCTTCAATCTCAATCATATTAGACTGGTGTTCTTCCTAATTGTTATCTAGAGATGCATAGATTCTGGGAATATCTCTAGCCACATCCTCCACTGTACTTGCTTCCTGTATGTTATGCATAGTTTTCACTTGGTCTTCTCTATAAGGACAATTTCTGAATGTATGATTCCCTTCACATCCCCAACATTTAAATGGGGCATTTGTCCTTTTTCCTTGGGACTCTGCATTCTATGGTCCTTTCGGGTTGGAATTTCCATTAGAGGAAATTTGGATGAAAAATGGTCCTCCTACGGAAATACTAAGGAAAATAATAAAATAATAGTATAGATATAGTAAAAAATGTGAAATTCTAAATCAGAGAAGATCATGGAGCCGAGTATACCTCACAAAGAAAGAATGAGTAGATAAATTGAGTTACAGTGAAAATTGCGGTAAAAAATGAGCAGGAAATTGAACATGCATGAGAACTCATATAGGAACATAATAATGTCACATGATCTAATAATCAGTATATCAATAGTGACGTTACAATGGAGAGAATTCAAATCACTTAGGAGAATTCGAGTCTCATTTTTTCTAGCATAGGAATTGTCACTATGGAGTGCTCCAGAAGACCCAAACTCAACTCAACTGAACCTAAACTCAGTTAACTGAAGAAACGATCAGTTAACTGACCAAGGAGGGCGCATTAGTAACTTTGTCATGCAAATCACTTAGAAAAGGGCACATGAGGCCACAATCAGTGGCAATTAGAGCATAAACACCCCACAAGAGTCAGCTAACTTAGGTGGACTGAACTAGAACACTAAGTTGTATCCTAAAATATAGGGAACTGACTTAAGTGGTCCTAAAATGATGCATGCAGTGCGCATTAGGTGGTTGATGGATCCTAGATGACATCTACACACCAATAGGGGAAAATAACATCATCAACTACTAGGAAAAATAAATAATGCTAGGTAGGACAAGGATGGAGTATTAATTATCATAACACAACTCCTTAATCCAAACTTGTGCATCCTGGGCCCTAGTTACTAAGACCAAAGTTCACCCATACAATCAAATAAATGATGAAAATAAAATAACTGTCCATGAAACAAGGTAATGGGAAAAACCTCCTGGGAAAACCCCCCCTCAAAATAGGACAGCATGGAGCTCAAACATATTTCACACCACGTAGATATCTAATATAAAAAAATCTCTTATGAGTGAAAAGATTAGTGAATATGTTTGCAATCATCTCCTCTGTAGGACAATAATGCAGTGAGATGGTCCTGTTGTGCACTAGCTCCTTGATGCAGTGCATGTGAACCTCAATATGTTTGGTCCTTTGCTTTTGAATTGATTCACTAGAGATCTTGATGGCACTTGGATTATCACAAAAAAGGTCTACTGAAGGAGAAGTGCGAATGCCAAACTCTGTCAAGGCCCCATGCAACAAACTTCCTGGATAACCACATTAAAAAACCCTCTGTACTCTACCTCTACTGAAGAAAGTGCGAGTGTTTCTTGCTTCTTGCTTGACCAGCAGATTGGTCCTGATCCAAACATGAATACATACCCTAAAGTATATTTCCTATCAATATTGTCTCCAGCCTAGTCTGAGTCAGCCAAAATCTCTTGTACCTTGCACATAATGCAAGGCCCTCTTAGCTGCTTTCTAATGTAGCTCATGTGGCTTCTGCATGTACCTAGCCACATCACCACCAACATATGATAGATCTAGTCTCAAATGTGTCAGATACAACAAGCTACCAATCAATTGTCTGTAAAGAGTGCTATCAACCAAGGGAGTGGAACCATCTTCTTCCAATCTAATTCTAGATAGGAAGGGAAAATACGTGGCTTTTCAATCATCCATATGAAACTTTGTTAGTAAATCAGATGCATACCTTGATTGTGAAATCATTATCCTTGAATCATTTTGAGTTAATTCAAGACCAATGAATTGTTTTAACAATCCTATATCTATCATAGTGATTTCTTTGTTCAAGGAAGAATTGATGTGCTTCAACCTAGTAGCAGATCCATCGATGATGAGAAAGTCATCCACATACAAAACAATCAACAATAGACATCCTCCCTTCTATTGCATGTAAACATTGCAATCAAATTTGCATCTTTCAAACTTTTGTGACAGTAAGAAGGAATCCATATTTGCATACCATGCCCTTGGGGATTACTTGATCCCATATAGTGATCTCCTCAGTCTATATACCAAGGAAGGATCATCAATGTACCCCTTATGTTGTTTCATGTAGATCTCTTCTTCTAAGTCACCATGTAGGAAGGAAATCTTTATATCCATGTGATGTACCTCCCATGAATTCGAAGATGCAATGGCCAAAAAAACCCTTACTTAATCCATTCTTTCTACATGAGCGAATGTCTCATTGTAGCCCAAACCTTGAACTTGTGAGTACCCCTTTGAAACCAACCGAGCCTTGTACTTGGTTGTAGATCCATCAGATGCAAGCTTTGTTTTGTAGATCCATTTGCACTGAACTAGTTTCCTCCCTGGGGGAAGATAGACAAGATCCCATGTCTCATTGTTCTGCAGTGAATCATATTATTCATCCATGGCTGATTTCCATCTCGGATCATGGAAAGCCTCTCTGTAATATTGTGGATCAGGCCCCACCATCATGAAGCACCTCTCAGGGAGAAGTGGATCTATATGGAAAAGTGAAATGTTTGCATCTTGGTATTGAGATCTTGTTCTTCTGTAGTCATATGGATCTCCAACAATGTCCCCAATTTCCTCAATAATATTTTTATCCCATTTAGGCTTTGTATTAGGAGCAGGTGCTGGATCTGGATTTGGATCTGCTAGATCTTCATACTCAATATCTAGATCTGAATCATATTTATCTTCTTCTTCAGAATCTAATCGTGGATCACCTGTAGAAACATCATTAGGATAAAATGGAAGAGGCAGATTAGTTATACCTTCTTCTTCAACTGGTTGTAGATCATGTAATGTCTCCTCATTGAATTGAACACTTCTTTCAATGAAGCATATCTTGGTTGCAATGTCCATCAGTTTGTAAGCTTTTGCATCTTCTGCATATCCAAGAAGAATGCATTCGCTACTTTGAGGTTGAAGTGTTTTCCTCTTGTCGGAGGGGATTTTGGCCCATGCCTTGGATCCAAAAACCCTCAAATGAGAGACATCAAGTTTGTGTCCCTTCAATGCTTTGAATGGAGTGATCCCATCAACAGATTTGTGGGGTACCCTATTCTGAATCTATGTGGCACATTTCACTACTTATTCCCAGATATTTGATGGAAGATCTCTTTCTTCAAGCAAGCAGGTAGCCATCTCTTTCAATGAACTATTCCTCCTCTCTGCTACACCATTTTGCTGTGGTGTGTATGGGACATAATGTTGCATTTGAATATCTTCGGAAGCACATAGTTGATGCAACTCCTTCTTGATTTACTACCCTCCATTATCTAATCTAAGTGCCTTGATCTTCCTTCCAATAATGTTCTCAACTAAGTCTTTGAAAACTTTAAAGTTTTCAAATACCTCATATTTATGTTTGAGAAAGTAGATCCAACAGAACCTAGAGTAGTCATCAATGAAGGTCATAAGGTATTTGGATCCATTCATTGAAGCAGTGGGCATCGGTCTTGAAACATCACTATGAATCAGATCTAGTATGGAGGAAGCTCTCTTTTCCTTCCCAACATCATACTTTCACTCCGGGTGCTTCCCTACCAAGCAACCTTTGTAGATTCCTTGAGAGAAATTTATGTCCAACAAACCTTCAACCATCTCTTCCTTGTGCAAATGATGTAGGTATTTGAAGTTTAGGTGTCCAAATATTTCATGCCAGAGTCTTCTTGTCTCATTTGCATGAGTCAAGATAGAACTTTGATGTGAGTATGGCAAGAAGCAAGAGAACTCATATGCCTTAGAGGCATGGTTTGCAACTCCTTTGGCTATCAACTTCCCAGATGATATCTCTGCAACCTCAAACATTTCAGGTGCAAATACTAATTTATTTGGTGAACCTGTGTGTGTCATATGATAAACAAACAACAAATTAGCTTCTAGAGAAGGCACATACAACACATTGTTGAAATTTCCATGCTCAAGTTGTATAGTTCCCTTCCCTTCAACAATTATGTGAGAGTCATATCCCATGTGTATGCTAGGTCCATCAGTGATATCTAATGAATAAAATGGCTCTCTGGAGGAAACCATGTGGTTGGAGGATCCATAATCAATAAGAAAAGCTTGGGATTATGATAATCCATTCTTCAATGCATGGAATCTCTGATGATATTCTGACTTTCCACCTGGATCAGTCTTCCTTGTGGCTCTAGGGAGGGAAATGTTACGTTGTTCAAATATTTTTTCCATTTGATCTATGGTATTCTTCATACAATAACTCTTAGGATGTTTACCCTTCTTGTAGTATGTACACTTGGATTTCTCAAATTTCTTATGCTTGTCCTTCTTGGAGCTGGAGGCTCCTTCCGATGGACCAGACTTGGAATTATGCTTGGGTTAAAATTGCTTCTTCTCTTTTTCCTTTTGCTTCCCTTTTGAATTTGCACTTTTTGAGTCTCCGACCATAAGAGCTTGATTTTTGGAGGCCTTCAAGGCACCCATCTGAATCAATTTGTATTGTTATTGGATGAGAGATTCAGTGAAAATATCTAAGGATGATATTTTCCAACCAAGGATTGACAATCTTCCTAAATGCAAGGTATAAACAAAGATGGAGAAATCAGGACTAAGCTTGCTCAGAATGGATAGCACCAACTTCTCATCCTTCTTCTCAATGCCACACTGCTTGCATTGCATGACCAAAGATTTGAATTTGTAAAAGAATTGTTGGATGGTTTCGAAATTGGTGGGTTGAAGAGAAATCAACTCATTCTAAAGAATATGGCCCCTTAGTTCATCTTGTTTTCTGAAGAGGGTCTCCAACTTCAACCAAACCTCTTTTGGAGTCTTCAATACATCAAGGTGGAAGAGTAGATCTCTGGAAATATGAATACACATGAAACTAAATGCTTCATCCAATCTATTCATATACTTGGCCTTCTCAACAGCTACTTGAGGGTCAACCTCCTTTCCCATTGTTATCCTATATAGTGACTTGTTGCGCAACACCATTTGTATATAATCCTTCCAATAAAGATAATTGAAGGGTGTCAAGATCCTAGGAGAGAGAGGAGCATTCAAATTCTCCATTAGAACTTCTAGAGCGAATACAATGTGGCATTGCTGCTACTGCTGCACTGAAAAACTTTCAATAACCTGCAAAAAACTCTCAATTTTGGAGACAAAATACAACTGATCACTACTTTAGGAAAATAGGCACATTTTTCTGGATCCTTCACACCTAGCTAGACCTCAAAGGATTTCTCTAATGAATTGAATGCAATGGTACCGTGATTTTCTGTGGAAATCCAAGGGATTTTGGTGCATTAATGAAAGAATCTGTTCAACCTACACTCACTGAGCTCTGATACCATGTGAAATTCCAAATCACAACAGATCATGGAACCGAGTATACCTCACAGAGAAAGAATGAGCAGAGAAATTGAGTTACAGTGAAAATTGTAGTAAAATATGGGCATGAAATTGAACATGCATGAGAACTCATATAGGAAAAGAATAATGTCACATGATCCAATAATCAATATAGTAAACAATGATGTTACAATGGAGAGAATTTGGATCACTTGGGAAAATTCGAGTCTCAGTCTGTCTAGCATAGGAATTGTCACCACTGGAGTTCTCCGAAAGACCCAAACTCAACTCAACTGAACCTAAACTCAGTTAACTAAAGACACAATCAGTTAAATGACCAAGGAGGGCGCATTAGTGAGTTTTTCATGCAAATCAATGTTTAAATATTGTAACTTCGAAGAATATTCTATTGTATTTTATTATTGTAATTTATTCGGAGATGTTTAATTCCTCCATCGGGATGTTATTATTGTATTTGATTAGTAAAGTCATTAAGGTAAATCTTCCTCTGTAATTCGAGGAAATAGATCCCCCTAGAGTCAAATGTAATGGGTTTTTTAAGTCCCCTAGATAAGTTGGCCCAATCAGCATTAATTGAGTGGTAAAGTTAGTTGACGCCGACATGTCAAATTAAACTAGAAGTGAATGTATAAATAGAGATATAGGCTCTCTCATTTATTCATTCATTCACACACACACTCACTTGTGGATTGCGCATAGGAGAGAGAGATATCTGCAAAGGAGAAGGATCAATTGTTTGTATTTTTTTCTTTGTACTTTTGATCATCTATATTGAGGAAGTTTTGCTGGTTTTTCTTCCCCTAGAGGGTTTCCCAGGATAAATTTGTGTCTCTTGTGTTTATGCTGTGCTTGTTATTCTTTCAGTGATCATGTATATGCTATTTTTGTGAAATTGAATTGAATACTAATGTTATCTATCTTATCATATTGAATCTTAACATGGTTTAAGAGCTAGCCTGAAGGAAGGCAATGTATGGCACTTATGACACTTGTTTCACTTGCGACAATTTGAAAGCTAGGGATTTGTATAGAAAAACCTAGTCATCGTGGCACTTTTGATATAAATCACTTTTGGCGAAGGTTCATGATATGAAACTTGGAAAGTCCAAATATGACATGTTCCTATACCTTGTGTCCAAGTTTCATCCTCATATTCGTTGTACTTTGTGAGATATGATCCGTACAAGTTATGGTTTATGCCTCTTCCAGAATGCGGCCCTAAACATGTGACCTAGGGAAAAAGGTCATATCTCTGGATAAGAAGCTCCAATTGGAATTCCGTAAAATTTGACAGTTACGGAATGAACTATTTTTTCACAAGTCCGAGTATTAGAGGACGAAGTGGAAACAATGACATGTGGAATGCCATACAAGTGTGCTATTTTGTTTCATCCCATAAATAGGTCATGTTGGGAAACTTATCATATATCTCTCATGGAGAATCCAACAAAGCTAAAATATGTGGGGTTGGAAATATGATAGGTAAGGATACCACAAGCCAAAGTTTCATACCCCGAGGATCCAAAATTTAAGAGATGCACCAGAAACAATAAGGCACATATGAAATAGCTCAACGAAGGAAATCAAAGAAGAGGAGGAAGAAGCTCTCACTTAGGGTTTTCAGTTTTTTAGGTATGGAATGAACTGATACAATGTTGGAGACACCTGATGCACCATTGGAAACTTTGAAAATGGATTTGGAATCCATTCATCATAGATATTAATCTTCCATCAAAATGTTGTGGGAGGAAGGAGATTGAAAATCAGGGTTTCCAGGTAAGAAGAAACCCTAGCAAGGTTGGGAGACTCATAGGGAAGCAATGAAGGAGGTTTAAATGGAACTGGTATTCTATCATCCTAGAACCATGAACGTATATAATATGTTTACAAGTGATCTAACTTGGATGATTAGGGTTTTACCCTTATAGAAAAGACTACAAGCAATCTCGACAGGTATGACTTGAGGAGATGCAGGTATGTTTTGAAATCTTTTTCATTTATCTGATGATTAAGTTCATGATATGTTTGTCTTCATATTATTGAGGTTATTACAATCATGATTAATTTTAGACTTGTCTGACCACCTTAGTAAAAGTATGAATGCACGTGAATGATGGAATACATTCATTTATTATGGTTATGACACTTATGATTGTACTAATGCACTTGTGGTGTTGTATGAGGATGATGTTGTTTGCTAACATGAAAGGTACATCAAGAAAGACAAATCAAGTTCTAGATCAAGAATATATGACCATGATGACATGAAGACAAAGACTAATCCATAGTCTTTGATCACATATAAGCTCTACTTATGAGGATGGATAGAAGTTCAAAGACATATAATCATGATGCTATGATAATGGGAAAATAGAGATCAATAGGGAGGAAACCACACAAACATAAAAGATAAGTATTTGAGTTGTTATTTGAATTACTTCTTGAATCTCTGAATAGTTAAAGATATTGCTCGTAATAGTTGTATGCATATTTGTATTCCTATAATCAAGAAATATATCATGCATAGTGTAAGCATTCATATAGCATTGAACAGTATACTACTAATATGCATATGATGGGTAATTTGGACAAACATTCCATTGTTTCTTATCTAGAATGAGACCTCTTTGCTAACATGTTGGGAGCTGTGCACGCTCTTGATAGTATGTGCTAGTAGAGATGGAAGGAATCTAGATAGCCACTGTATGCATACAAGATATGTAAAAGTGTTGTGCCAAAGTATTGGTCAAGATAGTTGCATAACTATGTGAATCATATCAGTATGCATAATAGGTTATCATTGAAATGTGAACATGATTTGATAATTATGAAGTGTTACTAATCATGTAATTGAATTTGATTTGTAGGAAAGATCGTGTGCTATGATCTACAAAAGATGGATGATGAACACTTGTTCTGAAGTACAAGTGATGAATGTTCAACAAGAATACTTAAAAATCAAACATAATATATAAGTACGAAGCAATGCTCGTGGCTAGAGGATTCTATTAGAAAGAGGGAGCGGATCATGATGAGATGTTTGCTCCAGTGGCTAGACACACTTCCAAAGATAGATTACACCCATGGATGACAAGACCGTTCTCTTGAATGGTGTAATTGAATAAGAAGTGCATATCGAGCAAACTCCCAAGATCTAAAAGAGAATCACATGATTGAAGAAGTATTTGTATGGGTTCAACAGGTACCCAGGATCGATAGTCATTTGGAAAGATTGATGGTCACCACAGGTGATGCAGATTTCAACCTTTTCTACAAGGTTGAAGATGGTTTCTATATACAAATGGAATTATTCTCTCAGATGGATGCAAGAAGGAACTCACCATAGAGTTCGAGTGATATTGAGGTTCATATCAGTAGACCCATTTAATGGGAGATGGAACGGATAGATATGTAGAAGATCACTCAATGCAGAGTGTGAATGATGTTCAGTCATAGAGGGAGGACAATACTCAGATGTAGAAAAATCCACTTCAGAGGGAGTAGATCTCAGAGTTAAAGAATCTTGGCATGATTCTTGTGATTAGATATGTGGCTAAGATCATATGAGATTTTTCCTTATCCAAGGAAAATGTGAAGTAGAGATCTGGGATGATGGATAGTGGTTTCTACAGTTTACAGACAGATGATTGGTTCAGTTATGTATCTGAAAAATACCAGGCCAGATATATGCTTTGCTGTGAACACCATGAGTCAGTATCTAGTTAAGTCTAGGCGTGTTCACTTGGTAGCTGTAAAGCATACGATGAGGTACCTGAAAGGTACGATAGACTTTAGTCTATACTATGTTGGAGATCATGACTACGGATTGTATGGTTATACAGATGTAGAATGGGTTGGAAGACTCTCAGACAGGTAGAGCACCTCAAGTGGATGTTATTGTCTAAAATATGCCATGATCTCATGGTTTAGTAGGAAGCAGTTCAATGTCGCTCTTAGCACAGCTGAAGCAGAGTATATAGCAGCTTGTTCTACTAGTTGTGAGGCCATATGGATTCAGAAGTTGATTTCAGGTCTATTTGACCTAGAGTTGGATACCACAGTGATTCTATGTGACAACCAGAGTTGTATAAAGATGACAGAGAATCCATTGTTCCATGACAAGTAAAAGCACATAGAAATATGGTATGTTTACATACAGGATATGGTGCAGAAGGGAGATATAAAGCTCCAGTATGTGAGCACTAATGAGAAAGTTGCTGATGTGATGACTAAGCCTCTGTCTCGAGTGAAGTTTGAGTACTTCCTAGACAAGCTTGGTGTGGTTCGAAAGGACCTTCCTCGAAAGGGGGAGCAGTGTTGATACTGATGATGTTTGCAGTGGGATTGTATCATCCCTGGACACATGTCCTAAAGGGATCTGTAGACTCTTGTATCTGAGAAATATGTTGATGATGATGTTGCAGTGGGATTGTATCATCCCTGGACACATGTCCTAAAGGGATCCGTAGACTCTTGTCTCTGAGAAAGACGTTGATGATGATGTCGCAGTGGGATTGTATCATCCCTAAACACATGTCCTAAAAGGATCCGTAGACCCTTGTCTCCGAGAAATATGTTGATGATGTTGCAGTGGGATTGTATCATCCCTGGACACATGGCCTAAAGGGATCCATCGAATCTTGTCTCTGAGAATGTGATGATGATGATGTTGTGTTGGTAAATCCTAGATTTGATCTAGGTCACATCCAGTATGAAAAAGGATTGGCTCTGTGGTGGTAAATCCTAGATTTGATCTAGGTCACATCCAGTATGAAAAAGGACTAGCTCTATGGTGGTAAATCCTATATTTAATCTAGGTCACATCCAGTATGAAAAAGGACTGGCTCTGTGGTGGTAAATCCTAGATTTGATCTAGGTCACATCCAGTATGAAAAAAGACTGGATCTGTGGTGGTAAATCCTAGATTTAATCTAGGTCACATCCAGTGTGAAAAAGGATTGGCTCTGTGGTGGTAAATCCTAGATTTGATCTAGGTCACATCTAGTATGAAAAAGGACTGGCACTGTGGTTGGAGTGTATCTTCCTTGGACCTTAGTCCTAAAGTGATCCAGAGACCTCTGTCCCCGAGAATGTGGTTGGAGTGTATCTTCCTTGGACCTTAGTCCTAAAGTGATCTGGAGAATTTTGTCCCCGAGAATGTGGATAGGATTGCATCATCCTTGGACTTATGTCCTAACGTGAGAGGGACTGATCATCCCGTAATTGGATCAGGATTGCATCATCCTTGGAATTATGTCCTAAAGTGAGAGGGACTAATCATCCCATAATTGGATCAGGATTGCATCATCCTTGGAATTATGTACTAAAGTGAGAGGGATTGATCATCCTGTAATTGGATCATGTGTGTTGCAGGTTATGCTGCTATGATGATGTTGTTGATTGAAAGATCAAGATGTTAATCTTGCTGATCAAAAGATCAAGATGATGTTGTTGCTGATCGACATATCAAGATGATGTTGCTGATTGAAAGATCAAGATGATGTTGTTGATGATCAAAAGATCAATATGTTGTTGTTGATCGAGAGATCAAGTGTTTCTAAAGACGATCGAGTGATCGAGTGCTGCAAAATATGAAGACCAAAGATGAAGACTCAGTGTTGTAGAAGATGATGCTCCAGTACTGAAGATGTTGAAGATATTGAAGATGTTCCAGTAACTGTTCCAGTTGCTGATGCTGTTGAAGAAAACTTCCAATAATTTATAGATGTATCACCTTGATGTTGTTGATGATGCTCTATCTCCTTGCTCCTACAGTTGATGTTGATGTTGTTAGTAGACTACCCTTCTCGTTAAGGGGGACTGTTAAAATATTGTAACTTTGAATAATATTCTATTGTATTTTATTATTGTAATTTATTCAAAGATTTTTTATTCCTCCGTCGGGATGTCTTATTGTATTTGATTATGTAAAGTCATTGAGGTAAATCCTGCTTTGTAAATCAGGGCAATAGATCCCCCTAGAGTCAAATGTAATGGGGTTTTTAAGTCCCCTAGAGAAGTCAGCCCAGTCATCATTAATTGAGTGGTAAATTTAGTTGAGGCCGACATGTCAAATTAAAGTAGAAGTGAATGTATAAATAGAGATCTAGGATATCTCATTTATTCATTCATTCACACGCACACTCACTTGTGGATTGCGCACAGGAGAGAGAGATATATATCTACAAAGGAGAAGGAGCACTTGTTTGGAGTTTTGTCTTTGTACTTTTGATCATCTATATTGAGGAAGTTTTGCTGGGTTTTCTTCCCCTAGAGGGTTTCCGAGGATAAATTTGTGTCTCTTGTGTTTATGCTATGCTTGTTATTCTTTCAGTGATCCTATATATGCTATTGTTGTGAAATTGATTTGAATATTGATGTTATCTATCTTAACATATTGAATCTTAACAATCAATAAGAAAGGGCACATGAGGCCACAATCAGTGGCAACCGGAGCATAAACCCCCCACAAGAGTCAACTAACTCGGGTGGACTGAACTTGTTTACTTCTGCAGTGCCTAAAGATCAATATTACATGGTCTAGAATTCATGCCCACATGCTCCAGATGCATATGACTAGGTATTCCACCCTTTTCCTCTCGAAATTGCAGGTTAGAATTCATTTTAAAATTCTCTAACCTTGTGATAGAATTTGTTTCCTCTTTCTTCCTTCACTGCTGATTACTTTGACGTGAAAGAACCCCATCTACCTTGCCTCCTGCCTCTGCAATCGTAGTCTGAATCTGTCATTAGTGACTGTAAACCCACCGAAGTTGACTCCATTCCCAACTATCCTCCTGTTCTTAAATCCAACCAAAAGAAAACCTTCTTTTAATTCATTGTTTGAAGGTCTAGCCACCACTTTTACCAATATCCCATCCCATTCAAGCTATATCTCGTTGCTGGAAGCCCAAAAGAGAGATCCCTCTCTGTGGTTGGAAAGGCTAGTTTCCATCCACTAAATATTGGTTTGCAACAGTTACCCCATGGTATTTCCTGCCACAACCAAAAAAATATTGGGTGATAACATTCTGGCGACTCCACTGGGGAGAATCTCTGGTTTTCACAATATCAAATCAGACCTCTGAGGGCAAACATAAAGTATGATGTTCGAAGGTTGTATTATTTTCCTTCGCGACTCCACCTTTCAAACAGGCAATTCCACTAGAGATTGAGCTCACTTTGAATTTTGTATCAGATCAGAGTTGATTGCTGATGGTGAACAATAGTTAGACACCAAGAGGGTCTTGTGTCATTCACTTGGTGGCTCTACTATCGGCAGAATCCATAATTCAAAGCATCACAGGCTACCCCACCATTTGAAGATTAAATCTAGGGAAGCTTTCAAATCTAGAAGGTATGCTCCTATGAATCTTTCACATGTTCCAGGTTTTCCAAACCGTATACCTCGTATAGATTGGAAAACATATTTTCCCAAATTTAAATATGAGGAAGGAGAGGATCCCTCTTTGCATTTAATTAAGTTCCATATGCATACATATAAGCTGAGGGTGAAATTTGATGAATATTCCCTTATGAAAATGTTCATGGCTACTTTGGAAGGAAGGGAAAGAACCTAGTATGAAGGGTTACCAACTGCTAGTTTGTATTCCCTGGAAGATTTTCATTTATTCTTCTATGAAAATTATAAGGAAAGTTACTCATCTTTATCATTGTCTGAAAGCTGCTATAAAGTATATTTTGAAAATTTTATGCAACACTTAAGAAACAATTATGGTGATGAAGAATTGATGGATGAAGAGATCAAAGAATTTTGTGAAGATTACTCTCAACATCAGGAAGAGATACCAGGTGATAGTTTCCTTGATGTTCAACAACATCTTCAACAGACAATGCTTTCCCCTTTGGTGGTAAACAAAGAAGATCAAGACCTTAGTATTCAAATTCCTTGTCCTGAGAATAATGAGAAACTTCAACAACCTTTAGAAGTGTTAGAGGATACAACAGAGGCCATTTAGGGTTCAAAAAATCTCAAGGTTCATCCATGTGAAAAGTTAAATGAAATAGATCAAGGGCTTAATGTTGAAACTCATGTGCTTCCCCTTGAGTTTGTTGAAGATTCTTAGACTTTGAGTGATCAAGAGAAAAATATGGATGGTCAACCAGTATTTCCTACATTTATCCAGCTTCCTGAATGAACCATTGAAGGAACGCAGATTGTGTGTGATCTCCTTGATAGTGAAGGAATTTTTCTCTCCAATCCTTTTGAGAATCAGAGTGATATCCTTGTTGAAATGCATGAAGGGTCACTCTTTGATATTCCTGTTAAATTGCATGAAGAACTAAGCATAAATATTTTTATTAATAGGGATGATAGTTCACAAGTTCAGCAAAAAGATAATCTAGAGATGGAGCAAAATAGTGAAAGGGAGATCCCTCATGTTCAAAAGATGGGGGTTCCAGTTGAGATTTTTTAAAAATTTATAGAGTTTTTTCTTGCTATGAATGTTGAAGAGTATATGCCAATGGATTCTATTTCTTTGAAGTACGATCCCAATTTCCCAATTCCTTTTTCTGATCATCAACAAGAGGTCATGGTTCATGGTTTTGCAAATCGTTTTGTAGGTATATTGCAATCATTAGGGAAAGAGAATTTTGCAAAATTTGTGAACACATGAATTAGTCTTGGATGGTAGTTTGAACTATTTCATCTGCAATTTACCTTTACTATTGAAGGAGACACTTTACCCTTTTGTTTCCCTTCATTTGAGTTGTCACAATTTAGACTTATTTTTCTGACTGGAGGCCTTGAATGCATGCTTCAGTCAAGTGTCCAGTTATTGGGTTGGTTACATTGGCACTTCAGCATCACTTGATTTCGGATGTCTTCCACCAGGTTAGGGTAGGTAGATATGAAGAATAAGCTCAGCAGTCTGAGCATCTTTTTCAGCAGTAAATGTCTTTAGTTTTTGAAAGTTTAGTTTGTATATATGTCAGGAAGGTTTTGAAGTTAGTTCAGTTTTCAGTAGTGTATGATGGATCCCTGTATGGATGCGAAGTTTTCAGAGTTGGGAACAAGTTACAAATGGGGGTTTTTGAATGATCAAAGGGATCAGGTCACTAGTCTACATGTTCTTGTTACCTCGCAGGGAGGATAACATCCCCGGTTGGAGCCGCTGTTAACTCCCATATGGTAACGTTCCCGCCGAGGAGGAAGAGACAACCCCAAGCCTCACCGATCAATATTTTGCACCAAATAAAGAACCAGAAACCCTGAAAATGGCTAGTTGCCGAGCGATTTCGAGTTGAAGGATAGATCCACGATGAAAAGAATGAGAAAAACCAGTCATAAAAGTGTCTTCTGCAACTAAAAAGGACTAAATGGGCTTCTTACGCAACAAAAGAAGATTGGATGGCTAAGATCAAGGAGTGGATTAGATAAACGGTTAAAATGGCGTTTTGTAGGTCTGTTGTTTCGTTCCCACAATCCGCATTGCGGATTGTGGAGCGACAATTTTCCAAAGAGCACAAAGATAAGTTTTCGCATTCCGCATTGCAGATTGTGGATTGCAGAGCGACAATTTTCCAAATGGTGCAGAAGTATGTTTTTGAGTCCCACATTCCGCATTGTGGATTGCGGGTTGCAGAATAGTGATTTTCCAAAAGGGAGAAAAGTAAGTTTCTACATTTCGCATTTTGCATTACGGATTGTGGATTGCGGAAAGGTAACTTTCGAGAAAGCATGAAGCCAAAATTCCAAATCCCGCATTCCACATCGTGAATTGCGGATTGCGGAAAGGCCATTGCGGAAAGGCCGTTGCAGAAGGTCATTGCGTAAAGGTCATGGTGGAAAGGCCATTGCAGAAAGGCATTTGCGGAAGGTCATTGCGGAAAGGTCATGCGGAAAGTTTGTTGCGGAAAGACCGCCGTGGAAGGGAAATTGCGGAAGGGTAATTGTGGAAAGGAAATTGCAGAAAGAGAATTGTGGATCGAGGAAGGTTTCGCAAAGAAAATTGTGAACGCTAGGAAATAAAGATTCTCACAAGAAGGTGGCTTGTTTCAGAGCAGCAGAGGGGGACTGTTTCGGTTTATTGTCCTAATCAATCTAAAACAACCCGATTCAAAGTAAAAGCAGGCGGCTTCCGCAACCCAATGGCCCACTTCCAGTGAAATCCCCCCACCAACACTCCAAGCAGGCGGTTCAATGTCCCAATGGTGTCCCACCAACACAAATGATTCCCTTCCTCCGCGCATGAAAGGATCAGAGGTTGTTGATTCGGGAGGCCCAACTCGAGTGACCTCATCATTACCAGTACGAGTTTGTTATGAATTTGTTAGGATATTTTTATGCTTTGTAAGACTATAAAGGAAAGGTACGAAGTAGACCAAAAGGTTGGAAGTTTTTGTTTCAGATAGATTACTGCTCTGCGCCTATATTTAAACTCGACCTCTTAATTCAATGAGAAGACCTGATTCTGGAGCTTGAGATTCCTGTGATGTGTGTTCTGATGTCTGTTATTTCCTGTGTATGTGTTTGTGCTTTGTATTTCCATTGATTGTTTACTTCTGCAGTGCCTAAAGATCAAGATTACATGGTATGGAATTCATGCCCACATGCTCCAGATGCATATTACTAGGTATTCCACCCATTTCCTCTCAAAGTTGCGGGTTAGAATTCATTTTCAGCTGCTCTAACCTTGTGATGGAACTTGTTTTCTCTTTCTGCCTTCACTGCTAATTACTTCGACACAAAAGAACCCCATCTACCTTGCCTCTTGCCTCTGCAATCGTGGTCTGAATCTGTCATTAGTGAATGTAAACACACCGAAGTTGACTCCATGCCCAACTGTTCTCCTGTTCTTAACTCCAACCAAACAAAAAAATTCTTTTAATTCACTGTTTGAAGGTCTAGCCACCACTTTTACCAATATCCTAGCCCATTTAAGCTATATCCCATTGCTAGAAGCACAAAAGAGAGATCCCTCTCTATGGTTGGAAACGCTAGTTTCCATCTACTAAAGATTGGTTTGTAACAATTACCCCATGGTATTTGCTGCCACAACCCATGAAAATATTGGGTGATAACACACCTCATAGGTTGTTAGGAGATGAATACAATATCCAAATCTCCATTTTCCTTCGAGTAGAGCTCTCGACTAGGTGCATGCACTGCTCGTATGCATCGGGCACACTACGGGTATATAGGTGGGGTGCTAGCCCCCCCCTCCAAGGGTGTCGGGTTTAGACCCTTTTACTGTATTTCAATTTCTTCTAAAACCCTGATATGTCTTGTATAAAGGGGGAGCGACTCCTCAACATTGGAACATAAGAGAGATAGAAGAAATCATTGCAATTTTTTTGTTGATTAACAATAAAGGTCAAAGTTGCCATTTCCCCTTGGTTTTACTTGTATATAGTATGGTTTTCATGTAAATTTCATGTTCTATTGTTATTATTGTTTGCTTCTATTTTTTATATATTTTTTCTAACATATGGTATCAGAGCCCGAAAACTTGCAGGAATAGGGTTTTCTGCAAGTGGGAGCTGTAACAATGATAGGAGGCTTAACCAAGTTCAAGATTGAGAAATTTGATGGAAATAATTTCTACTTATGGAATATGAAGGTGGAGGATTTGTTGGTTCACAATGACCAAGCCCAAGCCTTGAAAGGGGTTGTGAAAAAACGGAGCAGTGTAACATATGAGGACTACATAAAGCTAGATAGAAAGGCAGTTTCTACAAATTGTATTTTCCTAGAAGACTCTCTTGTTCAATGTTGTTGGAGAAAAGATCACAGAATCCCTTTGGGATATAATTGGGAAGCTATATGAGACTAAATTGGAAACAAATAATGTTTTCTTGAAAAAACACCTTTTTCATATGAGGATGAAGGAGGGTTCAAATGTGGCAGATCATTTGAATGAGTTTAATACACTAATCAACAAAATTCTCGTAGTTGGTGTAAATGTGAAGGACAAGGATAGAGTGATCATTTAACTCTATTCCCTCCCATATACTTGGGATCATATGGTGGTGACCATCACCAACTCATCATCAGGAACTCTACAATTTGATGATGTGGTAGATACTCTACTTGAGAAGAGTTGAGGAAAAAATCATCTCTAGAACCCTCTACCAGTGAATCCCTATCTATGACAGGTTGATCTAGAAAAAGGGGTCAACAAGGGAGATCATAATCTAGATCCAAGTCCAGAGGATACAAGAAAGGGAGGTGCTAGAATTATGGGAAACCAAGGCACCCAAGGAATGATTGTTGGTATTTGATGAAGGAAAAGAAGGATGGAAATCCAAATCAACCATTAGTTGAAGCTAGTATAGTAGATTCAAAAGAGACGACAACACATAAGGATTTTTGTCTCATTAATAATAGATCTATATTATATGCTTAAGTTTTGGACTTAGGTGCATCTTTCGACATGTCTACACATAGAGATTAGTTTGTCAAATACCATCCCTATAGTGGTGGAATGGTATACCTGGGTGATGATCATCCTTTAGAAATTGTGGGAAGAGGGGACATCAAGATCAAGCTATAAGATGGCAAAGAAATGAAGTTGTGTGATGCATGACATGTACCAAATCTATGAAAGAATTTGCTCTCAATCAATATGATGGATAAGTTTGAGTATTCTACTACCTTTGGTGATAGTTGATGCAAAATTACCAAAGGATCCTTTGTGTTAGAAAAAGGAGAATCTTATGGGACCTTGTATCATTTATGCAGTGATACAATGAACAAATCATGCAACAAAAATAGACATTGGAAATGTTCTGTATGCAGTGATGTTGTGGCATCAACAATTTTGACATATGAGTGAAAAAGGTTTGAAAATTATGCATGATCGAGGTATGATTTTTGGGATTAAGTCTTGTGATTTAGACTTGTTTGAGCATGTATTTTTGGTAAATAGAAGAGATTTTAGTTTACTGCAAGCTCTGGTAAAAGTTCTTACCTTTTACAACTTATTCATTATGATATATTTGGACCAATGATCATTATGTCCATAAATGGTGCTAGATATTTTATGACTTTTATAGAACATTATTCTAGAAGATTGTGGGTGTATTCTCTGAAAAATAAGTCAGATTCCTTCGAGAATTTTAAAGAGTTTAAGTCACTAGTAGAGAAAAGTTTTGGCAAGTCTATTTGATGCATTCAAACTATAAAATTCTTACCAAATTTTATAGTTGTACCTTTTTCTCTAGAATTTTATTTGATTTCCATTCTTAATAGAAGATTCTTCCTTATTATTTACGTTATTAAAATTTATAGGTGCTTCTATGTAGTGGAAACATATCAAGTTCTAAAAAATAATTAGGAAAACATAATTCTCAATTAAATTAAAAAAAAAACATTAATAAATACCTTTTTGTTGATCAAATAGTTCATAAAATGATTTCATGTACATCTCTTGGGAACTGTATCTACAACTAAAAAAATCAACCTATTTCCTGATCGATACACTGAACAAACAAATCTACATTCCTCATATAATGAAAGAACCATTCCTTCAGGTGAAGTAAATCTATCAACAATGTGCTCCCAGAACACTGAAACCCGTTCTTTTTCAATAACATATTTTCTTGGATCCAAACTCAAATCCATAAAATTTGGGATATCGTGAAGAGAATCATCATGATCCTTCCAATCCACATCCATGTGAATAATGGAGAAATGGTCTCATTCCAAGACAATTATCCAACGCCGTATAACAGAGAAACCCATGAAATAAGTTTCTAAATAGTTCGTATAAACCTCGACAAAATGGGTACTCCTTAATAGCCTTCTTCAATATTTCATAGAATTGAGCAAATACTTTACCAATCAAGTATGTTAAATTGACATCAATTACAAAAATTATGGTACATGTTTCTACATTTGGACCAAGATAAATCAATAATTCAAGAAATTCATTATACATCCACTGGTGACGGCAGTTACTCATATCAACAACAACAAGTTCACAACATAGTTTGGCTTGAAGAAAACTAATTCCCATCAGTGTGTCGCGCAGAGAAAATGGAAAAAAACATCGACAAACAAACTCGAACATATATTTGTTAGAGTCATCTGACACAATAATATCTCTATCCATAATATAAATTTTAGTTTTTACTTGTTTAGCATAATAACATTAAACAATATATCACTGAAAGAAATACAAGCACAACAAAACAAAATGAACACAATATTTCTCTCAGGGAAACCACAAGGGAGAAAACCCCAACAAAACTCCCTCAATAAAGAATTTACAAAGTACAAATATAAACCCCAAGACAAAATCAACTTCTCCTCCACTTGTGCGAACTTCTCTCTCTCTCTCCTATGCGAACGTGTGAGAGTGAGTTGAGTGAATACAAATGAGAGAATCCTCCTCTATTTATATTCTTCCGTTCGGGTGAATTTTCCCCAACTGGGTGACTTCTCCTAACTGACCGAGCCGACTAGTCAAATACAAAATATAATAATCTTTTTTGGGTTCTTCTAGGCCAACACAAGACCTAGGGTTTACATTGACTCTTTCAATGACTCTTACATTATTAATTACATCAATGACATCTCCTGAAGGAGGAATACAATAATAAAATAGAAAAGTACAAATAGAATATCTTCTGTAGTTACATTTCTTTAACACTCCCTCTTAACTAGGAAGGTATTATGTAGGTAACATCAACATCTGCACAATTGACTTGTGAATCTCTATATGTCGTAGGGATTTTTGGATCATCATATGTTTGGGGTATTATCTACTGGAACATCCTTATCAACATCATCATCATCATCTGCTAGAATATCACCATCAAAAAAATCCTCTATATCATTGTAAGAAACATCTTCTACTGGAACATCATCAACAACATCCTCTACTAGAACATCCTCTGTTGGATCATCATCAACAATCATCATTAGCTGGAACATCCTCTGTTGGATCATCATCGACAACATCATCAACTGGAACATCCTCTGCTATATCATCATCAAAAACATCATCAGCTAGATCATCATCAACAACATCATCAGCTGGAACATCCTCTGATGGATCATCATTAGCTAGAACATCCTTTGTTGGATCATCATCAACAACATCATCAACTTGAACATCCTATGCTAGATCATCATTAGCAACATCAAAATATGGAACATCCTCTGCTGGATCATCATCAACAATATCATCAGCTGGAACATCCTCTGCTAGATCATCATCAGTAAGCAAAATATTAGAACACTATCAGTCAGCAAGTATTGATCTTCAGTCACCCTTGGACCGACATCAGTCACCTCTAGACCGGAATCAATCACCTAAGGACTGGAACTCTATCATTCGGTAAGTACTGATATTCAATCACCCCTGGACTGACATCAATCACCTCTAGATTGACATCAGTGACCTAAGGACTGGAAATCTATCAGTAAAAAAGTATTGATATTCAGTCACCCCTAGACTAGAATCAGTCACCTCTGGAACGCCATCAATCAACTAAGGACTGGAACTCTATCAGTCGTCAAGTACTGATATTCATTCACCCTTGAACCAACATCAGTCACCTATGGACCAGCATCAGTCACCTAAGGACTAGAAATCCATCAGTCAACAAGTATTGATCTTCAGTCACCCTTGGACCAGAATCAATCACCCTTGGACCAAAATCAGTCACCCTTGGATCGGCATCAGTCATCCCTTGACCGGAATCAGTCACCCTTGGACCAACATCAGTCATCCTTAGACCGACATCAATCATCCTTCGACCGACATCAGTCATCCTTCAACCGACATCAGTTCCCTAAGAACTAGAACTATCATTCTCTCTTTCGCGAGAGGTCCCTCTGGACTACACCAAGCTTATCTCAAAAGTATTCAAACTTTATGTGAGACAGAGGCTTAATCAACACATCAACAACTTGTTCCTCTGTAGGGACATACTTGAGATTTACAGCTCCCTTCTGCACCATATCTCAAATATAGTGGAACTTGATCTCGACGTGCTTCGATCTATCATGGAACACAATATTCTCTCATCATCTTGATGCAACTCTGGTTGTCACATAGTATATCTGTCACATCTATCTCTGCATTGAAAAATCCTGCCAACATCTTGCAAAGCCACAGTGCTTTTCTACAAGATGAACAAGATGCTACATATTCAGCTTCTACTGTACTAAGTGAAACACAGGGATGCTTTCTATTGATCCATGAGATCATGCCTGATCCCAAACTAAAGGAGCATCTTGAAGTGCTTTTCCTATCTTCGTAACTTCCAACCCAAAATGAGTCTGTGTATCCGTACATCTTGAACTCACTATCTGAAGCATATCCAAGTCCATAATCCAATGTACCCTTTAGGTACCTCATCACATGTTTTGCTACAATCAAGTGAACATTCCTGGGTTCCACCATATACTGGATCAATGTGTTCACAACAAAACATATATCTGGTCGAGTATTGGTCAAGTACATCAATGACCAAATAATTTGTCTCATGTACATGGTGACATATACTATCTCTGATGAAGCATCATTCTAGAGCTTCAAGTTTTTCACCATCGGAGTAGTCATGGCCTTACAAGCCATCATCCCAAATCTCTTTAGGATCTCAGTTGTGTATTTGTTGACACAATGGCTATCGACAGGGGTTCAATTCACACTATCGTCAACAAACCCAATCAAACACCCTTAAGCATCGACCCATAAAGGTTTTACCCTTTCCAGTAACATCCACGAAGTGATTGAAGTATCACCCGAGATGTTTAAGGGGGCTGCAAGAACCAAGTTTCCGTAGTGGGGAAAGGACATGCAGGCACTTCGACTCTATCGCCCTAGAAACCAGAGATTTAGATTCGCATACATTTATACATTCATCATTTGCATAAATAATACATAATGGACATTCACATCAACATAGTTATACTATTCATTCACATCAACAGTAATTACCAACCCACAGAGTCTTAAACATTTCACAAACACTTGCATTCATCATTCAACAAAAACAAAGACAAAATATATGACCATAATCGAACATCTTCATGCATTCACCGAAACTTGCGGTATAACCTTTGCAGAAACAGTCAAAACATATTGTCGCGGATACGATGCAGTTCAAAATAGCTCATTCTCCAATTCAACTATGATTCCCTTAGTCTCACAATCATACTCCTATTTATATGAAACTAAATGGTTACAAAACGGTCCACATGACCTATTCTAACTAACTAAACCACTTGCGCACTTTCGTCGGCTCCTTGTTCTCCGCGAATGACCCTTCCTTCCGTGGATGGTCCTCTTCACAGGTGTCAGCTTCCGCACTTCATGCAGATCCCATGCCAACAAGCCCCCCCCAAAAAATTGTGGCTCTCCCTCGAGCCACCTCAGTTGGACACCTATGGTGCGTTCACTTGCTGTTGGAAATCGTCATATTCGTTCTTGATCTGGTCGACCACTTCCCTTACCGATGTTTTGAGTTGCTTAAATTCGTCCACTTGATGGTCCATTGGGTGCTCGCAAATTTTCTATTGCGCTTCGTCCAGTTGATTCTTAACTTGTTTCATTGCCTCTGTTACCCGTACTGCGAGAACTTTAGCTTTCGTTTGGAGCTCGTCCAAATGTGTGGCCCTTCGTTGCTGTCTTTCACGGGACTTCCTTACACACTGCTGCATGCTTTTTAGTTCTGTTGCCTTTTTCATTTGTATCATTGAGGGAATCGATTTGATTGGTCCCTTGAAGGATTCCCGTTGGGATTCCACTTCGCTGAGTTATTCCTTTAGCATAGTCAGTTGGTCATCTTGGACTACACTGCCCCAAAACTTGGTGACACCCTCTACAACTGCCTTAGCTGCCTTCTCCATCTCTGTGATCTCCATCAAGACTTCCTCAATCACATTCTTCCATTTCTGAACTTTTTCTAGTAGTGTCCTCGACACCACTCTTTTCTCCAGCTCTGCTTTTTACTTCCGTGGTCGCTCGATAAAAACACCCACCAAGATGGCTTTTTCTTCTGGGAGTACATCCTATTCCACCTTAGGGTTTTTCTCGCATACTATGATAGCACCTCTTCCAGCCGCTTCCTATCCTCCATGTCCTTCTCTTTGTCAGCTATTAACTGGGATTTCTCTACTTGAATACATTGTGCCTCTGTCTCACTGATGTGTGCCTGCTACTTGTACCGCACCATCTGATCATGCATTCCGGCTTCTCGTTCGCGGATTTTTGCACTTGCTGCGGTTTGAATTCTGTGTAATGTCAACATTGGCAGTAAATTGAAATTGACCATAAATAAGTCGTACTTCCGTACCCCAAGGTCCACAACCTCATCACCTATTTTCACGGCATGTGATTCTATTTGTACTATCCGCAGTTGTGTGCCGACTGCTACTTCAACTTTGGGTGTCAAAAAATTTTGCTGAATGTCTTCGTGTGGTACACTTGAATTTATTACTGCATCTGCCATAGTGGATAGTCGTTGGCCTATCTATTGGAAATGTTTAGTTGAGTGCTGGGTAACTTTCACACAATTGTCCACTATGACCTCTGTAAGTGTCTCCAGGAGCCTATTCACCTGCTCCGCTGGAAGACCACCACTTGTGCTACCTTCTACATGATCCATCCTGTGCTTTGTCCTTCTTTCCTCATACTACGCATCTAAATCAGAACCTATCAGGGTTTTTTCTATTGAGGCTCCATCATGGTTGGACCCTTCCCACTGATCTTTCGCAAAGTCGTCTTGTCCTGCGCCTTCCTTCCAATTGGAAAAATCTTTGTCTTCTCCAACTGGGTTTGGTCGAGCTGTTTCCTGTCCATTCGACATGTCCTTTTGATCGATTGGGACTTTCCATTCTTCTGGCCATCTGACAATGATGGCGTCTAGCTCCTCCTCGGTGAGCTTGTACTACGTTGGAAGCCACAGCTTCGCCGGATCTGCTCGGGCTTGAAGGAAAATCGTCTGCACTCGACCAATAGCCTTGCGATCGGTCGATACTTTGTTGCTGCTTGTTCTAGTATTCATGGTATCATCTGTGCATCTATCTACATCCTCTCCAACAACACATAAAATTGTAAAATGTTGTCTTTTTGTCGCTCTTTATTAGTGGTTTCCCATAAGTTCTAGTATCGCTCTCCTTAGCGTGCCTGGGCTTCTGCGATGTCCATACCCTAATAGTGGTCAGGTTCCCTCCATCCTACTAATGTCACTAGCATGATGAGCCATGAGTATAGTAAATAGCTTTCCATACTCCTTTGCATCGTATGCATCATCGACCAACTCGTGTAGCAGGAATTTGGACCAATTCATCTGCTCTCTTGCGGCACATCGTTCCATGGAGGCGATGATCCCCGAATTACATTCCTTGGGCCTGTTCTTCCATGCCACCTTAACTGCTAATATCTTTGCCCTGACCCTGACGACCTGGTTCTTGATTGTGTGGATTAGGTATCCTCTGGAATTTTTCTCCACACCATACTTTGTCTTCAACTGTTCTGTGTGCTTATTGTCATTGTCCTTCCCGTGGAAAAATTGGGAAGGGTCAGCTCTGTCTTTAGGAAGCCTGGTGATTCTTGCGATCAAGTCGACTGTGACGGGAATATTCTCGTGCAACTAGAGATACCCTCCATGAAAACAAGCCAAGAATTTCTTGACGCATGCATTGACCTACGCTAACCACTCGAAGTGTGGTATCTGGGTGAGTCCTAACAGCCCCAAATGCTCCAATCCCAATGCCCATGTCGTGGGTTCTTTCATGGTTGGGACTCCTTCATGGGGGACATCAACGTAGCCTTCTGTGTATTTTGGGAATTTTTCAAGGTTGTGGTCAGTATACTGTAGTTTCTACAAATTTGCCACAATGTTCCTGACTTGAGGAACTCCCTGCGGTATCGATGGCATCATAATAGTATACCTTTCATTCTTATTTATCCACATCACTGCTGCCCCTTTCTAGCATGGAGGAACATACTCTAATAGAATTGGGTCGTAATGCCCTTCTTGCAGTACTTCAGTGCCTGAAGTATTTGCATCTTCATCGGTGAACCGTGCTGAGGCCTGGGTCCCTTTCTTCGGTGCATGGTTGGTGTTTGGAGGCCGATTGGCGCCCCTCTTCTTCCTGACTGGGATGCTCGACATGAATTCTGGATGCTCTTACGTAACTGGCATCGACTCTAGTCTCTCGGTACTGGTGCTTGAAATATAAACTTCCATGCACTTTTCCGTAGATTCTTGCTTATCACACAATGCGTTGGGATGCTCCCCTGCTCCATATTTATAGTGGTAAATTGCCACATCCATCCAGTACTGGATGATAATTACCAAATCCAACACTAATTTCGTGAATCCTTCACATGCGTCGAGCATTAATTGTACCATTTTTCATTTTTGCGGCTAGTTCTCAAGGTCTGACTGCTTCATTTATGACAGGATTTGACCATTTCCGCATCGTGGCAGATTCTGACTTGCCAAAGCATACTACATCTTAGTGTGATCTATTATTATTATTATTATTATTATTATTATTATTATTTAATGCGATACAAGGCCTTCGCTGGAGTCGCTCCCTGTTTCGCTTGTTTCACTCCTGGAACCTCAGGTTCAACAGATACGTCTGCTACAATCTTAAGTCGACGCTGATTGTGACTTTGCTTATTTTCTTATCCTAGACCACCATCTGGTTGATCCATTATGATTCCTCAACTGGTTCTATAATTCTTGCTTCCAGCATTCGTTCAATCTCAGCCTTCACCCGCTCCTTGTACCTTGGATTCAATCGGTAGGGCCGCTGCTTGACCGGCTTCGCATCGAGTTTAAGGGGGGTTTTCATTTCTCCTAAGTCCCCATAAATTCCTTTCATCTCTGAGAATTTCATTGGGAACAAGTCCTAAAACTCATGCAACAGATCAATCATCTTCACAATAGTCGAATCATCCCAATAATCTCCAATACTTGCGAACTTCAGATTCTCCTCCGACCCAATGTTCACTTTCTTGATTTTCAACGGTTGGTGAAAATTGTTGGAAGGTATTTCTGGTGCCTCGACACTGCGAATTACTATCGACTCTAGTACATACATATCCCTCGGATCGTCCTCATCATCTGACTCTCCTGTGATATTGTAGCATTCGATTAACATTTTTGGTGTCACAGTCCATTGAATCCCCAGTGGTTGCTTTGTCGGGACTGCCTCAAATAGCTTCTCCCGAATCACCTATAATGCACTATGGATGAAGGGGTTTTCGTTAGAGAAACTAAACGTTTGGATAAAGCCAATTGTTAGTTGTTCCCAAGATATTGTTCCGTGTCGCAGTTCTGCTGCGACATACCAACTCCACGGTACTTCCTCCATTGTGTGAATAAACACATGGGCCCATTCCTGTCTCGCTCGTAGTCCCCATTTTTTTTCACATTCAGCCAAATGTGCCTTCGGATTGCTTCTGCCATCGAAATTCCTTCCGCTATATCATTTTGCATTGCCAAACCTAATTGTCATTAGGTGGCGACATAGTGGCTAGGTAGTTATGGTGGACTTGTGCATTGCCCACCATCACGCTGGTGTAGCCTTCAAGGCTTCTTCCAAGGCCAAGAGCCGCTGTGGTTCTGCCACTTTCTCTTGAAATTCAGTGAGAAATGTATCCAAATTGGGCAGTCCCTCGTATGTTGGTATCTCACACTCTTCTTTTGCTACCCTTCGCAACGGCTGAGTGATCCTTGCACATCTCCTAAATGACACTTCGTGCAACCAGTTCTGCCAATTTTCAAGTGCTTCGTCTGAATTTGATGACGCTAAACTACTACTGCTCCATCCTAACTCTCCATCCACAGTAGGGTTGATATAATATTCGGAAATGTTTTAGAGATTATCCCATCCCTCGGTGAACTCATCCCTCGATGGCTCTACATACCTTTTCCCTTCTGCAGGATCAAGAGGTGCGACAACCCTTATCTCCCGATTCTCGAATGAAATAATTTTTTCCTTGAAGTTGATAATAGCTTGATTATCCATCACCCCGTCTATCCCTAACAGTGCTGGGTAGGGGTTGGTATTGTCCACAATTTCTATCACATCAAAATATGCGCAAGTCTTGAGGCCCTCAATTTTGATAGGGACCTAACATAGCCGACCGATCAGGGTGACCTTACATTGGTTGGCTAGGCGCAGCTGCATTGGGGACCATGCCATTTGCGGTTTCCCCATCATTTCCCATGTCTATTTGGTCAGGATGTTCATGTCCGACCCCAAGTCCAAGATGATGGAGTCGACATCGAATGCTCTGATTTGCGCAGACATCTGCATCTCTCATCCTGTTTTTCTCTTATGTATGCGATTGACCATCTTCTCTAGCCGTGTACCCTCCCATCGATGCAGCAGGCTGGATATCTCTGTCAATGCATCCTAATCTTTTTCCATCTCTAGGAAACTCTCCAGGAAGGTGCCTAAGGTGTTCACCTTTCTCTGCGAATTCGTTGTGTCGAATATCGGTGGCATGTCATATGTAACTTCTTCCTACTGAAGAGTTGGTTGTCTCAGCTGCCTTAGTGCTTCTTGTGCTTTTAGAAATATGCCCTTTCTGCTTTCACATCAAATGTGACTTGTTTCCTTATGGTTGATCGGACACTAGCCTGCCACCTATCAGCCCCTGTCATAGCTCCTCCTCGAGTCATGATTCTGACAGTTGTGTTGTGACTTCTAAATTCTGCTGAGATCTTCTGTACTGCTGGCGGATTTTGATTTTGCAGAGGTGGGGGAAGGTTATTACTCTTAGTTTTCCACTTCGCGATGAGATGAGGACAATATTCGACCCCATGGTCCACAGTGCTGTAGCAAGTGCACTGTGGTGCTGGATTCTGGAAATCCCTCTGATAATGCCCCTGTTTCCCACTATTGTAACATATGATGGGTCCTCGACCTCATCCAGTAGGTCCTCCTCGATCGACACCAATACCTCAGTTGCTGCGAAACCCCCCTCTGAATCCTCCTCGCAGTGGATCATATGGAGGGTACTAAGGATATTGCAGATGACTGTATTGCAGTTGTTGAAATTGCGGTTGAGGATACGTCGGTTGGCCATACTGCACCTGACCATACTGTGGCTGCTCATACTACGATTTTGGAATATATTGAGGATGTGGTTGACTATACTGCTGCTGTTGCTGTACCGATGGCTGCTCCTCTCCCTTCATGAAGTATGTATCCACAGTCCTTTCTTGGAGTAGGTCATAACCTCTGCAGTCCTTCTCATTGTGACCAACCGATCGACAGAACTTGCAATATATGTTCGGTGGTTTCGACACCATCTTCTGCATGTACACACATTCTTCTTGCTGATGTCCTCTCGAGTGACAGATGCGACACCAGGAAACCCTCCCTGACTGAGGGGATTCGGTGCACCCAATTACAAATATTCTCGAAACTTTGGGCACTGATCCTTGTGGTGTCCTTCCATCCTACATCTAGTGCACAAGACATCTTCATGGGCCTCTTTTCCTTTCTTCATGTCTTGCAGTTGGATCGTTAAGTTTGCTAGCTGTGCTTGTATTCGATCCATGCCCAAACCCGTTTCGCCGATTGGTGAAGCCTCTAGCTTCATTGTGTTCTCGAGTGCTTCTGCCTAAGTCGCTACCTTTTGTTGCATCAGTGGACCGTGAATGTGCGACACCAACCCAACAATAAACCATTCTTTGTGCTGCATATCATTCATCCCAAAACTTACTTTCGCCATTAGTGTTTTATATCGCTGGTTGAAGTCCCATGCTGACTCGTTGGGAAATTGTTTGATTTATTTGAGCTCAGTAATGTACTGCGACTCATATTTTGGCTTTCTGAATTCATCGATCATCCTTGCATTGATCTCTGGAAATTTTTTACCCAGATTTCTGGCTGGTACCTTAGTAAACTTCATATACCAATCTAGTGCACAGCCCTTGAGGGTCATCGCTATTTGTCCCTTCTTTATATATTCATCCTAGACCTGCTTCACGGTCCATACTGCTTCACACAAAAACCAGTATTGTTTTGGATCCTCAGTCCCGTTACCTTGGAAGGTTGGCATCTTTGCTTTGTCACCTACCATTCTTGTATTTCTATTGTTATTGTTTACTGATGTGCTACTCTTACTACTATTCTGGAATGTAGGATAGCTCTGCGAATAGCTTGTGTTTTATTTTATCAAATTTTGAGTATTGCACGGAGTTGAAGGTACATTGTAGCTTAGTGTCCGTCCTTCTTCGGCTTTTGGGTATCCTGTTCACTTTCTTCGTCGTAATAAGGTCACTTTCTCCCTTGTGGTCCTGTTTCGTAGTCTTCCATTTCGGTCCTCTTAGGAGACTCTCTCTCAGTCCTCCTCTTCTTCTCAGGATGCCGGAATATCACCCCACTCCTCAAGGTACCACACTCTTCGTCAACTTCCCTTAAAAATTCATCATTGCTCATGTCCATCTACCCCGCATATTTCTACCGGACCCGCATCCACGCAGTACCCACAACTTTCGCACACTGATATTCTACTCGTTGGAGTTCATCCTTAATATGCCTTTTTAGCAGAAAAACATCTTAATCCATAGTTTCAATGACAAAAGGAATATCCCCCTAGGTCCTTTGAAAAAATTCCTTTCCGCATCGCTGTATGATTTGATTGTGTCCACAACAAACTCAGTGATGTATTTTTCTAAGATTTATTATCGACTCGTTTCAGCTGTCGAATCAATTATGGAGTCCAATGGTCTGTCTAAATCTTTTGGCAATGGTTCTTCTGAAATGTTAGCTGCGCTAACCACTCGTACAGAAGTACTAGGAATTCATAGAAGAATATCTCGTGGATCTCCAAATAAATGTACTTCTGCAACCAACTGCTTACTATCTGTCCATGGTTTTTCTTTTCTCCTTCCGCGAATTCTTTGGCTCTCTTGTCAAACCAGTCTTGGATCTCCAGTTTCGTCGGGTGCCACAGCATGTCCTTATCTTTCTGCTTTAGGGTCCCGACAATGGAACCATTTTTTGACATAGCGGCTATCGACAGGGGTTCACTTCGCACTGTCATCAACAAACCCAATCAAACACCCTTAAGCACTGGCCCAGAAAGGTTTTATCCTTTCCAACAACACCTGCGAAGCGGGTGAAGTCTCACCCGAGATGTTTAAGGGGGATGCAAGAACCAAGTTTCCGCAGTGGGGAAAGGACATGCAGGCACTTCGACTCTGTCACACTAGAAACCCAAGATTTAGATTCGCATACATTTATACATTCATCATTCGCAGAAATAATACATAATGGACATTCGCATCAACATAGTTATACTGATCATTCACATCAACAGTAATTACCAACACACAGAGTCTTAAAAAAATTGCAAACACTTGCATTCATCATTCAACAAAAACAGAGACAAAATATATGAACATAATCGAACATCTTCATGCATTCATCGAAACTTGCGGTATAACCTTTGCAGAAATAGTAAAAACATCTTGTCGCGGATACGACGCAGTTCAAAACAACTCATTGTCAAATTCAACTATGATTCCCTTAGGATTACAATCATACTCCTATTTATATGAAACTAAATGGTTAAAAAACGATCCACATGACCTAATCTAACTAACTAAGCCACTTCCGCACTTTCAACGGATCCTTGTTCTCCACGAATGACCCTTCCTTCCGCAGATGGTCCTCTTCGTAACTGTCGGCTTCTGCACTTCATGCAAACTAATCCCATGCCAACAATATTTTCCTTGACTCAGGAAAATCTCATCTGGAAATTGCCATACTTCAAGACCTAGAAAGTAATGCATCATATGAAGGTCTTTCATCTCAAATTCTATTGCAAGCCTTCTCTTACATTTAGTGATGGGTTTTTCTTCTCATGTTAGGAACAAGTCATCCACATACAATAGTAGTATCATAGGTTAATCATCCATAATATTATAATAAACATTAGAATCGTCTTTACTCTTGGTAAATCCCAAGCTCATCAAGAAGCTATCAATTCTTCCATACCATGCTCTAGGTGCTTGCTTCAACCCGTACAATGATTTCTTTAATTTGCATACATGTGATTTTCTATCTTTTGTTTCAAATCCTTCTGGTTGCTCGATATATACTTCTTCTTCTATATTCCCATTTAGGAATCCCGTCTTTACATCCATCTGATGTAACTTCCATTTAATCTTGGTTTCCAAGGCAATAATGGATCTAATTGAAGTATATCTGGCCACAGGAACAAAGGTCTCCTCATAATCAATTCCTTCCTTCTAAGAGAACCCCTAGGATACAAATATCACCTTTTACTTTTCAATGCTTCCGTCTGTTGAGTGTTTTATTTTGAAGATCCACTTTGATGAAATGACTGACATGTCCTTTGGTCTTGGTACCACATCCCAAGCATCATTCTTGATGATGGACTAGTATTCTTCATTAATAGAATCCAACCATTCCTTCTTATTTACTGCATCTTCAAAACATGTTAGTTCCCTTCAAAAAGGTTACACATTAAGGCTACATAACTGGAGTATGGCCTTGGTATCTTGCTTTCTATACTATTTCCTTCTGGGGCACCATACCTTCCTGCATCTTGTATTAATTCTGGTGCCTAAGATGGTATTCTCTTCCGTGAACTCTCCTCATGAGGTGTCTCCTCAGGTCTCTGAGGTTCTGCCATGTCATGATCCTATGGAATAGGTTCTTCTAAGACATATCTTTCTTGTACACTATTTGTTTTTGTAACTATAGGAGTGTGAAAATCCTCAAAGTAGATCTAAGAGATGATGTGTACCTCACAAGAGTAATTATGATTAAGCAGGAAAATAGAAGAAGAGTGAACAATATAGTATAATGAGCAACAGAATAATATGGTACAATAGAACTCAGGTAGAAGCAATAACACTTCACACACACTAGTTAATTAATCACAATATGGACAAATAAATAGTACAATGCATGAGGATTTGAATGCCTAAGGTGGCAATTCGAATTATCCTTCATGGAGTGATCAAAGGATCACTGGAGTGTCATTGGAGCACAACTGGAAGTCTTCATCATCATCAGTGGAGTCATCAATGCTCAAGTAACTGTCAACCATCAGTCAAACTGAGTCTGGTAGGTGTAACTGAGTGTAACTGAGTGTAACTAAGTGTAACTGAGTGTATCTGAGTATAAAATGAAAACTACTGGACTGGTAGGTGAAGAAGGGCGAGTTGCTTCCTAAAATCAAGGAAGAAGGGCGCATTAAGCAACTGGAGGGCTAAAACTAATCAGTGAGAAGCTCTCAGGGGCTGGCTAACTAAAGGCTAGGTGCTGGACTGATGACTGGGATGCATGCAAACCCTAGAATGCATGCAAACCCTAAAAGTGCATGCATGACTGAAAATGTAAATGATCAAAATACTGGTGGGACTAGGATGGAGTATAGAAATATCCTAACACCCCCCCTTAATCCATCCTGGGCCCTGGTAACTAAGACCAAAGGTCACCCAATACAATGAATAATAAGAGTCAATAATCCAAGGAAGTGGGAAAATTTCATGGAAAACATACCCCCTCCTCAAAAAATAGACTGTAAGGCACACATAAAAATAAATGCTCCAAACTCAAGCAGGTGTGATGCTTGGTCATATGTTTGGAGGTATCTTCTTCTTGGGAAGAAGTGGATCATGCTCAAAAAGCATGTGCTTGTACTTTCTCTTCAGATCGAATGTGATGAGAACAAATCCAACAGTATGAGAATGATCCTTGAACCTGTGATTTGAATCAGCTGAGGTAGGATCAAATCTGTGAAAGTGCATATAGTCTTTTGTCTTCTCCTTTGAACCACCATGGGTGAGATTATGCCAAAAATAACTATTACATGTTTGCTTGAAATCAAAATTAGATTTAAGACTTAAAAATAGTTTCTTGAGATCTCCTTTGAACCAACAGGGGTGAGATCAAAACTATCATATGCATGAGAAATTATCCCAAGCAGTAATTGATTAGAACCCAATTTAAATACAAGACTTGACTCATGGTTTCTTGAGATCTCCTTTGAACCATGAGAGGTGAGATTAAAACCAGTAGATGCATGAGAAATTATCCCAAGCGAATGGCAATAGCCATATTCTTCAATGACCTTCTGAAAGCATGGAATTATGATCATATAGTAGTATAAGAGAGGAGATAGCTAGAGAGGAGAGAATGCATTACCTTCAATAGATGTTTTGGCCTCTGAAATAATCATGTGATCATGATGCAAACCAATAGACTCTGGTGCAAGAGAGGATTTAGGACCTTCTACAATTTGTAGAGTGTGAGCTGGCACATAATTCGAAATAGAAGAAATTTGGAGCATGAGTGTAGAATCTGCAAGTTCTTTGTCAACAACTTCAATATGAGATGATACTGGTTCATGATCTGAGAGACCATCAAGAGGAACGAATGCATCACTTTGCTTTCTCTCGAAAGGGTTTGGACCAATCCCTTCATCCTGCTTGCCAAAAAGTTTATCCAGGTGGGCCCATAGCTCTTTTGGAGATTTAACATATTTATCATCAAGGGAGTAGAATGCCAAGCTTCAAGACCTAGCAAACATCATGGCTGCAATAGCTCTTCCACCTTCATCTAACCAGTCATTCTCTTCTTCGGAGGATTCGAACTCTCTTTCAAAACAATAATCAAAGAGATCATGTCTCTTCAAATATGCTATCATTTTTGGTTTCCATTCAACATAGTTGAATAGATAAAGAGGAGGATCTTCTGAAAACATTGAAGCTGTAGAAGACTTGCAAAAACAATAAAGAATATCTGCAACTGCTATTGCTGCAAAATTGCAGAAATTGTTGCACTCGAAATCTTGATAATAACCTTCAAAAAACTCTCAGGAATGGAGATAAACAATACTCTCAACATGCTCTGATACCATGTGAAAATCCTCACAGCAGATCTAAGAGATGATGTGTACCTCACAAGAGTAATTATGATTAAGCAGGAAAATAGAAGAAGAGTGAACAATACAGTATAATGAGCAACAGAATAATATGGTACAGTAGAACTCAGATAGAAGCAATAATACTTCACACACACTAGTTAATTAATCACAATATGGACAAATAAATAGTACAATGCATGAGGATTCGAATGCCTAAGGTGGAAATTCGAATTAGCCTTCATGGAGTGATCAAAGGATCACTGGAGTGTCATCAGAGCATAACTGGTGTCATCGGAGCACAACTGGAAGTCTTCATCATCATCAAGAGTCATCAATGCTCAAGTAACTGTCAACCATCAGTCAAACTGAGTCTGGTAGGTATAACTGAGTGTAACTAAGTGTAACTGAGTATAAACTGAAGACAACTGGACTGGTAGGTGAAGAAGGGTGCGTTGCTTCCTAAAATCAAGGAAGAAGGGCACATTAAGCAACTGGAGGGCTAAAACTAATCAGTGAGAAGCTCTCAGGGGTTGGCTAACTGAGGGCTAGGTGTTGGACTGATGACTGGGATGCATGCAAAATGCATGAAAACCCTAGAATGCATGCAAACCCTAAAAGTGCATGCATGACTGAAAATGTAAATGATCAAAATACTGGTGGGACTAGGATGGAGTATAGGAATATCCTAACAAGGAGCTTCATGCTCCTCTTCATCCTCATGAGTCTTATTGGATTTGGTCAATGCCATGTCTTCATCAAAAGTAACATCTCGGCTGAGTTCAATCTGGCGGAATCCTGGGATGTAGATATGGTAAGCCTTTGATTTCTCACTATAGCCGACAAATATTCCCTTCTTTTGTGAAGGTTCCAACTTTGATCTCTTTTATTTTGGAATGTGAATAAATAATGGACATACAAATATCTTTAGATGCCTAACTTCAAGCTTCATACCAGTAAACATTTCTTCTAGGGTCTCGTTGCCAAGAGCACTGTGAGAGATTCTATTCTATACATATACTGCGGTTATAGCTACTTCTTCCCATAGATGCATGGGTAAGTATTGATCATGGATCATGGCCTTCACTGCTTCCATGATGGTTCCGTCCTTCCTTTCATCTACACCATTCTGTTGTAGATTATAGGGAATAGTAAGCCCCCTCTTAATCCCTGCTTGTTTACATAAATCTTTGAAATCACCTAAAGTGTATTCCCCTCCATTATTTGATCTTAGAATATTTATCTTCTTCTCAGAGAGGTTTTATATAGGATCCTTGAACTCTTTAAAATTTTCAAAGACTTCATTCTTATTCTTCAAAAAATAAATCCATGTTTTGTGGGAGTAATCATCAATAAAAGAAGCATAATAAACATACCTGCTTAATGAAGTGGTGGACATAGTTCCACAAATATCTGAGTGAATAATATCCAAAATATGTTTAGCTTTGTTGTCCCAGCTTGGAAATGGATTCTTCGTACTCTTTCTTTGAGAACATCCTTTGCATACTCCTTCATGATCAACCTGGATTTTTGGTAGTCCAGTTACCACCTCACTTACTATTGGTAAGGCTTTGTAATGTACATGAGATAGTCTTTTATTCCATAGTTCACAAGGGTTCATGGTACTGGTCATCAGTGTTGTATCTACATGACCCTTTATCTTGTAAAGTGCTCCTTCTTCTACTCCAATGGATAATACATCATTGATAGTATTCCCCTTTGGCCACATAAGAAATTCACCATCTATAAATGCAATTCAAAGGCCTTTCTTATCTAATGCTGAAATAGATAGAAGGTTCTTCTTCAAACCTGGTACATAAAGTACATCCATCATGTTCATGGACTTTCCATAGACCAATTTGTAATATGCTTCTCCCATTCCTGTGATGGAATATTGATAGTCATCGCCAAGATTTACCTTGTGTGGAGATTCCTTTTGTATGAGATGTGAGAGGGATTCTTTGTATCCTGTCATATGTTTTGAGGCTCCACTATCTACTAGCCAAGTGTCACTTCCATGAGATACTGAACCAGTGAGGTTTGATATTAGAACATATTCTTCACTGGAGTCTTCATCTTCTCTGGTTTTGACTTCTTCATCATACTCATTGTCTTCCGTTGCATGAGCATGAAATATCTTCTTCTGCTTCTTATGTTGTCTAGATTTGAGTGGACAAAATCTCGCAATGTGTCATGTCTTGTGACAAGAGTAACATTCAAATGAATATAGGTCTCTTTTGAACTTCCTTTTCTTTTGAGGTCTTTGATTTCTTATTGGAGAATCTTCACGGGAACGTATATTGTTCTTCCTTTTACTTCCACCTTTGGCATGAGTTTCCAAATATTGATCTTCATTGTCATTTAGTTTATCCTCTCTCACCATTATTCTTTCTTCTTCTTGTACAAACTCTTCCCATATCTTTCTGAACTGGATCAGTTTCTTTCTAGCACATATGCCACGAACAAATGGTTCTCAATCTCTGGGAAGACCATTCAAAGTGGTCATCACAACTTCAACATCCTCTACCATGTCTCCATGTCTCCAATAGCTTCTAGTTGTTCTTTGATCTGGGACACTTTGGAGAAGTATGAGTGCATGGAATCATACTTAAAGATCTTCACTCCCATGAGTTGATTTCTCAAGGTCATCTTCCTATTAATATTCTTTCCTTCAAACAGGTTGGTTAGGGCATCGAACATTTCTTTTGGAGTCTTCTTTGAAGACACTTGAGGGATCAAGTGATATTTGATGGAATCAAATATGATCCTCTTTTCCTTGACCATATTCTTCTTATGCCTTTCATTGGCTTCATCTCCCTCTGGTTCTGTAAGTCCTTCCTTTATAAAGTCTTCTAGGTCATGTTCTTCAAGGATGAGCATGACTCTATACTTCCATGCCTTGAAGTTATCATCTCATTCAAGCTTCTCATCAAGCTTGGTATTTTTTGTCATCTTGATATAATGAGTACTTCAAATGGAAATAGAATAGATTTGAGACTTACCAGGAAAGTTTGTTCTTTTGAAAACTGATTTTACCTTGACCTAGGGTTTGTTAGAGAAACCCTAATTTTCCAATTTCAGGATTTTGGAAAACTAATTGGATGAGCAAATTCTCCTCCTCAAGGCGAGTTGAGTAAATTACTCCTTCTACCAATTCTGTGAACAGATGATCCAAAAAATTGATGCCCTAGTTCTCCCGGGCTATAGTGGGGGACCCAAAAATGAAAATTCTCAGGATTGAAATCCACTTCGACAGAAAGATGCACCCTAGTGAGGTGAGTTAGATGCACCCTCTTTTTTAGCTGATCTGTGGAGGGATCTCCCAAAACAAGAAGCCCTAGTTTATGCAGTTGCGGAGGCTACACAATGTTTTCTTTCAGGCCTCCTTTGATACATGTTAGTTTTTATTTGTTTAGCATAATAACATTAAACAATCTATCATTGAAAAAAATACAAGCACAACAAAACACAATGAACACAATATTTCTCTCAAGGAAACCATAAGGGAGAAAACCCTGACAAAACTTGCTCAATATAGAATTCACCAAGTACAAAGATAAACCCCAAGACAAAATCAGCTTCTCCTCCACTTGTGTGAACTTCTCTCTCTCTCTCTCTTATGCAAACATATGAGAGTGAGTTGAGTGAATACAAATTAGAGACTCCTCCTCTATTTATATTCTTCTGTTGGGGTAACGTTTCCCCAACTGGGATGAATTCGCCTAACTAACTGGGCTGACTTGTCAAATACAAAATATAATAATATTTTCTGGATTCTTCTAGGCTGACACAAGACCTAGGGTTTACATTGACTCTTTCAACGACACTTACATTATTAATTACATCAATGAAATTTCCTGAAGGAGGAATACAATAATACAATAGACAAGTACACATAGAATATCTTCCGCAGTTACATTTATTTAACAATAAAGACCTGAAATATTTGATGCATGCATAAGATTACCTCCCAATCTATCAAATATTCTATCGGCCTTTTTTTTTAGAGTCTCTAAATGGCTCCCTTTCAAATTTTTGAAGGTTGATAGAGAAATATATTTATCTAAATCAACTAAAAAATCTCTTCTAAGATACATTAATATTTATCTTAATATTTTTTCATGATGCATATTTGTGAACTTGTTTTTCATATTCAATAGATGTAATATAGAAGAAGATTTTTCTCTTACAAAAAAATTATTCTTAAAAAAGATAAAACACCTTTTTTCAAATCGATCATGTTGAAGATCCCTGACCAAATTGTCCGATCATATGCTGGTAATACCCATCCATGCCTTGCACATGATATGTTTCCACCAACTATTTTTATTTTCATAGGATCTGAACGATAATTAAGAACAAAAAGATCAATTTGAATTAAAAAACATAAATTTGTCTCTATAACCTCAATTTGGATCATAATATGTCAGCGTTGAGCACATCGGTAGCCATGACTGCCAAAATAATATCCTTTTTATTCCTCGACCAAGAAAAGATACAAGTCAGGATAAAAATTTGCTATCTCAAATATCTCAAAATACCATTCTTGTTGAAATTCTTCGATCTTGTTTTCCATGGTTACTTGTAGAAATGAGATTTCCTTGAATTGGCCAAGACATATAAACCTTGATATTGTTATCTGCATGTAAAAAATAGTATTGTAACATCAATAGTAAATATAAAAATAAAATGATATAAAAAATTATTAAAACAAGTGAATATAACAATATTTCAGTAAATTAGATATTTATAAAATATGTTGTTTGCAAAAGGATCGACCGATACTTGCATTTGACACCTTGAACCAATTTGGCCGACATCAACGAAGTGTTTAGAGTGAAATACAAATCATTATATTATATAAAACGCCCCAGACTTTGAAATGTGTAGAATGACACTTTGAAGGATAGGAATGAACCTTAAATTTTATCTAATTTGTGAAGAGAAATGAAATAAAATAATATTATATATTTTTTGGGAAAACAATATACTAAATATAAAATGAGTAATTCGGTTAATGGTTTCACCATATCCACATATTTAATGGATCAATGATTTTAGAATATATTGCCAAGGTTACTATGTATAAAATGATAATTAGGAACTAATAATGATAAAAGAACCAGAGGAGACTTCAAAAACATATCATGTGTACGTGAGAATAAAATAATAGAGGAAAATAGTTTGGGTAAATACGAACCTATTAGAAAGAGTTTCCCAATCTAACAGAAAGATGACACTATTAATGTCTACCATATATTGTACAAGGTCGGACAAGCTTTTATCTAGATAATAGAGTTCATAGATATTATAATTGATAAAATGTCAGCCAATCCTTATTATCAATGTTGCTCATCCCTAGGTCCACATGTAATGAAGGGTCATCATATTATTATTCCATATGATTCATGACTGTATGTACACATTGCAAGAAGGGCCTATTGATCCTTCATGTACATGTTGCTTAACCAAAGGTATACATTTTAAAAAGATACGTCAAATCCTTCCTATGGATGATACATTTCCGAGATACAATATTTCAAGAAGGGTCAGGTGATATTTTATCTAAAAGGTGAAATTACTGTGAACCATATTTCATGAAGGGTTTTCATATCTTCCCTTTAGCTGATAGGATTCATGGATATTTGAGTTAAATATATATAAGACAACACTAAATCCAAATGAGACTTTCCATGAAATCCACATATGAAGAAGGGTCGGTCATACCCTTCCTATACATAATATTTGTACCAAGGTTCATATTTGAGGAAGGGTTGGTCAATTATTCCTCTAGATGATGCTTCACCTTGATTCCACATCTAAGGAGAAATCATCTAACTTCATCTATATAATACAATTTATGCCTACCTTATTTCAGGAATGGTCATCTGATATTCCACTAGATAATACAATTACTAGATACCGTATTGTTATGAAGCAATTGTCGATATTTCACCCATCTAATATGTTTCTTGGATACTATTATCGAAGAAGGGTTGGTCAATCCTTCTTCCAAATGATGTTTGACATGATGTGAACATTTAAAATGATTTGACCAAGCCTTCTTCGAGATTATGCTTCACGCTAGGTATACATTTAAGAAAAGGTCATCCAGTTTTCCACTATATGATGTTTTTCTCGAGGTCCACGTTTAAGGAAGGGTTGGTCTATCATTCCTATGAATAATTATCAACTCGATGTCAACATTTAAAGAAGGAATGACCAATCCTTTCCCTATATGTTTCTCGACCTAATGTCAACATTTGAGAAAGGGTTGATTGATCCTTTCCTTAGATGTTTCTCGACCTGATGTCAACGTTTGAGAAAGGGATGGACAATCCTTCCTCTAGATGATACTTGACTCAAAGTTCACATTTGATAGAGTGTCCATTGATCCTTCCTATAGACAATGATTGACCTGAGAGGAAAAATTGTGGAAGGGTTGGCTGATCATTCCTATATGTGATTCTTGAACCCAGGTTTAAATTTCAGGATCAGTCTTCCAATCATTCTTATAGATGATTGCTTGACCCCAAGTGCACAATTGAGGAAGGGTTAGCCAATATTTCCTCTAGATGATGCTCAGCCCTAAGTGCACAATTGAGGAATGGTAGGAAAACCTTTCCTCTATATGATGCTTGACATTAGTATTACATCATGCTATCATGATTGCATCACTATGACTTCAACCCGCATCAAAATATTGGACATGGAATATTGGCCATTCCCCATTGATCGCTGTACTGAACTAGAAATATGATGCAAGTTAGAATGAATCCAAAACACAAATGGAAATGAGGTGGTAGTTGTAGCATAAATTTATACCTACCCAAAAAGAGGTCCTGCAAAAGTAGACTGAGTATTTGATAAGAGACTACTTGGATAAGCTCCATGGGTAATTCACTAATGTCCTCTGTAGGTTTCATATTTGATAAATCTATTGGTTTCAGTTACACCAAAATATCATCATCATGAGTTGTGTGTCAACTCAGTGCCTTAATCCCTGAAGTTTCCCTGGCTAAAACATCTTGAGCAATTTTTTTCCCTTATGTTCCACCATTCCTAGTAGTCCTGGGGCATTTTGCTTCCTAGCAAGAGGCGCCATAACATGGTTGGTGCATGATGCTCTCATGCAGAGTGCGCCAGTGGCTCTTGTTTCCTTCATGCATCCTGCATTGACCCATTCTTAGCGCTAGTTGTCTTCATGCAAAGTGAGCCAGGGTTGGTTAATGTGGATAACAAGGAGCTTCGAGTGAATTCTCTAAGCTAGGTGACATGGAGGTCTATCCCTAATTGGTAGGAAGGCTGGTATTCGGTCCCTAACCTAATGGGAAGATCCCTTAGAACTCTCCCCCCAATCCTCAACTTACTCTATCCATATGGACTTAGAAATAAGACCTCTCTCTCCATTGATAAGGAAGGAAGGAATATAGCACTCTCATGCTGGTGGAATTATCCTAGGTAATACCTACACACCCTTTGGGAGGCTTACTTTATCCTTGGAGGCTTGGCTTGGACCGTTGGAAGGAAGTTTGCAATGTTAGGGCATAGGTTGTAACGTTCTCTCTCTATGTACTCTCTACTATTACAGTTAATACAATCTCTTTCCATAAACATTATTGTGTTGGTAGTGTTTAGAGATTTCTTCCTTAATTGTTAGCTTAGATCGATTTGTATGTAATATATGTTTTTATTGTTTGCTTGTTTCTATTTGTTCAATAGGGTTTTGCAGCTCGAGATTTGAAGGCTCTGGAGCATTGGATCAACAAAGAGGAAAAGGACTTGCAAACTTTAGGTAAGAGATCTACTTTTTAGCTTGCACTTCTATTGATCTAGGAAAGTAGATTATATTATGTACTTATTTGTTCTAGATCCAGTTGGACTAGGGAGATCTAGCTTGAGTCCACTTGAGTAGATTGTCTGTAAACAAATCTAGTGACCATACTGGGGAGAACATAGCTTTGATTTCAGTTTAGTTTAATTTCATTAATTTCCATTAATCCATTTTCTAGCCTCCTAAGCCCCTCCCATCTTTGTATTTTGTTATTAAAGAGTCTGTTGGATTGTCTTGACTCTATTTGGGATCAATACCAGACCTCTTACCTTTCATTGTTGGATATATTTTTATTTTTTCCACTTGTTATTTTCCCAGCGCCCCTGGGTAGTACATTCCTTGCGCAACTGTACCTTTGGAGCTCACTTCCAATGAGAATATTGTTCCTCTAGTGCCTATTTCATGACTACAGACTATGCCATTGGTGTCGTTTCCTTGTGTACAGAGAGCACCTGATGCTCTAATGCACAACAACAAACTACGCCAATAATCCTTGCTTGGTGTTTGTAATCATTTTCTCCATTTTTGGTCATTTGGTATGATTGAGAGAGATTTGTGTGCTTCATGATATAGTCACAAAACCTCTAGGTCCAGTTTGTGTGTGTTTGGATTTGATTTTGTTGATTTTGGGTTCTAAACTAGTCAAGTGAAAGGCTTGGTAGTGGCAGGAAATTTCAATCCCCCGTCTATCCGATTGACCTTGGAATCCCTATTCACATTTCTAGATATATTCAACTTGTTATATCTGATTCCCAAACCCTTCCTGCACTTAACCATTGATTTTTTGTTGCGATTTGTTGATTGATTTTGTGTGTGTTTGAGTGTTTTTTAGCTTTGGGTGATCACTTTTCTTTGGGAATTTCCAACTTACTATAACTGGTCGTGATATAATATTTTATTTTCTGAATAGTAGATCTAAAGAACATTATAATTCTCAGATCCATTATGAGTACTTGAGTAGGAAAACAAACATTTTATTACCTTCATGTTCGGTCTTGATTCTTGAAATTATTGAGAAGATTTTTCATGCTTTGAATTAAAATCTTTGGAAAGCATAAAAGGTCATCTTGTAGTTTCTTAGTTATGGCAACTTGTTCATTTCTTAGAAATCTATAAGCACTCTTGAGTTTTTGCAAAGCATCTTTGAAGGTTGAAAATTCTCATTTTTATTTTCCTACATCTTTTAGATCATTGTTTCGAAAATTAAAGATCACTACATTTGAAAGCGAAATTATTCTTTCCTTGTTTCAATATAGATTCCGTTAACTTGAAAAGAGAAAAAAGAAAAGCATTTACATTTTGGTGTTTGTTGTTTTATGATTTTGTTGGCATAGTGAAAAGAGTAATTCTTTTGTCTTTTTTATTTGATTTTAAGTTATAGGGGTACTTGTCTTTTTCTACCATCGACAATGAAAGAATTTCTCCTTACCTTAGATAGATTTCATCGAAACGGAAAAGAAAAAAATTGCATTTTGCATATAGATTAAGTTGCATTCTGTCTAAATTCCTCTCTACACTCCATGCATTCACCTAACCATGCAAGATAAAATTTATGGTAGTGTTAGGTTAAAACTTGCTAGTAACTTGTGTGATAAGTTAATGATGTGTTCCGCCGTTGTTAAGTGTGGCAGCTGTCGTTATCTACCTGCATTGCATCCTGGGGGCTTGCAGTTCTTCCACGTACCAACCAATATATTGAATGGCTTTTCACGTGCCCTTGGGTATATAGAAAGGTACTTCATGTACTCGGTAGTATATCCATAGGCTCTTGTCGTACGATTATGCATTAGACAACACCACTACAGATTTGACATCCAACGTACCTTGTGTATTGTTAAATTTTCAGAATTTACTTCAATTTGATCTAGGATCTTAACTGAGAGAACAACATGTACAGCAAATCTACAGCATATCAATCATGGACACAATAATGCAAGCACACAAAAGACACATGGTTTACTTGGGGAAAACCATAAAGGTGAAAAACCCCAATAACTTCCTTAGAGATAGATAGAGCAATGATACAACCAGAATACAAGAGATAGTCTTCTCCTAGTAGCAGAGCCTCCTCCTCCACAAGTGAACCACTCTCCCAAGTGTGAGTGAGAGAATAGAATGTGTAAAATGAGAGAGACACACTCTCTATTTATACACTAACTTGACTTGACCTTTACTCAACTAGGTCGGCCTCAACTTAACCACTTAACATAATGCTAACTGGGCCGACCCCCACTAGGGTGGTCTAATAACCCTTTGACCCACATTGACGACCCCCAATAGGGTGGTCTAATAACCCTTTGACCCACATGACTTATACAGGGATGACCCCAACAAGGTGGTCTAATAACCCATCAAGTATAAGTTACAACACTTACAATATAAATGACGACACTTCCGTGTAGAGGAATAATAACATCTCTATAGGAATACAATATACATATATGTGAAATACATTCCGAAGTTACATATACATCAACATTCCCTCTTAACTAGGAAGGTATTTCTTGACACAGGTCTTCTAGCACAAGTCTTCTTCTCTGGATCATCGTCACTAGATAATCGTCATTGAGTCATCATCATCGTCACTACTGCTGCTATCTCAATCAATCTCTGAATCTACTCGTCATAGGAAGTTCTATAGAGCCAGTCCTTTTTCATACTGGATGTAGGCCCACCACCTGCAGGTCTTCATCATTTGTGCGAACGGTCTGATAGAGGTGGCCTCTCAGGACTAATTTTATGTGCGGATGCAATACTGGAAAGAGTATCCCAGGAACATTTATGGGCCTAAGCATGATCGGCAAGATCTCCCAGGACTAATTACATGCATCTCCTCCATAATACCTTTAAAGAGCATCCCAGGAACATTTATGTGCCGCAGCACGACCGACAAGATCTCTAAAGAGCATCCCAGGACTTATTACGAGCACATAGCTCAACCTCTCGGATCTCCAGGACTGATTACATGTGGATAGAAAAAACCTTTAAAGAGCATCCCAGGAACATTTATGTGCCGCAGCATGACCAGAAAGATCTCTAAAGAGCATCCCAGGACTAATTACGAGCACACAGCTCAACCTCTCGAATCTCCAGGACTGATTACATGTCTCCGTAGTAATACCTCATCCTAAGACTGATTACGAGCACATAGCTCAACCTATCGGATATCTGAGGACTGATTACATACTACATAGCAATACCAGAAAGAGTATCCCAGGAACATTTATGTGCCGTAGCACGACCAGCAAGATCTCCCAGGACTGATTACATGCTATTTGCACAACCTGCCACATATCATCTCTGACCTCCAAGTATCAACCTGATACTCATGATCCAACAGATCATCGTCACACAAAGCATCATCCTGATGCTCATGATCACACTGATCATCATCACTATATCATCCTTATACATATCATCTGGAGCAACACCCTGAAGCTCGTCATCATGATCATCCTGATCATACAATGCATCCACCTGATGCATATCAAGTATCTACCTGATACATATAATCATACATGATCCACCTAATCATACAGTGTATCCACCTGATACAAATACAAATACATGATACATATCAACATACATGATCCACCTGATCATACAATGTATCCACCTGATACATATACAGATACATGGTCCAAGCATCCGACATGATGCATATACAAAATACATACAAATGATCCAACCGATCATATCCAGCATCCAACATGATGCGCACATACATATACATATAAATGATCCAACTGATCATATCCAGCATCCAACATGATGCGTACATACATATACATACCGATGCTCATCATCCAGCGCTTACATCCATAGCCATGTGAAGGATCCTCCTTCCAACATGCTTTAAATGGCTTCAGCAAATGTGTCCATCACTTCTTCCTCGAAGTGTCATCGATCTGAAGAACACCAAGCCTCTCTTTGAAGTACTCGAACTTCACTCTAGCTAGTGGCTTCGTTAGCACATCTGCAACCTGCTCGTCCATCGCAACATACAGGAGCTTCACCGCTACTCTCTGTACCATATCCCTAATATAGTGATATTTAATCTCTATGTGTTTTGACCTGTTGTGGAACACTGGGTTCTCGGACAGCTTCACACAACTCTGGTTGTCAAAAAAGATATCAAAAGCCTCCAACGAGAGATCAAATAACTCAGACAGTAGCTTCCGTAGCCATACCGCCTCACAACTAGCTGAACAGGTTGCAACATACTCTGCCTCAGCTGTACTCAGTGCTACATAGGACTGATTTTTGCTAAACCAAGAGATCACACCTGATCCCATACTGAAGCAGCACCCAGAAGTGCTCTTCCTATCTGCAGTACTTCCTGCCCAATCTGAATCAACATAACCCTGCAAGTTAAACTTTTGATTTGCATCATACTTGAGCCCATAGTCAACCGTACCCTTCAGGTACCTAAGAATATGATTTACAACAACCAAGTGAACACTCCTCGGATCTGTCAGGAACTAGCTTAATGTGTTCACCACAAAGCAAATATTTGGTCTCGTGTTCGTCAGGTACATCAAGGACCCAATCATCTTACGATACATAGAGACATCAACCGGCTCAGATGAAGCATCACATAGAAGCTTCAGATTCGATGCCATAGGTGTGGCCATAGCCTTGCAGTCCATCATCCCGAACCTCTTCAAGATCTCTACTGCATACTTCCCTTGTCCAAGGAAGATTCCATCTGCACTCTGCCACACCTCCATGCCAAAAACAAATAGAGCATCATCCCCAAGTTCTTCATCTTGAACTTGGCAGCAAGCTTCCGTTGTGTGTCGACAATCAATCTATCCTCACCTGTTACAAACAGGTCATCCACATACAATAGTAGTATCACTGGATTGCCTTCCTCAACCTTGTAGTAAAGGTTGGAATCCACTTTACTCTTGGTAAATCCCAAACTGGATAGAAAGCTGTCTATCCTACCATACCAAGTTCTGCACATATATGACTCCCTGTCATGTGTCGCAGAACCAAGTGGCTTCTCCACATACACTTTTATATTTCTCTATGCTGCCATCTACAGCATGATTGATCTTGATAGATCTATATGGAAGTCATAACAAACTTCCCTTCATGTCTTGGGACCACATCCCAAGCATTATTCTTCATGATCGACAGATCCTGACATTCTTCCCATATCTTGGGAACTTCAATATCTTCAATAGATAATTTTGTTGCTGAACAAATGTTGTAGTTCTTCTTTTGTAGGTGATGGTATACGATCTTTCCTACACAACAAGTTAAATTGCATAATTAGAAAACATCTCATAGTTTTCAGAACAAATTCTTACACATAAAGAAATATGTCATACAGTCATGCAATTATCTTAGCCAATACAACATTTATCCATATTCCGTAACTTTCTATATGCCTTCCAATCTCTACCAGAACATTGTTAAGAGTGTGCACAACTCCTAACATGTTAGCAAATAGGTTTCATTCTAGATAAGTAGCAATGGAATGTTGTACAGTGCCATAGGCCACTTACCCATGTATATTAGTAGTATACTGTTCATCAATGCAACTATTCTAATATGCATAATACACAACCTAATTCTTAGGAACATAAGCATATACATCATTGAATAACACTATGTAAGAAATGACAATTCAAATACTTATCTTTGTTTGGTTGCTGGATGGACTCCCTCTGAATATCTGCATCCTTGCAGAAACTATTGAAGTGTGCTCCTTTGCTTTCTTGCAGGAACAACTGGAGTGTGCTCCCTCTTGAACTTTGCTTCCTGGATTACCTGCCCTTGAACTTACATCCATCCTTAATCACCATGCATGCTTATTAGTATCATCATTGTGTTATCCTTGAGGTCTCATACATAACCACACATTTATTAGTATAATCTTAATACTATCAAAACACAATAATCTCAAGCATGTATAGTAAGGATCATTTCAAACACAGATAATAAACATTAGTATTCAAGGTTTTATGGAAGTCTTCTTTTACTCATATATATTCTTATTTGATCATAGGACTCTTCTAGTTAGTTGAATCATCAATGCATAAACTCGTGATTACTCAAACCTATACCTTCATGATTCTTCTGGTTAGTCATATCATCAATTATGGTAAGAAACATAATATGCATATAGCCATGACTATTCAAACCCATGACTTCATGAATAATCATTATCAACAACACAACAGTATAAGATCCTAACACAAGGTAGGATTCTAGCTTGATATAGGAAAAACATACCTGGATTAGCATGCTAGCTAGTTATTTCTAACATACCAGCATAATGTCTTCTGGTTCTCTTCAGTGACTTGTGCTAGTAAGCTGCATGTCTCATAGGTTAACCATTGTAGGACCAGGTTATACATACCTCAAAAGTAGATCTTCTATGTGATCCATGACAATGGATGAATATTTGTCTTCATGTCACCATGATCATATGTTCTTGAAGTAGAACATGATTTGTCTTTCTTGGTGTACCTTTTATGTTAGTGAACAACATAAACCTCATACAACATCACAATGCATTAGTACATTCATAAGTGTCAAAACCTTAATTAATGAATATCTTCTATTAAGGTGATACGACAAGTCTAGTAATTAATCAAGATTGTACTATAATGATATGAAGACAAACATATGATAAACTTAACCATGAAACATACCTATAAACCATACCTGTCAAGATTGCTTGTAATCTTCTTATGGAAGGCCTTAGCCTCATCTCCCTCTGAGACAGGAACTTCTTCACTTATGCAGGTGACCAATCCATCTTCTTCTAGGATTAACCCAATCCACTTGATTTGCAAGAACTTGATGAGATGATCAAGTTGGTATATTTAGAATCTGAAAACTGCAAAGTTTCACCCCTCGAAATTGCCTTTTAGATTTCTGGATTCACTAGGGAGGACCCTGAATTAGGGTTTGAGTTTCTCGGAGCTTCACCCAACCAAAATATTTGATTCAAAACTCTAAGCTTCGATTTTTCTGAGGAGCTTCCAGCCATGGTCACAGATTTCCAAACTTCCAATTTTTGCAGAAGCCCTAATTTTCCATCTTTCCGATCAAAGTCCCGAACTGGGGTTTGATCAAGCTCGGCCTTCTTCCCAACCAAAAAATCTGATCTTGGTCTCTAAATTTCGATTTTGATGAGTAGCATCCAGCCGTGGTCTCCGATTACAAAAATTCCAACTTTCTCCGAAGCCCTAAATTCCGGAAGCCATGAATGAAGGTACTCAAAAAAATTCTGTTTTGACAGAAATATGTACCTGATTGTTTCTGGTGTAACTCCAAACTTTTTGATCCACAGGGTCTGAAAAATTTTCCTACGATAGCCCGACCTGTTATCTTTCCATCCCGACAGGTCTGACCTAAATTGGATTCTCTTAGAGAGAGTTATGCCAAGTGTCGCAACGTGACTTGTTTATGGGATAATACAGGAGAGCGAACTTGTACGGCGTTCCACATGTCACTAGTTCAATTTCGGTCTCTGAAAAATTTTCTTGAGATATCCCGACCTGTTATCTTTCCATCCCGATAGGTCTGACCTCAATTGGATTCTCTGAGAGAGAGTTATGCCAAGTGTGGCAACATGAATTGTTTATGGGATAATATAGGAGAGCGAACTTGTACAACATGCCACGTGTCACTGGGTCAACTTCAGCCTCTGAAAATTTTTCCTGAGATAGTAAAGTCTGTGTAATACCTGTCACTTTTTACGAAATTTCATTTGGAGCTTCCTATCCCAATTTATGACCTTTTTCCTAAGGTCACCTGATTTTGACTCAGATCTAGAAGAGGCAGAAACCCTATATTGTACAGATCATAAATCACAAAGTGAAACGAATTAGAGGTTGTCCTTTGGACATAAGGTACATGGGGATCTGATCTTCGATTTGTAAAAGTTTCAGATCTGAAAACTTCGTCAAAACGGATTTATAGAGAAAGTGCTATGATGGCTGGTTTTTTCTATATCAAGCCCTAGCATCGTAAGTGCAACAAGTGCCATACATGCCATATCATGCCTTCTTTTAGGCTAGCTTTGATTCCATGTTAAATTTTCAGAATTTACTTCAATCTGATCTAGGATCTTAACTGACAGAACAACATGTACAGCAAATCTACAGCATATCAATCATGGACACAATAATGCAAGCACACAAGAGACACAGAGTTTACTTGGGGAAAACCATAAAGGTGAAAAACCCCAATAACTTCCTCAGAGATAGATAGAGCAATGATACAACCAGAATACAAGAGATAGTCTTCTCCTAGTAGAAGAGCCTCCACCTCCACAAGTGCGCCACTCTCCCAAGTGTGAGTGAGAGAATAGAATGTGTAAAATGAGAGAGACACACTCTCTATTTATACACTAACTTGACTTGACCTTTACTCAACTAGGTCGGCCTCAACTTAACCACTTAACATAATGCTGACTGGGCCGACCCCCACTAGGGTGGTCTAATAACCCTTTGACCCACATGAATTATATAGGGCCGACCCCAACAGGGTGGTCTAATAACCCATCAAGTATAAGTTACAACACATACAATATAAATGGCGACACTTCCGTATAGAGGAATAATAACATCTCTATAGGAATACAATATACATATATGTGAAATACATTCCGAAGTTACATATACATAACACGTATATCAAGAGACCCTTCTAGGATTCCTATACCAACTGAGTTAACCTATTGGTCATCTTGGCATGGAAATACATCTAGAATAACACTCGGGGAGCTACTACGCACGTGCTTCAGGTATTCGTGTTATACGATCAGGGGTACGATCCTAATCCTCCCTCGTTAGTGCTCTAAAATATTGGGTTGAGTATAACTATTGGACCCTATGGTATATCGCGAGTTGCACCGCCTTGACTATCCTGTCAGGTTCCATACTTTTGAATCCCTACCTATCACATAAGTTTGCTTGCAGCTTTAGCTTGTGTATATTTTGGATTGATTTTTGTTTTTTATAGGTTACACTTAGGAGAAATTTTGATCTAGTCACACTGGCCGATCAACCTTTGAGGAGATCCCGAAGGATTTTGAATTTTCCACCTAAATATCCCCTTAACTAGGAGGAGAACTTGGGAGAAACAATGGATCAACCTACAATGTCTTTGTCACGTGAGGAAGAGACCTCTACTTTAGATTCAGGAATGAACTACTTGTCTCCCACCAATCCACCTATCGTTGATCTCGTCGGACCTTCGATGGTAGAAAAACCTACCTCATATGACACATCCTTCCATAATTCATTGGAGGAACATCGTGTAGCTACGAATTGGATTTTTAGTCAACCCCAGGATGAATCTATATCAACAGAATTTGGTCTGTCCGCATATTTTTGGGACACGTCTCTAGGCCGTGATGTCGTTGAGTTTGGGTCAATTCCCATGGAAGAAACCATACCTCATCATTGGATTCATAACAATGAATTTCTTGTGCCACTCTATGAACAGATTAACCATCTGCGCATGTTTGGCGAACAACTTAGATGCCAAAGTCTCACACGATGAGCAAACATCCCGGATACACCCATTTTTCAATATTCCCTTGTGCGCTCTTTATCATTCACTTCACCAAACACAACTATACCTAGCTTGACCACTTATGAACTAGGTCAAACCTCATTTCCTGCAAGCACACCTCTAATCCAGGTGATTGGTTCTATACCTACTGCGACCCCAACCTCTAAAGGGAAACCTTCAATGTCTGTTAACTTTGGGACATTACCTCCACCTCCCCCACCTCAAAATTCGAGGGGAGGATATAATATTCCTGTTAGTCTACTTTCAAGAGGAATTAATCCTTTCGTTAGCAGTCAACCATTCGTCTCAAGTCAACCTAGCTTTAGTGGTCATCATTTGGTCACTGGGCACATTCCAGTATGTGGGCAACTTTCGACTGGGGGGAAACCCCTAGTTGGTGGACCTAACTTGAATGGGGGACATCACCCCGTCAGAATTCATACCACGAGTGGAGGCTACACTTCTAATCCAAGTTATAGTATGGTTGGTAGTCCTCTCCCAACCATTGGACAACCCATGTGGACACAATCCAACCAAAAATTAACTTTTCTGGCTACTCTTGATCTTCCATATTTATCATGGTTGACCAACGATCCCATCTATCATGGAACTAATTGGCGGACTATTCCGGTGAAGTTACCATCTTTCATTCCAAATTTTGACAGAAAACCAGGTGAGGATCCCAAAAACCATGTAATGACCTATCATTTATGGTGTTCATCTAATTCCCTAATGGATGATTCCATCTGTTAGCGGTTATTCCAGCGAAGCCTCACCGACACTGCCGCCAAGTGGTATATCGAATTACCACCAAACTCTTTTATTGATTTTCGATCCTTGGCCATGTCATTTTTGACACATTTTTAGTTTCCAATCCGTTACGAGACCAATATAGATCTTTTGACCTCTCTCTGACAAACTACAGCCACTCATATTTCCGATCATATTCACGAGTGGAGGTGGAGATGACGTTTGATTAAAGCTACCGTTCCGGACCAACTTTTGGCATATTGGTTTACTAAGTCACTCCTACCCATCATGGCCAAATATGTTGCCATGGGTGGGGTCGTCACCGAAGAAAAAGATATAGCACATGCCCATTACTTAGACTTAGTCTATGCTCAATATGGCACTCTATATGATATTGTCCCCGATGCACCTCGCCCTACTTACGACCCAAGAAAACAACCCCCGAGACCTCATGCCAACGAAATCATTGGTTCCGCTCAAAACCAGCTTGTTTCTAAATCCAGTGGTCATGCTGGTTCCACTCCATCCCCATGACAGCCTGTGAACAACACCAATCGATTCGCCAACCCTACTGCCACCGAAGAAGTGAATTCAGTCCAATCTGCTTCACCTTAGAAATCCAGTGGTAAGAAGAAGAACAAGGGGAAAAACAAAAAATCTACCAATCAACAGGAACCAAAACAAAACAATCCTAATACCACCAACCCTAAGTGGAAGGTTAAGTATCCATGTTTACTATGCGGTGACAACCACTTTACTAAAGAGTTCCCACATCGGGATGAGGTCCGGAAGTTCCTAAAAGGGAACCCGACACCTGCAGTTTTAACCGATCCCTTCCCCGCGCAACATCAACAGATGATCGCGCAACAACCCTCTCCTTCTCATGGAGAATCATCCTCTACCATTCATATTCTCATGATGCGTAGTGAGACTATCAACTTGAACACTCGATCACGTTCTTATGAATCAGTCCCACCAAAGGAATCTAATGGAAGTAATACTAAAAAATATTCCATCTCCACATTGGACATTCCTATGCCAAAAGGTCCTCTCACTATTGATAAACCTTCCTTTGACTCAATCCTATGTCTTCCCAAGAGCACGATTAGAAAATCCGTTTTCAATCCCAACGCTTGGGCCGCTAAGAATTAAAACATTGTAGAGGCCTTAGTTCAATCCCCTTGTGCTATGTCGACGTTGGAAGTCTTGCAAAAATGTCCTAATCAATGCAAGAATATCCTCGCTTCTATCGACGCTGTAGAACTCAATTCCTCGAACACCATTATGTTCCGACTCGAGTACTTTAGACCGAGACTTTCCCACTAGCTTGCGTTCCAAATTGTTCCCAATGTTGTTGGGAAGATCATCCATCGTTCTATTTTAGATGAAGGAGCATCCACCTCGGTGATGTCATTATCCTATTGGAGATTCATCGGCTCTCCCGAGTTGAACCGTTCCTGTTGTACAGGAATTCTACCCTATAGCGAGGTGAGGGACACTACCAACTTCTGGGGTGACAGGTAAATACATTAATCATATCACATAGGATTCTACAAAAGGAAAGAGATCAAGTTTCTTGAAGGCATACCTTATTAATGACATTCGATCCTAGCTTTCGCTTGCTCCTTCGATTGATCCTCCACTTGATCTTCCATTTGACGAACTTGCAATACAATAGATACCTTCCTCAGCATATCTTGACTGATATAACAATGATGAAATTGAAATGCAATTTAGACATCAAATACAATCAAGCATTTAATCCAAACAAACATGCAATCCATTAGACATTTGATTGGGACGGGAAGGGTATTTCAACCTTTATTGTCAAAAGCAAATAATCAGTACAGTTATACCTGATCATTCAGAGTGCTTGTGCAACTGGATCCTGGGATCCTGCTCTTCACACCAACTTGGAATTCCTCTAGCATAACAACCCTTAATTCATAGTTTCTCCTCCTCTCTCTCATCTATCCCCCTTGTATTTATGGGACAAGGTAGGCAGTTTGGATCAAGAGGTAGTTTGATTGGAAAGTTGGGGAAGTTGCAAAACCAACTGCAACTAATCCCAATTCGTCAAATTAATATATTTCTTATTACATTTTAAGATGTGTGCGAGTATTTCACAGTAGAGTTGCGCACAATATGCAACTTCACTGATTTACAACCAGCGTTTGCGAGATTTTTAAAGGTGTGTGCTAGTTTGCTTAAGCAAAGTAGGGCATACTAGCAGGTGTGTGCTATTATTATGCTTGTAGAGAAGGGCACACTTCAGGAAATGCGCTACTATCATGCTTGTAGGGTAGCGCACATGTCAAAAGGTAGGTTAAAAAATGGTTTTTTTAGCTGCTGAGGGGCAAACCAAGTCCATGTATCATTTAGGGCAATCTTGCTCTTCAATACATGTTGTCCTTTTGTGTGATCGACAGCTTAATGTGATCATGGATAGAGAAGTGTATATTTGACCTATAACAGATGCTCCCTAATGTGTGAGGTCAGAGGGAAATGATGGCTGAAATACATTATAATTCCAAGTTAGCGGAGGAGCAAGAAACCACAGAACCAAGTCATAGAAGTACCTGAAATAACGATCAAGGTCAGCGAGCAATTACAATCTTGACATCATATATATGTGTAGCATGATACAACATGATCTCTGATACATAACTAGGAGATGTATATAAAGCATGGCCACTGAAATACAAGTGTGGATCCATGTCAGAATGAGAGATCATAGCCATAACAACAAACTGGATCTATGTCTCATGGAGAGCCAAAATGAGTGAGGCTCAATATTGCGCAGCTTGGGTGAGGTAATGCTATCAAAATCCCAAGGTCTTCATCCAAAGAACCCAAGGTACAAACCCTAACCATGTGAATAAATGAGCTGAAAGTAGAACATGGGGGGAATTGTTTGATTACCGGTCATTGATGTATACCGTTAACAAACGCGAGGTCTTCCACCGATAATGATAATGGGGCCCAAGGTACCTAGTATGATCCAACAAGTGTGAATAAGTGGACTTGATGTCGAACACTTGACGAACCTGTCAAATAAGAGACATTGATGTATTCTCATAATTCGATAGCGAGGGAAATTTCCACTGGTGACTGCAATCCCCAAGGTACTAACCGAAACTCTAAACTTCATTCCCAGAGCAAAATGAGTTGATTTCGATGGGAAGAAGTCCATTGGAAGGGAGGCCTTAAGGCATCCTCCATCATCCAACACGAGGAACACTCAAACGATATGAGCTGATGTGGAGTAGTATAAGTAACAAGACTGACACTAGGAAGGCCGACACATGAGGTCAAGATAAGCTGCATAATGGCCGACATAGGCTCTATCCTTGAACAGTGAGCATGACACAAAGTGACTTAGGCAGTTTTCAACATGATGGGAAAGTGATATAAACTTGCAATGTAGGAGACATTAGCAGACCCTCCATATGGTTGGAAAAATAACCAACCGGGGGATTAAATAACTCGGAGATCAGGTTCACCTTAAGGTAAAAAACTAAACCCAACTGAAATGATAGACTCAAATAGGTGCTGTGTTCAAGGATAGGACTGACTGAACTGCCTTTGAAACTGCAAGATGTGATATACCCTTCTTATCCCTTATTCTTTTTAGATAAAAGAATACCATTCTTGTTGTTTTAATGAGTCTAAGAAAGAATGAAAACTCAATAGATCCAACCATGTAAAGAGTTGAACGAGCCCATGGGAGGAAGACTCAGGGCCTTCTTCATTGTTTACAGAGTTCAAAGAAGAGATAGAAGAATACGATCTCTGGATTTTAATATTGAGCCAATATCTGTTCTTGCTCGTCGGTGTTTTCAATTTTAAGGAGTCTGAAAAACTTAAACAATAACTCCATACACCTACTCGTGGATTTTAATATCGAGCTCGAGTAGGTTAATGCTCGTCGGTGTTTTCCTGTTTATAGAGTCTGAAAAACTTAAACAATCCTCTATTTACCTTCTCGTGGATTTCACATCGAGCCCGAGTAGGTGAATGCTTGCTTGGTGTTTTCATGTTTCGAGAGCCTGAAAACCCTAAAGAAGGCTCCAAAAGGTCCTTTTTCGTAAACTTAGTCTCCTCCCCGAAAAAGTGTAAAACAATGGAAGAAGAACTCTTCTAGCCACGGATGACTAGAGTATTCCTTTTTTGTAAGTAATCCGCTAAAGTACGGAAAAGGGTTAAACTTATACTTAAGCAGATGGGCCTTCAATTCCTTTAACGAGCTTGAAGAGGACAAGTCTGCTCGGCAATCTTGTTTAGGTTTCAATAGTCCAAACAAGAGCTTAAAATGACTTGAATGACAACTTCTAGGATCATGACTCATGACTTGCCAAAGACTAGGATCTCAACAACCAAGTTAGTATTAACGACAAAAAATATTCAATGACATGAAATTTCAACCATAAAGTACTTAACATGGTCTGTCAATAAAGAAATTAAGTCATAATATATTGATGCTACAAAAATATAGTGAAAATTCGAGAGACATAGGTTGAAATTATTCTACCAACATTTGTAGGTATTTAATGATTAAATAGATCATTTTTATGCAATTTGAAACTATATACTTTTCACAAAAGTGGGTAAAAAATCAAATTCAAATTCATATATGTAATTTCAATTTGAAAACTTAAATATCACATTTGGAATTGTAGGGCAAGTGTTTGGAGCAAACCTTTGATCTTCAACCATTCGTAGCGATCAAATTGGGCAACCATTCGACCTCTTTCCTCCACCAAGTAAGTTATTTTCATCCCAACTTGCATTTTGATGCTTTATTTATCAATTTTGATGCTTAAAAATCAATTTCTAGCCATGCTCAACTCGTGAAGTGTGTGTGCGCTACTGTGTAAGAGTGAAAGTAGGGCATACTGGCGGTGTGCGCTACTCTTCCTCGAGAACAATAGAGCCCAAACGTGACTATCTACCTTAAGGAGTAGCGTACACCCTTGAACATGGAGAAAAACATGTCGAGAACTAAAATTTTGATTTTCTTTTGGTAGGATGGTGCTTGTTTGGAGAGAGAGGGAGCATGAAGAGATGGATAAGGTGGCTATGCAAGACCCGGCAACTCTACATGCACTCCGAAGGTGTGGTTTGTTGAAATTCTATAGAATCGTGAACATGAGGGCACTTAACCGATTGCTTCAAAGACTCATTCAATATTGGGATGCAAATGCTAATGTGTTTAATATCCTGGGAGAGACCCTAGACCTCACCATTGATGACATATACTTCATTACAGGACTCTCTAGGAGGGGAGATCTTGTAAACCTAAAAGGGTCCTCACGCAATGTGGGTGCCATGTTCGTACAAGAATACATGAATGCATACTGTGTGGCAAGGATTGAGAAATCAGGAAGTTAGATTCTTATTTCTACTATTGACAACCTCCCTTTGAAAGTTATTGTAAGTATGTTAATCCGAATGGGAGGGAGTGCCACACAACAATTAGCCTCAAGGCACTACATGCATATTGGTATCAAATTCTTGCAAGGTCATGTGTATGACTGGTGCCATATCCAAAGTTCTTCATTCTCTTGGGGTGTAAGACCGGGAGAATGAAGAACTTTGGATATGGCAGCATTCTTTGTACCTTCTTCTTTGAGAGGGTACCTGCTCTTAGTTTGGGCATGCCTTTGCCCCCAGTCATTCCTTGTGAGCCGAGATTGGGCTGTTGTGGTGACATTTTTCTCCACCAGGGTGGTGGTGAAAGCCACTTTTGCTATCACACCGATGATTTCTGGGGATGGTGGGAGAGACAGGTGCCAACATTTGAGCAGTTTCCGTATGTTGGTTTAGACTTCCGTCATGATCCAGAGTTGGTACTTCCTCCAGGTGGTGCCTGGGGAGATATAGGTATGTTTGTGTTTTGAAAATTATTTAATTTTTTCAATTTTAAAGTATATTATTTTTATGATGAGTTTGGAAATACTAAAACAAAGTTTCATATGTAGATGTTGGACCAGTTCGTCCCGAGGGACATCCTACTACTTTTGTGAGGCTCGTTGATGTGGGTGTAGTTGATGATACACTAGGGGCTATAGAGAGGAAGATGAGTCGGTTTAAGTTGACTCATGACATTCCCACATATCACATTAAGCGGATGCCCATAGACATGCAGGAGGATGTAGTCGGTGTGCCCCCAGCCTGGATTAGATTGCTGTAGAAGGTAGCTAGGCTGGTCATATGCTACCGAGAGGCCGTGGATGCCGATGAGGCCCCACCTTCTCCATAGGAGAAGGATATTTTATGAATATTTTGAGGCCATCGAGCCCAATTTTGTATCTTATGATATGAATTTGTGATAGACCTGTGTTCCAAACTCATACTATTTTTTGATACAGTATTGGCTTATATTTACATGTGTGTGTTTAAATTTATGTGTAATGTTTATTTATGGAAGTGTATGATACAAATGCCAATCTAAAACATAATTTGCAAATGAATTAGCTAATGCATTCAAACTTCTTGGAATATGTTGATATATGATGGAATCAAACTGTCTTTCCAATAATTTAACTCGCAAAAACTGTCGTAGCAAAATAGGATCTCTAATCTGATAAACACCCATCAACTGAAATACAACTAGTTGCAAATCAAGTCTTACCTCCAAATGTGAAATTCCCTAGATAAGAGCATCCCGAAGAAGTTCTATGACTGCACTGTACTCAACTATGTTATTCGTTGTGGGACCCAAACAAACCCCCCTGAAGAAACTAGTTGGCCAGTCGGTGAGTAAATGACCCAAGCTGTTGAAGCCAACTGTCGGGTGTGGCGACTGACACCATCAGCAAATCCTAAAAAGTGTTCAGTCGACATTTGAAGCACGAAGAGAGAAAACACACATAAGGTCAACTAACGATCACAAGCAAAAACTAGTTCTACAAAATGTACAACTATAATACATGAAAAAGCACAAATGCCTAAGCGTAGTGTTGATGTATATGCAACTTCAGAATGTATTTCATATATGTATGTTGTATGTACTCGTATAGAGATGGTATTATTCCTCTATACGGAAGTGTCATCATTTATATTGTAAATGTCGTAACTTATACTTGATGGGTTATTAGACCACCTTGTTGGGGTCGGCCCTGTATAAGTCATGTGGGTCAAAGGGTTATTAGACCACCCTATTGGGGGTCGGCCATGTGGGTCAAAGGGTTATTAGACCACCCTATTGGGGGTCGGCCTAGTCAGCATTATGTTATGTGGTTAAGTTCGAGCCTACATGATTTATGTAAAAGGCAAGTCAAGTCAAGTATAAATAGAGTGCGGGAGGCACGCTATTTGATCACTCACTTCTCACTCATGCACTCAAGGAGGAGTGGCGCACTTATGGAGGAGGAGGATCTGCTACTAGGATATGTCTATCTCTTATGGTTGGGTTGTATCATTTCTCTATCTATCTCTGAGGAAGTTATTGGGGTTTTTCACCTTCATCGTTTTTCCCAAGTAAATCTTTGTGTCTCTTGTGTGCTTGCATTATTGTCTCCATGATTGATATGCTGTAGATATGCTGTACATGTTGTTCTCTCAGTTAAGATCCTAGATCAGATTGAAGTAAATTCTGAAAATTTAACATGGTATCAGAACTAGCCTGAAAGAAGGTATGATATGGCATGTATGACACTTGTTGCACTTACGATGCTAGGGCTTGATATAGCAAAAACCAGTCATCGTAGCACTTTCTCTATAAATCCGTTTTGGCGATGTTTTCAGATCTGAAATCTTTACAGGTTGAATATTAAATCCCCATGTACCTTGCGTCCAAAGTACAACCTTGAATTCATTTTACGTTGTGATTTATGATCTGTACAATATAGGGTTTCTGCCTCTTCCAGATCTGAGTCAAAATCAAGTGACCATGGAAAAAAGGTCATAAATTGGGCTAGGAAGATCCAAATGAAATTTAGTAAAAAGTGATAGGTAGTACAAAGACTTTAATATCTCAGAAAAAGTTTTCATAGGCCGAAGGTGAACCAGTGACACGTGGCACGCCGTACAAGTTCGCTCTCCTGTATTATCCCATAAACAGGTCACGTTGCGACACTTGGCATAACTCTCTCTCAAAGAATCCAATTGAGGTCAGACCTATCAGGATGGAAAGATAAGAGATCGGGCTATCCCAAGAAACTTTTTTCAGACCCTTTGGATCGAAAAGTTTGGAGGTACACCAGAAACAATCGGGTACATATTTCTGTCAAAACAGAATTATTTTTTAGGACCTTCATTCATGGCTTCCGGAATTTAGGGATTCGGAGAAAGTTGGAATTTTTGTAATCAGAGACCACGGATGGATGCTACTCATCAAAATAGAAATTTAGAGACCAAGATCAGAATTTTTGGTTGGGCAGAAGACCGGTCTTGATCAGACCCTAGTTCGGGACTTTGATCAGAAAAGTGGAAAATTAGGGCTTCTGTAAAAATGAGAATTTTTGAAATCTGTGACCATGGCTGGAAGCTCCTCAGAAAAATAGAAGCTTAGAGATTTGGATCAAACATTTTGATTGGGAAGAAGAGTGGGCTTCATCAAACCCCAGTCCAGGGTCACATCCAGTGAATCTGGAAGTTTCAAAGGAAAAATTGAGGAGTGAAACTTTGTAGTTTTCAAATTCTGAATATACCAGCTTGATCAGCTCATCAAGGCGCATATTTCTATGCTTTCAGAAGTTTGAAATTCAAAGTTTGAATTTTTGGGGTTTCTCTGACAAACCCATATCCAGCTCCAGGTCCAGTTCTTGCAAATCAAGTGGATTGGGTTAATCCTAGAAGAAGATGGATTGGTCACTTGCATAAGTGAAGAAGTTCCTGTTTCAGAGGGAGATGAGGCTAAGGCCTTACATAAGAATATTACAAGCGATCTCGACAGGTATGACTCATCGAGGTATGTTTCAATATTTCTTCATGATTAAGTTTATGGTATGTTTGTCTTCATGTTATTACGGTTAGTACAATCTTGATTTTAGATTTGTCGTATCACCTTAACAAAATTATGAATGCATGATAGAAGATATTCATTGGTTAGGGTGTTGACACTTATGATTGTACTAATGAATTATGGTGTTGTATGAGGTTTATGTTGTCTGCTAACATAAAATATACACCAAGAAAGACAAATCATATGATCATGGTGACATGAAGACAAGGATTCATCCATTGTCATGGATCACATAGAAGATCTACTTTCGAGGTATGTATAACTTGTTTCTACAATGGTTAACTTATGAGACATGCAGGTTACTAGCACAAGTCACTGAAGAGAACCAAAAGACATTATACGGGTATGTTAGACATAACTAGCTAGCATGCTAATCCAGGTATGTTTTTCCGATATCAAGCTAGAATCCTACCTTGGGTTAGGATCTTATACTGTTGTGTTGTTGATAATGATTATTCATGAAGTCATAAGTTTGAATAATCATGGGTATATGCATATTATGTGTCTTACCTTAATTAATGATATGGCTAACCCAAAGAGTCATAGGTTTAGACATGTTATGTTTCTTATGATTTGACTAACCATAAGAATCCTACATAAACCTTGAATGCTAATGCTTATTATTTATGTTTGAAATGATCATGACTATACATGCTTGAGATTATTGTGTTTTTTTAATAGTATACTAATGAATGTATGATTTTATATGAGATCACAAGGATAACACAATCATGATACTAATAAGCATAGGGACCAAGGATGAATATGAGTTCAAGAATAGGTAATCCAGGAAGCAAAGATCAAGAGGGAGTACACTCCAGTGGTTTATGCAAGGACGCAGATATTCAGAGGGAGTTGACCATCTCTCTACATTCCACAACAGAAAGGCATAGAAGAAGCTACTTTAGATTAGGACTCCAGCAGCTCCTGCAAGGAAGCGAAGACTCAGAGGGAGTCCACCCAACGAACAAACAAAGATAAGTATTTTAATTATCATTTCTTGCATATTTGTTTGTTTAAATAAAATTGTTCAATAATGTATATGCTTATGTTCCTAGACTTAGGATATGTATTGTGCATATTAGAATAGTTGCATTGATGAACAGTATACTACTAATATACATGGGTAAGTGGCCTATGGCACTGTACAACATTCCATTGCTACTTATCTAGAATGAAACCTCTTTGCTGACATGTTGGGAGTTGTGCACACTCTTAACAATGTTCTGGTAGAGATTGGAAGGCATCTAGAAAGTTACGGGATATGGATAAATGTTGTATTGAAGCATTGGCTAAGATAATTGCATGACTGTATGACATATTTCTTTATGTGTAAGAATTTGTTCTGAAAACTATGAGATGTTTTCTAATCATGCAATTTAACTTGTTGTGTAGGAAAGATCGTATTCCATCTCCTACAAAAGAAGAACTACAACATTTGTTCAGCAACAAAATTATCTATTGAAGATATTGAAGTTCCCAGGATACGGGAAGAATGCCATGATCCATCGATCATGAAGAACGATGTTTGGGATGCGGTCCCAAGAGTTGAAGGGAAGTCTGTTGTGACTTCCAAAGGGAACTATCAGATCAAGCATGTTGCAGATGGCAGCATTGAGAAATATAAAAGTGATGAAATAGAAGATACACCAGATGGATTTCAAGACCGCTTTCTTGAATGGTGTAGTTGAAGAAGAAGTGTATGTGGAGCAACCACTTGGTTCTGAGACACATGACATGAAATCATATATGTGCAGAACTTGGTATGGTAGGATAGGCAGCTTTCTATCCAGTTTGGTCTTTACCAAGAGTAAAGCGGGTTCCAACCTTTTTCTACAAGGTTGAGGAAGGCAATCCAGTGATACTACTTTTGTATGCGGATAACCTGTTTGTTACAGGTGAAGATAGATTGATTGCCGACACGCAGCGGAAGCTTGCTGCTGAGTTCGAGATGAAGAACTTGGGGATGATGCACTATTTGTTTTTGGCATGGAGGTGTGGCAGAGTGTAGATGGAATCTTCCTTGGACAAGGGAAGTATGCAGTAGAGATCTTGAGGAGGTTTGGGATGATGGATTGCAAGGCCATGGCCACACCTATGGCATCGAATCTGAAGCTTCTATGTGATGCTTCATCTGAGCCGGTTGATGTCTCTATGTATCGTCAGATGATTGGGTCCTTGATGTACCTGACGAACATGAGACCAGACATTTGCTTTGCTGTGAACACATTGAGTCAGTTCCTGACAGATCCGAGGAGTGTTCACCTAGTTGCTGTAAATCATGTTCTGAGGTACCTAAAGGGTACAGTGGATTATGGGCTCAAGTATGAAGCGAATCAAAAGTTTAACCTGTAGGGTTATGTTGATTCAGATTGGGCTGGCAGTGCTGCAGATAGGGAGAGCACATCTGGATGTTGCTTCAGTATGGGGTTAGGTGTGATCTCTTGGTTTAGCAGAAAGCAGTCCCGTGTAGCACTAAGTACAACTGAGGCAGAGTATGTTGTAGCCTGTTCAACTAGTTGTGAGGCAATATGGCTACAGAAGCTACTGTCTGAGTTATTTGATCTCCCGTTGGATGCTACTAGTATCTTCTGTGATAACTAGAGTTGTGTGAAGCTGTCCGAGAACCCATTGTTTCATGACAGGTCGAAACACATAGACATCAAATATCACTATATCAGGGATATGGTGCAGAGAGGAGCTGTGAAGCTCCTGTATGTTGCGATGGACGAGCATATTGCAGATGTGCTGACGAAGCCACTAGCCAGGGTGAAGTTCGAGTACTTCAAAGAGAGGCTTGGCATTCTTCAGATCGAGGACACTTCGAGGAAGAAGTGATGGACACATTTGCTGAAGCCATTCCAAGCATGTTGGAAGGAGGATCCTTCACATGGCTGTGGATGTAAGCGCTGGATGATGAACATTAGGATGATGTTCTGGTTTCTGTTGGATATGATCATTTGGATAATTTTTATGTATGTATGTACGCATCATGTTAGATGCTGGATATGATCAGTTGGATCATTTATATGTATGTACGCATCATGTTGGATGCTGGATATGATCGGTTGGATCATGTGTATGTATTTTGTATATGCATCATGTTGGATGCTTGGACCATGTATCTGTATATGTATCAAGTGGATACATTGTATGATCAGGTAGATCATGTATATTGATATGTATCAGATATGATCAGGTAGATCATGTATGTTGATGGATACATTGTGTGGATCATGTATCTATGTATCAGGTGGATACACTATGTATGATGATATGTATCAGGTAGATACGTGGTGTGCATCAGATGGATGCATTGTATGATCAAGATGATCGTGGATGACGAGCTTCTCCAGATGACATGCAGTGATGATGATTAGGGTGATCATGTGTACATCAGGATGATGTATGATGAGTATCAGATGATACTTTGTGGCTGTGGATCAGGTTGTGCAGGAAAGCATGTAATTTGTGCCCTGGGAGATTTGCAGATGGTCTTTCGAGGTTTTGCCTATGGCATGTAATTCAGTGCCCTGGGACATCTGGCAAATGCTCTTTCGAGGTTTTGCTTGGGAGGACATATAATTTGTGCCCTGGGAGATCAGTAGATAGTCTTTCAAGGTTTTTCCTATGGCATGTAATTCGTTGCCCTGGGATATCTGGCAGATGCTCTTTCGAGGTTTTGTCCTATGGCATGTAATTTGCTCCTGGGAGATCTGGACAGGATGAAAAAGGCCTCAGATGCTTCAGCCAGGTTTTGTGGTGGACCACATGTAATGTGCTCCTGGGATATTCGACAGGTAGAGCTGTGTGCTCGTAACAGCCTGGGATGCTTCAGCCAAGTTTTGTGGTGAGAACACATGTAATGTGCTCCTAGGAGATTCGACAGGTAGAGCCATGTGATCATAACAGCCTGGGATGCCTTAGCTAGGTTTTGTGATGGGTCACATGTAATGTGCTCCTGGGAGATCCTACAGGTAGAGCTGTGTGCTCGTAATAGCCTGGGATGTTGCAGCCAGGTTTTGTGATGCACGTAATAAGTCCTGAGGATTCCAGAGTATGGCCAGTGATGACGAAGACCTGTAGGTGGTGGGCCTACATCCAGTATGAAAAAGGGCTGACTCTGTAGAACTTCCTATGATGAGTAGATTCAGAGATTGATTGAGATAGCAGCAGCAGTGACGATGATGATGACTCGATGATGATTATCCAGTGACAATGATCCAGAGAAGATGACTTGTGCTAGAAGACCTGTGCTGAGAAATACCTTCCTAGTTAAGAGGGAGTGTTGATGTATATGTAACTTCAGAATGTATTTCATATATGTATGTTGTATGTACTCGTATAGAGATGGTATTATTCCTCTATACGGAAGTGTCGTCATTTATATTGTAAATGTCGTAACTTATACTTGATGGGTTATTAGACCACCTTGTTGGGGTCGACCCTGTATAAGTCATGTGGGTCAAAGGGTTATTAGACCACCCTATTTGGGGTCGGCCATGTGGGTCAAAGGGTTATTAGACCACCCTATTGGGGGTCGACCCAGTCAGCATTATGTTATGTGGTTAAGTTCGAGCCTACATGATTTATGTAAAAGGCAAGTCAAGTCAAGTATAAATAGAGTGCGGGAGGCACTCTATTTGATCACTCACTTCTCACTCATGCACTCAAGGAGGAGTGGCACACTTATGGAGGAGGAGGATCTGCTGCTAGGATATGTCTATCTCTTATGGTTGGGTTGTATCATTGCTCTATCTATCTCTGAGGAAGTTATTGGGGTTTTTCACCTTCATGGTTTTCCCCAAGTAAAACTTTGTGTCTCTTGTGTGCTTGCATTATTGTCTCCATGATTGATATGCTGTAGATATGATGTACATGTTGTTCTCTCAGTTAAGATCCTAGATCAGATTGAAGTAAATTCTGAAAATTTAACACGTAGTACTTCTTCAGGTAGAGCCCATTTCTAGGCTCGGGCAGCTTATTACCCTCATAGTCTGTTAGATCATAAGCATCTTTCTTCAGTACCTTTGAGATTATATAGGGACCAAGCCACATGAAATTGAAATTTCCAGCACCTAAAGGTTCCTTGTCCTGATCCCAAAGTAGAACAAGGTCTCCTTCTTGCATTCATTCAGAACAACTGCTTCTATCCCATGCACAAGTTGGAAGGGGAGAACCCGGTAGTAGTATTTACGTTTGCTCGATAAGCCCAAAGAGTAGGATACAACATGACGTGCCAGTTATTTCAACTGACATTAACGGTTCTTTGAAGAATTGTCTTCAAAGTTTTGTTAACCGCTTTGACCTGACCATTCGCCTGTGGATAGAATGAAGACGAATGCTCCTGACAAAAACATAGCATGGTATAAAGCTCAGTCATAATGTTGTTCTGAAAATGAAGACCATTATCTGTCACGATCACTTTGGGTATGCTGAACCTTGCGATAATCTGATTGAATATGAAATAAGCGGCGGTTTCTCCATCCTCTTTAACAGTAGGCATTTTCTTAGCCCACTTGGTGAAGTAGTCAACGGCAACGATAATATAACGATCTCATCCAGCCGAAACTGGATTACAAGTCATATAATCAACCCCCCATTTTGTGAAGGGACCTGCTGTGATCACAGGATGAAGAGGAGCTAGATGTGCTCTCATTTTTTTGGTGAAAAAATGACATGAACGACAACGTTTCACAGCTTCCACACAATCTTTAAAGATTGTAGGCCAAAAATACCCGGCACGTAGTATTTTCTGAGCTGTTGCCAACCTAGAAAGATGATCCCCACAAGCTCCACTGTGAGCATCGTTAAATACTGATTCTACTTCTTCTAAAGTCAAACAACGTCATAAGATGGAGTCTATCCCACGTCTGTACAAAGTGTCAGAAATAATGAGATAGTTTTTTGCATGAATTTTCAGTTTGTGTCGTTCTTCTTTAGAAAAAGTTGTAGGACACCTCAAAGTCTGGAGATATACTAAAATATCCCTGTACCATGGGTTAGAGGAGGCAATAAGGAAGATATGTTCATCCGGGAATGATGACTCTTCCTCAATATGCACTAAGTCACTCAAAAATTCTGAAATTAATTCAACGAACACTAGTGATTTCTTCGACTTGGTAGACTGAAAAAACAAATCGAACTCTTGCAGGATTACAATCCATTTATTGTATTTCCCATCGATGATACGTCAAGTGAGAACATATTGGAAAGGATTGACCTCTGCAATCAAAGTAGTGGTTCGTAAAAGGATATAGTGACGAAGCCTCTGCACCGCATAGACCGCAACTAGTGCTAACTTCTCAACATGTGAATACTTAATCTCAGGAGCTATCAATGTGCACGAGAGATAATAAACAACATGCTCTTGGAGCGTGTCATCCTCCTGAACTAGTACTATGCCAATTGTGTAAAGTGATGCCGCCAGATATAAGAGGAAATCCTTTGTATAATCAGGCAGGCTTAACAAGGGGGCTGATAGTAATGCCTTTTTCAAGGCTTCAAATGATGCTTGAGTAGCCTCATCCCACAAAAAGTAGGTGTCTTGTTTAAGCAATCTCATGAAACCCTTTGTGATTTTGGCATAGTTTATGATAAAATGTCGTAGGAAGTTAGACATGCCTTGCAAACTTTGGAGTTGTCTCAAAGTGCAAGGAGGAGGTAGATTTACAATCGCCTCAACTTTTAACGGGTCGACCATTATGCCATGACTGGATACAATGAAACCCAGTAATCGTCCAGACTCGATGCAGAATACACACTTATTAGGATTCAATTGAATCTTGTATTGTCTACACCGTTCAAACACAAGTCTCAAATGAGCTAGATGATTCGGTATCTTGCGAGATTGCGCCAGGAGATCATCCAAGTAGGGTTCAACTATGTGCTTTATATCGTGAAAATCAAAATTCATTGCTCGCTGGAACGTAGCTCCAACATTCTTTAAGCCAAATGGCATCTTCCGATAGGAAAAGGTTCCCCACGGGAAAATAAAAGATGTTTTGCGTTGATCTTTGGGTTTGATTTGAATTTGATTATATCCCGAAAATCCATCCATGAAAGAAAACATCTCGTGTCCCGCGCACACATTTATGATTTGGTCAATAAATGGTGTGGGGTAGTTATCTTTCAGACAAGTTTTGTTCAGATCCCAGAAGTCAGTACATAGTTGAATGGTACCTTGCTTTTTATCAACCGGAACAGGATTCAAAACCCATTCCGTCATGTTGATCGGATAGATAAATCCGGCTTTAAGCAATTTTTCGACCTCTGCCTTAACGGCAGCCGCTTTTCAAGGATTCACTCGACGGAGCTTTTGTCTCACAGGTTTCATGTTAGGATACGTTGTGATGACATGCTCAACAATGGCAGGATCGATGCCTGGCATCTCCTCATAAGACCAGGAAAAAATATCGCAGAATTCTTTAAAAAGTTTGGTGTATAGAGTGATCTCCTCTTGAGAACAATTTGCTCCAATAAAAAATTTTCCACGGTTTCGGGTTTGGTGGAAATGTTAATCGGGATGGTTCTCAATATATTAGCCATATTCCCTTCAGTGTAAACAGTAATTGAAGTGGAAGAGGACAAATCAACATTCCCATCAGGTCTCATCGAAAACTCTCCTCTCTCTATCGTGTCTAGATTTGGAAGCAGGTAAGACTTGTGGTGCATGTGTTTCCAAGGCTAGTCCAGGCCCATCAAGGCTTCCAAAATGGCTTCGCCAGAAGGAAAAACCATGTCTAAACAGTCAAAAGAGTGGGTAGAGTCTACTGACCGTGCAGGATCATAGTCCATATCTGACTCATCAGAGATTGGCGAAGTCACGATATGTTCCGTTGCAGCATGCTGTGCTTCCATGTATGCTATTTCTGCAACGGATAAGGGCATTGATGGTTCTGATACAGTAGGAAGGATCCACGGATCAGTCCTTAAACCGACTGTGAAAGTTTTAGTAGATGTACCTTTATCAGAACACATGAAAAGATTGGGGGAGGGTTGGTCAAAAGTGCCCATTAATGACCCGTAAAGCCCTGCTCCTAAACTCTCACTTGCTGGGGAAGATTGATCAACTAAAGGAATTGTGGATTCCGATGAAGTCTGGTTATTTTACTGAGAGAACGAAAGCTAATCGACTGTGACGATCTTACCTTCGTGAGGGAACATAATAACTAAGAAAACTGCTGATGGAATAGCTCGCATGGCATATGTCCAGCTCATTCCTAACAACATATTGTAATCAAGCGGAGTGTCCAGAACTTCAATCTCTACAGCAACTGTCTTACAGGCCATTGTGACGTCAAATGATGGCAAGAGTCCGTGTGGACGGAAGGTTTTGCCATCAAATGCAGTAAGTCGTGTGTTAGAGGGGGCTAACTCGGGGGAACCCAAGGCTTTCTTACAAGAAATCAACATTATGCACGTAGATGCGCCCTCATCTACAACAACTCGTCCAATGGTCATAGGACCATGAACTACCTCTATCTGAAGAGAAACGTGGTATAGCAACTAGTATTTGATATCAGAGATATCAAAATGTGCAGTCATGTTGGATGATTCCATACTTCCAATCGCTGCCAGAAGTACATTTCGTTGTAATGGACAACTTTGCAAAACTTCTAAGGTGGACATAGCACAAGGGGTCTGGGCTAGATCTTCAACTACATTGTAGTTGGCAGCAGCCCGTGTGTTGGGGTTGTGTGAAGCTCGTTTCAAGACACCTTTCAGGATATTGGGCAGTGAATCCACAGGTATGTGGAGAGGAGTGGAAGATTCAGGAAACTCTTTATCCTTATTCTGCAAATCCAAGGTATAATTTCTTTCCCGTGTTTGTAAAAGAGCGTCCGAGTTAACCATATTAATAAAAGTTTGATCAACTGAAGCATGGGTGGTGCCCCCAGCATTGGAGGTGCCAGAAGCTGAGCCCTTCCTTTTGGGAAATGGATCTTTAAGGACGATAGGTTTCTTTTCCTGAAGCAGCTTCTGGGCTTCTTCGATTAGAGGGAAATCGTGAGTGAGGTGGTCTTGCTTGCAAAGCTTGCAAGGGAACTTGACCTTCTTCTTTTCTCTGTTACCCTCCTCGGCATTTTCTTTGTTTTTGGGATTTTGATGGTTCCCCTCTCCTTTCTTGCCCTTCTTTTTGTTGTTGGGTTTCCGAGGGCCCTTTTGATTAGTCTGAACTTGTTGTACAGATTCAGTAGTAGAAGGAGAGTTTGTGACAGGAGTCACTTCTGCAGTTGATTGTTTGACCGATAAGGCATGACCCTGTTTAGTCAATGCTTCGAAAGCTACAGAATCAACTGAACCTACTATGTCGTTAGCATGTGGTCCAGGTTTTGGTCTACCTAGATCAATGTTCGATCGCAGTGCATCAGGTATAATATCGTAAAGGAGCCCAGAATAAGCATAAACCAAGTCTAGTTGCTCGGTCCTTAAAATGGATTCTTCTTCTGACAACACCCCAGAAGTAGCTACTTCCTTAGAAACATAAGGAAGGAGTGATTTTAGATACCACTGTAATAAGAATTCTGGGGGGATATTGGCCTTAATGAGCCTCTTCCATCTTCTCCACTCCTTAATATGATCAGATAAATGGGTGGCTTTGTTTTGTCTAAAGGTAAACAAAAGATCTATCCCGACGTCGTACCGAACAGGAAGCTGGAAGTGGTTCAAAAAGACTATAGCGAGATCCCAAAAGTTAAAAAAGGTGGTTGCAGGTAACTCAATGTACCATTTGGCTGCAGCACCAATCAAGGTTCTTTGAAAAATTCTCAACCTAACAGAATCTTCGTTCAACGAGTTCGAAGAACACCAGAGATGAAAAGTGGTAACATGATCACCAAGATCCTCACCAGTTTTACCTTCAAATTTTGGAATGTCTGAAGGTAGCTTAGTGGGAACTGGTGGCCATGTAACGTTCTGGCACACTAGATCGTTTGTTAACTTGGAGAGATTTGGCAAATTCAGACTTGCCAGAAATGGTAAATGAAGTCTATAAGATGGCATTTGATAAGCTGGAGTCATGAAGGGGGAACCTCCCATAGTTTGACCCATAAAATGCTGGTTAGGGTTGCCCCCAGCCATTTGTTGGTAAGGGTTTCCCCCATCCATCTGCTGGTAGGGGTTTCCCCCAGCCATTTGCAGGTAGGGGTTTCCCCCAACCATCTATTGTTGTGTGAAAGTGTTGTTGAAATTCCCCCACCCAAATGAAAGTGGGTTGGTACCCTGTGCATTTGTCCATTGTGGCTAGGTGTTAGCCCCACCATATTGTTGGTTAAAAATACTACCCCCTCCTCGAGAAAACAAAGAAAATGGGATATTTCCTACAGGTATATTACTTTGATTCATACTATAACTTGCGAAGGTGTTAAAACCAGGGGTAGTCGAGGTGGACAGCGCAGTCATGGTACTCATGACAGGCATAGTTGGAGAGATATTCGACCCAACATTGGGTGTGGAAATCCAAGTACTAGGTATATGGTATGACTATTGAGTCGTAGGAGGTGGGGTGACATTCACTGCATTATTGGGTCCAAAAGTAGGGGTGGCAACTGAGGCAGATGTCAATGCTATTGAGCTTGGCATGCCTAAAGTACCAGCGTTAAAACTTAAAGACAGAGTTGAAGCAGAAGCTGTCTGCGATGAACTCGGTGTAGCAGTGGAAGAAGGATTCATAATCCTTGTATTCATACCCATTGTGGGAGTCTGTGGAACTCCATTTTCATCTCCTGGGTTAGTCATAATGTGACCAGGTGTGAAAAGATATGCACTATACTCGGGTTGTTGGAAACCTACAGGAACCAAAAGCAGATCGTTAGATCCGGTAAGAGGAGGGTTGAAAGGAGGGTTAAACTCACTAGAAGTAATATCCTCAACCTCGACAGTATTATGAACTTGTCGATTCGTAGTTCTGGCTTGTGGTTCACCAGGAAACTCTATTTCACCAGTAAGTTCAAAAATACAACTCGAGTCTGTCCTCCGTGGTGGTGGTGGTAGTGGCTCCACAATGAGTGGGGGAAGGTTTTGTAACCTCTGAGACCTATGAAGTTGTTGGTCTTCCACAATTATATAAAAATAAAACTAAGTAAAAACCTAGTGGCCACTAAGACTAAGGGGCAAATAGCATACCACTAAAAAACTCCTAAGTAATCAAACCAATCAAGCAGATAGAAAATACTCTCGAAAGCATGTCTGGGATGATTAGGGCCCAAAACAGACTAACAGAGTACCGATGGTCAGTTTCATGGAGTCCACCGGACGTCCACTAGGTGCAAGCGCTTGAATCATGAAACCGCTTTCCCGGGATTACTTCCAGAGGGTTACCTTCCACGCCTATCCGAGGTGACGTGGGAATAACCGCCCACTCTACCTATGTAGAATCCTAAAGGTTTGATACTAAGGCTACCATAAATACGAAATAACCTGCGGGGACAGTCATCAGCCTAGTCAAAACGCATGGGCAGGGTAGCAAAGCTCGAAGTCCGAAAGGACCCTCATATGTGAATCAACTCTGGTTTATGGTCAAAAGGAAAGTGAGGGGATATCCTCAACAATTCTAGTCTCCCACGGCCTCGTGCTTAACTCTGGTTTGAGTAGAGCATCCCAGGACTATTTGATATATATGGATTTACCTAAATGAAAGTTGTACTACGATTGTTGCGTAATGAAGCCAGTTCCGAGCAGTTTAAGGTGATTTAAGCTCGCAACTCTAGCCTAAAATAGTTGATGTTGTGTATACCTAAACAGAAAATGTTTCTAATTGATTTTATTAAAAAAAAAAATTAAGGAAACTTTTTACTCAACGGGGTAGTGCATTGTGTGGAATGGTTTGAGAAAGTAAAGTGCAAAAGAAATAACTTTCAAAGCAACAAAAGACTCTTTTTCTTTTTTTCGTTTATGCTCTTTCCAAAATGAAAACTAATCAAACCAAAAAAAAATTTCTTTTTTGATTTTCTTTTCAAATTCAAAACAAAGTAAACTACGCTACTTTGAAATTATCATAAGTCTTACTACTTTAAACTACCAAACTCATTTTTTGCTTTTTTTGATATATGTAAAAGAAAAAGAACTCGGAAATGGAAGTAAGTAAGACCTAAAAGAGAAATATGAGTAAGGAAAAACAACTCTAAAGCTCACAACAACCAAATCGATGACTTGACAAAGACTCGTCCTACAAATTTTTTCAAAGGAAAAGACTTTGGGCTTGGAAACAAAGTGAAAAGAAAACAGGGATAAAAGACGCTTATGACTGAAAGGAAAACCTCCACGGTTTCTCCAAAGCACCAAAAAACCCTAAGAAAGCTAAGCCAAGCAAAATGTAGGCAAGTGAACCAAATATGACCTTACAATCACAAGGACTCAAATGGAAGCAAACTGAAATTCTTCAACTTACTTGGACTGAAACTGACAAAGCAATCAGGAAGTGTCTAGACTCAAATTTTTTTGAAAAAACCCTAAGGACTCCAACTTGGGGTCAAACCCTAAATCAAAGGTCAAAACACCGTCAAAGCATGCTTAGTGTTGTCAACAAAAAATGTTACAAAACAAAGGTTTGTATACCTGCAACAAGCATCTAGGGTACAGGAGTGCAGCTATGTCCAACGAGGAATAGTAAGCGGTCTTCAAAAAGAGTCACAAACAAGCAAGACACCTCAAAAGTACTCAATCAAGCAAAAGATGAACTAAGGGACTTAGGAGAGGCAAACAAGACTCAATAAAGGCATAAGGACCTCAAGGATCAGTTAAGAAAGCAAGGAAAGAGACTGGAAATCAAACCAAACAAGTGGAAATCAAATCCCCACAGTAGACAGAGAGTTATAGGGGTATGCGCTACTGTGTAGTGCATAAGCTAGCGCACACTGGGAGATGTGGCCTACTGTACAGTAGTAAAAGCAGCGCTCATCATAAGGTATGTGTTACTGTGTATAAGGCAGACTAGCGCACATGTCAGAGGAGGTCAAAAACAGGCTCTAAAACTTCAAGCTGGGATGAGTCAAGTAATGGAAACAGGCTACAGTAACCTACAAGGCCTCTCAGAGGATCAAAAAGATCAAAAAGTACTAGAAGGAAAACTAACTATGTCTCCTAAAGTAGAAAACAACCGGTCCCTAGCGGAGTCGCCAGTTTTTTGTATGATAATTCTACCCTATAGCGAGGAGAGGGACACTACCAACTTCTGGGGTGACAGGTAAATACATTAATCATATCACATAGGCTTCTACAAAAGGAAAGAGATCAAGGTTCTTGAAGGCATACCTTATTAACAACATTCGATCCTAGCTTTCGCTTGCTCCTTCAATCGATCCTCCACTTGATCTTCTGTTTGAGGAACCTACAATACAATAGATACCTTCCTCAGCGTATCTTGATTGATATAACAATGATGAAATTGAAATGCAATTTAGACATCAAATACAATCAAGCATTTAATTCAAACAAACATGCAATCCAGTAGACATTTGATTGGGACGGGAAGGGTATTTCAAACTTTATTGTCAAAAGAAAATAATCAGTACAATTGTACCTGATCATTCAGAGTGCTTGTGCAACCGGATCCTGGGCTCTTGCTCTTCACACCAACTTGGAATTCCTCCAGCATAACAACCCTTAATGAATAGTTTCTTTTCCTCTCTCTCATCTATCCCCCTTGTATTTATGGGACAAGGTAGGCAATTTGGATCGAGAGGTAGTTTGATTGGGAAGTTGGGGAAGTTGCAAAACCAACTGCAACTAATCCCAATTCATCAAATTAATATATTTTTTATTACATTTTAAGATGTGTGTGAGTAATTCACAGTAGAGTAGCGCACAATATGCAACTTCACTACTTTACAACTAGCATTTGCAAGATTTTTAAAGGTGTCCGCTAGTTTGCTTAAGCAAAGTAGGGCATACTAGCAGGTGTGCGCTACTATTATGCTTGTAGAGTAGGGCACACTTAAGGAAATACGCTACTATCATGCCTGACTGGTAGCGCACATGTCAAAAGATAGGTTAAAATAGGGTTTTATCAGCTGCTGAGGGGCAAACCAAGTCCATGTATCATCTAGGGAAATATTGCTCTTCAATCCATGTTGTCCTTTTGTGTGATCGACAGTTTAATGTGATCACAGACGGAGAAGTGCAGATTTGACGTATAACAGTTCCCCTACCACTTTGAAATCATTTGACAATCATGGATTCCAACCACACGGGTTGTTACAAGATTTGGTTATTGAGCTAGGGGAAAGACTGTTTCCATCAATGTGGAAGTAGTCACCACCCCATTAGATTATAACCTATTCCTCAGTCGTAATTGGTTTTATGCCATGACTGCGGTCGCATCTTTCGTATTCCTCATTGTACAATTTCCCCACAAAGGGAAAATTGTTACTATCGACCAACTAGATTTATGTACACCGGAAACCACTACTCACCCTGGTGATAATGTACCTCTCTTGGTTCATTATTCCAAGATATATGATAGTTTGTGGGTAGGACTCCTCAAGGACTCATCCCTTATGGGAGTCTTTCCATCACTGGATCCCCCTTCCCATGTTGCCATGGTGAACATCATTTCTTCTACGACCCCATCACCATCCATCCCTAATGACCAATGGCTCATGCCTGCACTTAATACGTTGGACTCGATTGAATATGTCATGCCTCTTACACCAATAGAAGCTACATATGAGGCTATCCAATCGGCATCAGATGACCACTCTTTCGTGGCATCTACATCTTATTCTTCACCTGTACAGTGGACTTCATCCCAACCTGATTCTCTCCTCTGGAATTTCCATTCGGGCGAGTCCATTATGGATGTCATGAGTGTGGATGAACCCCCATGGGAAGACCTCCACCATCGATTGTCTTTCCTCCCACCGATAGATTCCGTGGAGAACCACATTGAAGCCCTCATTTCGCCGGATATAGTTCCCTACCCCCAATCACCTATCCTCACTTGTGATACAATAATCGAGGGTAACTTGGAAAACATTGAATCTACCATACCGATCGACATCTCGATAACACCTGGAGTCGTGGAACACATTCGTATAGGTCACAAATTCTCTCCTGAAGAGATTACATCATACATGACCTTATTTAAACAGTTCCACGATGTATTTGCATGGAGCTGCGAGGAAATGCCCGGGATTGATCCTGCCATTGTCGTTCATGAGATCAAAACATATCCTGAGGCTAAATCCATCCGAAAAAAGTTACGTCCAGTGAACCCTAGAAATAATGCAGCTATAAAGGCTGAGATTGAAAAGTTGTTGAAGGCTGTCTTCATTTAACCTGTCCCCTTGACAGACTAGGTCTCTAATGTCGTCTATGTTTCCAAAAAACATGGCACCATTAGGGTTTGTGTCGATTACAGGGACCTTAATAAGGCTTGTCCCAAGGACAACTACCCTACCCCGTTTATCGACCAAATCATCGAAAAATGCGTTGGGAGCATCATATTCTCATTTATGGATGGATTTTTCGGTTATAATTAGATTGATATCTACCCAACCGATCAACATAAAACTGCTTGCATCTTCCCATGGGGTACATTTTCCTATCGCAAACTACCTTTTGGCCTTAAAAATGCTGGTGCCACATTCCAACGGGCCATGTCGTACATCTTCCATGATGTGAAGGACTTTGTAGTACCATATCTCGACGACCTTCCTGCTCATTCGAATCGTCATGAGTTCCACATTGACCATCTGATGGAAGTATTCCTCAGATGCACGTGGTATAACATCCATTTGAACCCTCACAAGTGCATATTCTGTGTCGAGTCTAGATGCCCCCTAGGCTTCATCATTTCTAAAGACGATATCCACATTGATTCCTTGAAGGTGGAAGCCATTGTCGCTCTTCCACTCCCCATCGATATCACTAGAACTACAAAGTTTGCAGGGGAAGGAAAACTACTTAAGGCGTTTTGTGTGTAATTTTGCCGAGAAAACACAAGGATACATGAGCTGTTGAAGAAGTATGTACCATTCAACTGGGATGACTATGCTCAATGATCCTTCTAAAAATTAAAACATGCTATCACCCATGCACCTGTGCTTCAACCGCCTAACTACCACAAGGATTACATCCTCTATCTTGCTTCTTCCACCACCACCATCGCTATGGTCTTGGTTCAAGAGGACAGCTACGCCAAGTAACATGTGATCTACAACCTGAGTAAGGGTCTTATTGACACCGAAATGTGATATTCACATGTGGAGAAACTAGCTCTCGCAGCGGTCATCGTTATCCAAAAGTTCTGCCACTATATCCTCCTCCGCACTACCACCATTATTTTCGACTCTAACCCTATGTACCACGTTCTCACACATCAGGTACTAGGGGGAAAGTATTCGCGTTGGATCACCATTCTTCAAGAATTTGACCTCCAGTTTGAGAAGGATAAGTCTAAAAAGTCTCTGGTACTTTTTGCGGAGCTTACCTGTGATGTTCCCCGTACTAATACAAAATATGATCCCATGGACTCTTTCCACCATGAGTCCTTTTTTCTGATCAGTACTTTTGACACATGGTACGAAAATATCACTTTGTATCTCCAAACCCAACGTTTCAGTCCTCAGCTATCTTGAGACGACCGCTGTCGTGTGCATCACCACAACAAGTACTACCTAATCATCAATGATACCATATACCGTCATGGTGTTGATTCTATCCTCCAATGATGTCTGACCCACGAGGAGGATGAACACGTTCTAAATGACTATCACTTCGGGGCTTGTGGAGGTCATCTTTCTGGGATGGAAACAACTCAGAAAATATTATGTGCTGGATACTATTGGCCTTCCATCTTTAAAGATTGTATTGAATCCGTAAAGAAGTGTCCTCCCTTTCATATTTTTCATTATAAAAAGCACTCGCATCCAACCCCACTACATCCCGTTATTTTCATCGACCCCTTTGCAAAATGGGGCATAGATTTCATGCATTGTAATCCTACCTCAACCAGGGGACATGGTTACATCATCGTTTTCATTGACTATTTTACCAAGTGGGTCGAGGCTATGCCTACATACCAGGAAGATGAAAAAAATGCCGCACTCTTCATGTTTAACCACATCATTTCATGATTCAGAGTCCCACAAGCCATCATTACTGATCATGGATCCCATTTTCAGAACAAGATGGTGGATGAATTGAGTGCCATATTGGGTTTTCGCCATGGGAACTCAACTCCATATTACCCATAGTCCAATGGAAAAATAGAGGCCATCAACAAGGTCTTGAAAACCATGATCCAATGGATGGTGGGGACACACAATTCAAACTGGCACAATATGATTTTCTCATCCCTTTGGGCATACGAGACTTCCATAAAAACTACCATTGGTTTCATGCCATTTCAATTGGTCTACAAACTAGAGGCAGTGCTACCGATAGAGTGCGGCATTCCATCGTTAAAACTCGTCGTTGAACTCCTTCCCAACACCACCACCGAGGAAGAACGTTTCCTCCATCTAGAGAAACTCGACGAAACTCACCGTGATGCTACTCTGGCCAACGAAGCTCATAAGAAGTGTGTCAAGGCCCACTATGACAAATCCGAAAAACCTCGTGTCTTTAATGAGGGTGATTTGGTCCTCACATACGACCAAAAACAAGGGAAATTTTTAGGGGCGAAATTTCGCCAATTGGCTATTTTTTGGGCCTTTTTTCAAAAAATAATTTCGCTATTTGGTCATTTTTAGTCTCTAATATCGCTTATATATACATAAAATGTGTTTTTTTTATCATAATATTCGCCAAAATTTACAAGTTTCAGTAGTAAATTGTATGTTTCATATTTAATATTCTCCTAACAATCTATATTTATGTTTTTTTCAATCCAAAATAATCGCCTAGAATACTATACTTAAGTATACTTTTATCATCCTTAAAAAATACCCTGCCAAAAACACGATAAACTGGGGGCAGGAAAACTTAATTCCATGTGGCACGATCCATATGTGGTGAAATGCGTGTTGGAGAAAGAAGCATATGAGCTCGAAGATTATGATGGGATATATCTAGGGGAGCCTCGCAATGGGCTCTTCCTGAAACCATACTATGCTTAAGTTTTTATGCATTAGTGCTATGTATATATTGTACATGATGTGTGTTTTGGGTGGTGTGATGCTTTGCTTCAGTGTGTTAGGATCTTGTTTCTATGCTTATACCATGTTCTTTTCCTGAATGTGCAGATGGAAACATGTGTTGGATTTGCAGACGACGCTAGTCGGCATACCCGTAACCTCGATTCGGCATCTTGGGTGCTTTACTCTCCCACCAGTGAGCTCATTAGTTTGGGGGGATTTGTCTAGGGTATGCAACCAATAAAGGTGTCGAGTATCACGTGGTGATTGGAGTCTTAACCGACGCTCTTTCCTTGGGTATGGACCATGTTGTTTTTCACCTTGACTCACAAATAGTGGTCTCCCACATTAACCGTATCTACGCTATCCGCAACCCTACCCTGCTCCATCTATTTTGAGGAGTACGTCTCCTAGAGAGGTCCTTTGAGTCTATTCAATACCTACATATTCTTAGAGAGATGAACACTATTGATGATTCATTGGACAATTTTATATTATATTGGTACCTTACACACTCATAAAACATTTTATTTCAAAGATATAAAAATGACACAACATGTAAATCATCCATAATGTATAAGAAAACATGTACAAGATCCCATAATCATCACTAGAACACTGTATATAGAGCCGCAAGTAGATTTTTATATATCATGTCAGTATAAATACAAAACTTGGTACTAATACAAAAATTTGAAGCACATGAGATTTCAGTAAGAGTCTCCTCTACAAAAATTTGAAGCTCGTGGCTTTCAATACATACATATATACATGAGTCTAGTCCCTAGGATGCTCATGATAGCAGACAATGGCCCTAGCTACTTTCCAAAGTAGCGAACCAAAGCACTCGGACACCCCCACTGTATGTCATTGGTAGCGAAGAGGAAGCTCATGTACATGTGGATCTGGGATATCCAGAGTCAACCACTGGAGGTTCTCCTCCATCTCATCTAGCTCATCCATGGAATCTCAATCCACAACCAACATATCCTGTACCTCTCCTCTCCGCATGATCAGAGAAGCACCTACTGGATGAGATGGACCAACATCTGCACAAACATGTATCAATCATCAGTACTACTCCAAAAACATCTAAAAATCATAAAATGAAAAAAACACATAACATAGTTGTCATTCTTACCTAGGTATCCCCACTACGCGTCCTTAGGAAGAAGTAAGTATAGGTCTCCTCTAAAATTGGTGCCCTCATAGGGGTATTCCTCCACCATGAGTAGTTTCCCCCTCAACAACCTGAAGAAAGGAAGACCATAGCTAATGATAGAACCCCCACCTCCATGGTGGTCCATCAACTCAAACCCTTGTACCATGTGTGGATCCCTCGGATCCAACTCATCCAGCTTCACCTGCGGCGTAAATGTGGAAACTACTCTAAGAATAATGAGACCAAAACTGATCCATATCCAAACTGTTTAAGCTCACCACACTGACATTTGGTGAGCTTCTCTCTGAGAGACACAAGGAATCCCTCACACCAGTTGAAAACTGTAGGAGCCATACACTCCTCCGCATATATCATGTGGGCCTTGCTGGCTAGGTAAGGAACCCTACTTCATGCCACCCTCTCGATAGTGAACAAGACTGTGCGTAATGTACAGTCTCTCACATCTTTGATGGGGATTTTCCCACCAACTTTCTGCATGCCAGGAGTGCACCATTGGGCCACTACCTCCTCAGTAGTTCGATCACTCCCTTGCGATCCTGTCAAAGACGCGGAAAACTGTAGGAGCCATACACTCCTCCGCATATATCATGTGGGCCTTGCTGGCTAGGTGAGGAGCCCTACTTCATGCCACCCTCTCGATAGTGAACAAGAGTGTGCGTAATGTACAGTCTCTCACATCTTTGATGGGTATTTTCCCACCAACTTTATGCGTTCCAGGAGTGCACCATTGGGCCACTACCTCCTCAGTAGTTCGATCACTCCCTTGTGATCCCATCAAAGATGCAGGAGCTCCTCATTGGGGAAACCCCGTCATAAAATAGATATCCTCGATATCTATGGTCAATGTATGTACACCAACCTGAAAGTGTTGCTGCTCTGGATCCCAACATCTGATCAAGTATTCCAATAGCTGTACTTGTTGGAATATTCACACCATCATTTTTATATTTTGCATGCTGCATGCATTTGCATGCAACTACATGCATCCAGTCATCATGTTGGAAGTCATCCCAGCATCTAGAGCTCACGTTCAGCTCCCCAGAGCCTATCTTCAGCCCCCAATTGGCCTCCTACCTACCTGATGCGCCCTCCTTGACTGTTCTACATGACAAGTGTGCCTTTTCTCACCTACCACCAATTATCACTCAGTTAGAGTGCCTTATCTCACCTACCGGGAGTTATCATTCAGTTAGTACATTGATTGAGCAGTTGTTCCATTGATTGATCATGCTGACTACTTGTAGCTTCTAGTTAGCTAATTCTGGAGTTCCACTTAACTATTTGATAGCCTCATGTGCCCTCCTGGGAGTCTCCATCCCTTGATTTATGGCTAGATGGTTATGTTAGATTCAGTTAGACTCACTTGATTGACTATTACCATTTATGAATGATACTATTGACTAGATGATGTCTCCATTGTACTCCAAGATAGACTTTGAGCATGATTCGAATGACCTCCTTGGGTAATTCGAATTATCCACACAGTTTTCTTTGCAACATTATTGAGAGTTTGATTGTGAGTTTGTTACATCTGTTAGATCCCTTGCAGATTATCACATGGTATCAGAGCAATCAACATCTATTCGAATTGCATCCATTGCAGCAATTCTTTGAGCAGTTATCTTTCACATGAGCACTAGAATCCTCTAAGTTTCCACAACAAATCCTGGTGCTATTACCTTGAATTCATTGGAGAAATCCAGTGAGGTCTAGCCAGGTGTGAAGGACTTAGTCTATGTGCTCAAGTGTCCTAAGGTAGTGTTCATTCGAAGTGTAGCAAATCTCCATCAGCAAAACCTCTTCTTGTTTTGCAGGTTTATTCACCCATTCAAATTCTTCTTCAACAATTCAAACTTCACTGTTCAGATGGATCTAAAGCTCACATCTTCCAACTATGTCGAATGGAAATCCAATATGGCTCTCTTCATGAGATCCAAGAGCTTCACTAGGATACTAAATGGAACAATGGTAGAACCACTGAGTGCAGTAGAGAAATCCAAGTACCTGGATAGGATTGATGAAGCAGTAGGCTTACTTCTTCTCTCAATTTCTGAATATCTTCACTTCCATGTCATTGATCGAACATATCCAAAATAGGTTTGGGACAATCTCGAATCCCTCTTTGGACAAAAAGATGATTTGAAAGGTCATAAATTGGAGAATGAACTCATCTCTTTGAGTCCTGAAAGCTTGAAATCCATCAATGCATTCTTAACCAAGTTCAAAATCTTGATTTCTCAGTTGAAAATATATGAGATAGTGAAAGAAGAAAAACAACTCATTCTTTCCATTCTCTCTAAGTTGGGGCCAAACTTCTCAGTTTTTGTCTCCACATTTCAATCAACTAAGATGTCCATTCCAAAATAAAAGTTTCCCTCACTTGATGACTTCATACAATCTCTTACTCAAGAGGACGAGAAGTTAATCTCCATGGGAATGATCAAACCAAAGTTGGATTCGGCCCTTACAGATGCTGAGGCTAAAAGAGAGAATGCCAAGTGCAAGCAAAAGATTTCTGAAAAGATATCGAATGATACAAAGCCAAAAGATATTCCATATCAGTCAGATGGGGTTTCAAACCCAAATAAGAACAAGCAATCTCAGAAAGAGAGATCCAAGTGCACATATTGTCATCGAGGATTTTATCCTGAGAGTTCTTGTATGAAGAAGACCATAGACTTGATGGCTCAATTACTTGAGAAGTACAATCTTCCTATACTTGCATGTTCAAGGAAGAAAGATATTGATACTGAACCATCTAGATCTGAGGACAATGAGAGATGTCATGCCCTCATGGCAAGAGCATCGACAGATTCTTCATTCATTATAGTTTCTGGAGCTACAAGACACATGTCTTCCTCCAGAGATCTCTTCTCCAAATTCGAAAGCTTAGTTGTCCCTTCCATCATGTTGAGCAATGATTCTGAAGTCTCCTCTCAGGGGATTGGAAGAATCAATCTGGACCATGGCTACTTTTCTGATGTGCTTTATGTTCCTTCTCTCACAACAAATCTACTTTCAGTGTATCAAATGACTCATATTGGAGAGCCCAAAAGAATGATCTTTTCTCCAAATGAAGTCGAGATACAACACATGGTTTCAGGGGAAATCATTGCAAAAGGAGTTGCAAATCACACTTCAAAACTCTATGAGTTTTCCCACTTCTTACCACTCTCCAAGCCATCTGCTCTCCATACTCATGCCAAGTAAGAAAGCAGATTGTGGCGTGAGAGATTTGGACATCTCAACTACAAGTATTTGCAGGACATGCAAGCTCAAAATGTGGTTGAATGCCTTCTAGATGGTAAGTTTGCTCATGGCACCTGCAAAGGTTTCTTGAAAGGAAAAGATCCACAAAAGAATATTAAGAAAAGGAAGACTCTTGAAGAAGTGTGAATGCTAGATCCAGATCCATAAGAACCTGAAGATCTAGCACCTAAAGTTTCATCTCCTATTGCTACATGGGCCACCACTACTCCTATATCCACCATTGATCTTGTCAAAGATAGATCTGATCTTCATGATACAAGAATTTCACTCTCTCCATCAGGTCTATTTCTAGCTGAGAGATGCTTTCTTATGATTGGATCTGATCCAAAGACATACTTTGAAGCCTCCCAAGATCCGAGATGGGTAGCTACTATGGAAGAAGAGTATCAATCTCTTCAAAGAAATGAGACTTGGGAGCTTGTTTCTCTCCCACCGGGAAGGAAACTTGTTCAATGCAAGTGGATCTATAGAACTAAGATGGATTTAGATGGATTCACCCACATGTACAAGGCTAGATTGGATGCAAGAGTTTTTTCTGAAGTTCATGGGATTGACTATTCTGAGACATTCGCTCCTATTGCTAAGATGGATTCCATCCGTCTTGTTCTTTCTCTTGCTGCATACAAGCACTGGAAAGTGCATCATATGGATGTCGAGAGCGCTTTCCTTCATGGAGATCCAGAGGAGGAGATCTACATGAAGCAACCTGAGGGTTATATTGATGATTGTTCACTTGTTTGCAGATTGAGGAAGTCCTTGTATGGGCTTAAGCAAGCTCCTCGAGCTTGGTATGCCAAAATGGATTCCTTCTTGCTTTCAGAAGACTTTCAGAGGTGCAAATCAAATTCAAATGTCTACATGAGACATGATGGTAACTCCTTACTTCTCATTGTACTTTATGTTGATGATTTGTTGATTACAGGGAGCAGTTTTTCATGTATTAGATCTATAAAATCTGCCTTGCACAACTCCTTCTCCATGTCAGATCTAGGATTGTTCAAGCAATTTCTTGGTCTTGAAGTCACTCAGAGTGATTCAGGAATCAAAGTTTGTCAATCCAAGTATGCTTCATATCTGCTTGATAAGTTCCACATGAGCGAATGAAAACCAATTGCATTCCCCTTTCTTTCAGGGATCAGCCTTGAGGATGGATCTTCTACACTTTTGGTAGACTATACTTTGTATCGACAGTTGATTGGTAGCCTTTTGTTTCTCACACATACTCGACCTAATCTATCCTATGCATTTAGTGTTGTCTCCAGATACATGCAGGAGCCTCATGAGCTTCACTGGAAGGTAGCAAAGAGGATTTTTCAATATGTGCAAGGTACCAAGACTCATGGCCTTCACTATTCAGCTGGGTGTCCTTTGAACCTAGTTGGATATACTGATTCTGATTGGGCTGGAGATAACTCATATCAGAAGTCTACATCTGGTTTCGTCTTCATGATTGGATCTGGACCTATATGTTGGTCGAGAAAAAAGAAGATTGCTTTAGCTCTTTCTTCAGCAGAGGCCGAGTACAAAGGTGCAATGAATGCAGCCACACGGTGCATTTGGCTGAGAGGCATCTTATCAGAGTTTGGAATTCGATTCAGTACTCCACTTGTCATCTATTGTGACAATCAGAGTGCCATCAGGATCTCCACAGATCTAGTTCTGAGACAGAGAAGCAAACACATTGAGATACACATGCATTACATCCGAGGATTAATGCATGATCAAATCATTTCACTCCTCTACCTTCCGATGGAAGAGAAGATTGCAGATATCTTCACCAAGACATTCTCGGTGAAGAGGTTCACTTACCTTAGATATCTTCTTGGGGTGAGTGATGATATGCTACATTAGCATCCTTCAGTCTATTTTGAGGGAGGGATTTCTTCCCACTGGGTTTTCCCTCTTTCCTCACTTAGTTTATTTAGATTGATTGTATGGGGTGACCTTTGGTCCTAGTCACTGGGGCCCTATTTTTCAGATTTCAGATATTCCTTATAGTATAGCTTTCGGGGGGGGTGTTGGAATATTCACACCATCATTTTTATATTTTGCATGCTACATGCATTTGCATGCATCCAATCATCATGTTGGCAGTCCTCCCAGCACCTAGAGCTCACTTTCATCTCCCTAGAGCCTTTCTTTAGCCCCTAATTGGCCTCCTACCTACCTGATGCACCCTCCTTGACTGCTCTTCATGACAAGTGTGCCTTTGCTCACCTACCACCAGTTATCACTCAATTAGTGCATTGATTGAGCAGTTGTTCCATTGATTGCTCATGCTGACTGCTTGTAGCTTCTAGTTAGCTAGTTCTGGAGTTCCACTTGACTATTTGACAACCTCATGCGCCCTCCTTGGAGTCTCAATCCCCTAATTTATGCCTCGATGGTTTTGTTAGACTCAGTTAGACTCACTTGACTGACTATTACCATTTATGACTGATACTATTGACTGGATGATGTCTCCATTGTACTCCAAGCTAGACTTTGAGCATGATTCGAATGACCTCCTTGGGTAGTTCGAATTCTCCACACACTTTTCATTATTGTATTCAGTTTTTACAGTGCCAGCTCACAGCTGATGTATGATACTGCTATTCTCCATTTTCTATGTTCATGAGTGATTATTGAGTGCATTCTTCTCTTCTTCTTTGCAACATTCTTGAGAGTTTGATTGTGAGTTTGTTACAGCTGTTAGATCTTGTTGATGTATATGTAACTTTGGAATGTATTTCATATATGTATATTGTATCCCTATAGAGATGTTATTATTCCTCTATACGGAAGTGTTTGTATTCCTATAGAGATGTTATTATTCCTCTATACGGAAGTGTCGTCATTTACATTGTAAGTGTCGTAACTTATACTTGATGGGTTATTAGACCACCTTGATGGGGTTGGCCCTGTATAAGTCATGTGGGTAAAAGGGTTATTAGACCACCCTAGTGGGGGTCAACCCTGTCAGCATTATGTTATGTGGTTAAGTTAAGGCCAACCTAGTAAAGGTTATTAGGCAAGTCAAGTCATGTATAAATAGAGTGCGGGAGGCACTCTATTTGATCATTCACTTTCTCACTCATACTCTCATTGGAGAGTGGTGCACTTGTGGAGGAGGAGAAGCTGCTGCTAGGATAAGACTATCTATTATGCTTGGGTTTCATCATTTCTCTATCTATCTCTGAGTAAGTTGTGGGGTTTTTCACCTTTATGGTTTTCCCCAGTGAAACTCTGTGTGTCTATTGTCTCTTGTGTGCTTGCATTATTATGTCCATGATTGATATGCTATAGATATGCTGTACATGTTGTTCTCTCAGTTAAGATCCTAGATCAGATTGAAGTAAATTCTGAAAAAATAACATGGTATCAGAGCTAGCCTGAAAGAAGGCATGGTATGGCATTTATGACACTTGTTGCACTTGCGAAGCTAGGGCTTGATATAGCAAAAACCAGTCATCGTAGCAGTTTCGCTATAAATACAATTTGGAAAAGTTTCAGGATCTGAAACTTTTATAGGTAAAACATAAGATCCCAATGTACCTTGTGTCCAAAGGACAATTTTGGATTCATTGTACTTTTTGTTTTACGATCTGTACAATCTAGGGTTTTCGCCTCTTCTAGATCTCAGTCATAAACAGGGGACCTAGGAAAAAAGGTCACAACTTGGGCTAGGAATCTCCAAATGAAATTTCGTAAAAATTGATAGGTAGGGAATGGACTTTATGTTCACAGGGTGAAGGTTCAGAGGCCGAAAGTGAACCAGTGACACGTGGCACTCCGTACAAGTTCTCTCTCCTGTTTTATCCCATAAACGGGTCATGTTGCGACACTTGGCATAACTCTCTCAGAGAATCCATTTGAGGTCAGACTTGTGGGGTTGGAAATGTAATAGGTCAGGCTACCACAAGAAGAATTTTGAGACCCTGTAGATCTGAAATTTCGGAGTTACACCAGAAACAATCAGGTGCATATTTCTGTCAAAACATAATTGGATTTTGAGCACCTTCATTCATGGCTCCGGGAATTTAGGGCTTAAGAGAAAGTTGAAATTTTTGTAGTCGTAGACCACGGCTGAATGCTACTCATCACAATTTAAATTTAGAGACCAAGATTGAATTTTTTTGTTGGGTAGAAGGCTGGGCTTGATCAAACCCTAGTTCGGGACTTTGATCGGAAAGGTGAAAAATTAGGGCTTCTGCAAAAATGGGAATTTTTTAAATCTGTGACCATAGTTGGAAGCTCCTTGGAAAAATCAAAGTTTAGATCTTTGGATCAAACCATTTGCTTGGGTGAAGATCTGGGAAACTCAAACCCTAGTTCAGGGTCCTCCCTAGTGAATCCAGAAGATTGAAAAGCAAATTTGAGGGGTGAAACTTTGCATTTTTCAAATTCTGAGTATACCAGGTTGATCAACTCATCAAGGCACATCTTTCTATCATTTCAGAAGTTTGAAATTCAAAGTTTGAATTTTTAGGGTTTCCCTCACAAACCCTAATCCAGCTCCAGATCCAGTTTCTAAAAATCAAGTGGATTGGGTTAATCTTAGAAGAGAATGGATTGGTCACCTGCATAAGTGAAGAAGTTCTAGTTTCATAGGGAGATGAGGATAAGGCCTTACATAAGAAGATTACAAGCAAACTCGACAGGTATGACTTACGGGTATGTTTCGAAATCTATTCATGATTAAGTTTATGATATGTTTGTCTTCATTAAGATTAGTACAATCTTAATTAACTTTAGACTTGTCGTATCACCTTAATAAAAATATGAATGCATGATAGAATATATTCATTGATTAGGGTCTTGACACTTATGAGTGTACTAATACATTGTGGTGTTGTATGAGGTTGATGTTGTCCGCTAACATGAAAGGTACATCAAGAAAGACAAAACATGTTCTAGTTAAAGAACATATGACCATGGTGACATGAAGACAAAGATTCATCCATTGTCATGGATCACATAGAAGATCTACTTACGAGGTATGTATAATTTGGTTCCACAATGGTTAACTTATGAGATATGCAGGTCACTAGCACAAGTCATTGAAGAGAACAAGAAGACATCATGTGGGTATGTTAGACATAACTAGCTAACATATGAATCCAGGTATGTTTTTCCTATATCAAGTTAGAATCCTACCTTGTGTTAGGATCTCTTATATAAGTATACATGGCATGATTGATAATGATTATTCATTAAATTTAGTAATCATGGGTTTAGGCATATTATGCTTCTTACTTTAATTGATGATATGACTAACCAGAAAAGTCCTATGGTCAAATAGGAATATGCCTGAGTAAAAGAATTGTGATAAATTATCTGTGTATGAAATGATCTTGATCATACGTGTTTAAGATTACTTAGAATCATAATGTTTTTTATAGCATTGAGATTATACTAATGAATGTATGTGTGAGACCTCGAGGATAACACAATGATGAGACTAGTAAGTATGCATAAGTGATTGAGGATGGATATAAGTTCAAGGACAGGTAATCTAGGAAGCAAAGATCAAGAGGGAGCACACTCCAGTAGTTCCTGCAAGGAAGCAAATATTAAGAGGGAGTCCACCCTACAAACCAAACAAAGATAAGTATTTGAATTGTCATTTTTTGCATATTTGTTTGTTTAAATAATAATGTTCAATGATGTATATGCTTATGTTCCTAGAATTAGGGTGTGTATTATGAATATTAGAATGAACAGTAGACTACTAATATGCATGTGATGGGTAAGTGGCCTATGGAACTGTACAACATTCCATTGCTACTTATCTAGAATGAAAACTCTTTGATGACATGTTGGGAGTTGTGCACACTCTTAACAATGTTCTGGTAGAGATTGGAAGGCATCTAGAAAGTTACGGGATATGGATAAATGTTGTATTGAAGCATTGGCTAAAATAATTACATGACTGTATGACATATTTCTTTATGTGTAAGAATTTGTTCTGAAAACTATGAGATGTTTCTAATCATGCAATTTAACTTGCTTTGTAGGAAAGATCTTATACCATCACCTACAAAAGAAGGACTACAAAATTTATTCCAGCAACAAAGCTATCTATTGAAGATATTGAAGTTCCCAGGATTCGGGAAGAATGCCATGATCGAGGAGTACCACTCGATCATGAAGAATGATGTTTGGGATGCAGTCCCAAGACCTGAAGGGAAGTCTGTTGTGACTTCCAAGTGGATCTATAAGATCAAGCATGCTGCAGATGGTAGCAAAGAAAAATACAAAGCAAGGTTTGTAGCTCGTGGCTTCTCTCAAAAAGAGGGGATAGACTATGAAGAGACTTTTGCTCCTGTAGACAGATACACTTCCATTAGAACAATACTTTCTCTGGCTGCAGTGATGAAATGGAAGATACACCAAATGGATGTCAAGACAGCTTTCTTGAATGGTGTAGTCGAGGAGGAAGTGTATGTGTAGCAACCACTTGTTTTTGAGACACATGACAGAGAGTCATATGTGTGCAGGTTGAAGAAAGCCTTGTATGGATTGAAGCAAGCTCCCAGGACTTGGTATGGTAGGATGGACAAATTTCTATCTAGTTTGGAATTTACCAAGAGTAAAGCATATTCCAACCTTTACTACAAGGTTGAGGAAGGCAATCCTGTGATACTACTCCTATATGTGGATGACCTGTTTGTTACAGGTGATGATAGATTTATTACCGACATGAAGAGGAAGCTTGCTGCCGAGTTCGAGATGAAGGACTTGGGGTAAATGCACTATTTTCTAGGCATGGAGGTGTGGCAGAATGCAGATGGAATCTTCCTTGGACAAGGGAAGTATGCAGTAGAGATCCTGAAGAGGTTCTGGATAATGGACTGCAAGGCCATGGCCACACCTATGGCATCAAACCTGAAACTTCTGTGTGATGGTTCATCTGATCCGGTTGATGTCACGGTGTATCGTAAGATGATTGGGTCCTTGATGTACCTAACGAACACGAGACCAAATATTTGCTTTGCAATGAACACATTGAGCCAATTCCTGACAGATTCGAGGAGTGTTCACCTGGTTGTTGTAAAGCATATTCTGAGGTACCTGAAGGGTATAGTTTATTATGGGCTCAAGTATGATGTGAATCAAAAGTTTAACTTGCAGGTTTATGTTGATTCAAACAAGGCAGGCAGTGCTGTAGATAGGAGGAGCACATCTGGGTGCTGCTTCAGTATGGGATTAGGTGTGATCTCTTGGTTTAGCAGGAAGCAATCCTATGTAGCACTAAGTACAGTTGAAGCAAAGTGTATTGCAGCTTGTTCGGCTAGTTGTGAGGCAGTATGGCTTCGAAAGCTACTATCTGAGTTATTTGATCTCCCATTGGAGGCTACTGGTGTCTTTTGTGACAACCAGAGTTGTGTAAAGCTGTCTCAGAACCCGGTGTTCCATGACAGGTTGAAGCACATTGAGATCAAATATCACTATATCAAGGATATGGTGCAGAGAGGAGCAGTGAAGCTCCTGTATGTTGCGACGGATGAGCAGGTTGCAGATGTGCTGATGAAACCACTAGACAGAGTGAAGTTCGAGTACTTCATAGAGAGGCTTGGTGTTCTTCAGATTGACGACACTTCGAGGAAGAAGTGATGGACACATTTGCTAAATCCATTCCAAGCATGATGAGAGGTGGATCTGTCACATGGCTATGGATGTACGCGTTGGATGATGAGCATCAGGATGATGCTCCAGTTACTGCTTTGTATGTGCATCATGTTGGATGCTTGGTATGATCAGTTGGATCATGTATATGTATATGCATCATGTTGGATGCTTGTTATGATCAGTTGGATCATGTATATGTATATGCATCATGTTGGACGCTTGTTATGATCAGGTGGATCATTTATTTTTTGTCTGTATCAGTTGGATACATTGTATGATCAGGTGGATCATGTATGATGATATGTATCAGGTAGATACATGGTATGCATCAGGTGGATGCATTGTATGATCAGGATGATCATGGATGACGAGCTTCAGGATGTTGCTCCAGATGACATGCATCAGGACGATGCAGTGATGATGATTAGGATGATCATGTACATCAGGATGATGTATGGTGAGTATCAGGTTGATACTCTGTGGCCATGGACAGGTTGTGTAGATGAGCATGTAAGTTGACCTGGGAGATCCGACAGGTAGAGCTATGTGCTCGTAACATCCTGGGATTCTCTTTCGAGGCATTGCTCTAGGAGGACATATAATAGCACCCTGGGAGATCTGACAGGTAGAGTTGTGTGCTCGTAATAGCCTGGGATGCTCTTTCAAGGTTTTGTCCTATGGCATGTAATGTGTCCTTGGGAGGTACGGCAGGTAGAGTTGTGTGCTCGTAACAACCTGGGATGCTCTTGCAAGGTTTTTCCATGACCACATGTAATGTGTCCTTGGTAGATCCGACAGGTAGAGTTGTGTGCTCGTAACATCCTGGGATGCTCTTGCAAGGTTTTGTGGTGAGACCACATGTAATATGCTCTTGGGAGATCCGACAGGTAGATTTGTGTGCTCGTAATAGCCTTGGATGCTACAGCCAGGTTTTGTGGTGGGGTCACATGTAATATGTTCTTGGGAGATCCGACAGGTAGAGTTGTGTGCTCGTAACAGCCTGGGATTCTATAGACAGGTTTTTTGACGCACGTAATAAGTCCTGAGGATTCCAAAGTATGGCCAGTGATGATGAAGACCTGTAGATGGTGGGCCTACATCAAGTATGAAAAAGGACTGGCTCTGCAGAACTTTCTATGACAAGTAGATCGGATATTGATTGAGATAGAAGCAGCGGTGACGATGACAATGACGATGATCAAGTGACGATGATCCAGAGAAGAAGACGTGTGCTATAAGGACTGTGTCGAGAAATACCTTCCTATTTAAGAGGGAGTGTTGATGTATATGTAACTTTGGAATGTATTTCATATATGTATATTGTATCCCTATAGATATGTTATTATTTCCTCTATACGGAAGTGTTTGTATTCCTATAGAGATGTTATTATTCCTCTATATGGAAGTGTCGTCATTTACATTGTAAGTGTCATAACTTATACTTGATGGGTTATTAGACCACCCTAGTGGGGGTTAGCCCTGTCAGCATTTTGTTATGTGGTTAAGTTAAGGCCGACCTAGTAAAGGTTATTAGGCAAGTCAAGTCATGTATAAATAAAGTGCGGGAGGCACTCTATTTGATCATTCACTTCCTCACTCATACTCTCATTGGAGAGTGGTGCACTTGTGGAGGAGGAGAAGCTGCTTATAGGAGAAGACTATCTCTTATGCTTGGGATGTATCATTGCTCTATCTATCTCTGAGGAAGTTGTGGGGTTTTTCACCTGTCATCATGAGTCACGTGTCAACTCAGTGCCTTAATCCTTAAAGTTTCCCTAGCTAAAAAATATTGAGCAAGTTGTTGCCCTTATGTTCCACCATTCCTAGTAGTGTTGGTGCATCCTGCTCCCTAGGAAGAGGTTCCATAACATGGCTGGCACATGATTCTCTCCTGCAGAGTGCGGCAGTGGCTCTTGTTTCCTTCATGCATCCTGCGCTGACCCCTTCCTAGCGCTTCTTGTCTTTGTGCAAAGTGCACTAGGGTTGGTTAATGTGGATAATAAGGAGATTTGAGTGAATTCTCAAAGCTAGATGACATGGAGGTCTATCCCTAATTGGTAGGAAGGCCGGTATTCGGTCCCTAACCTAATGGGAAGATCCCTTAGACCTTTCTCCCTAATCCTCAACTTACTCTATCCATTTGGCCTTATAAATAAGACCCATCTCTCCATTGAGAAGGGAGGAAGGACTATAGCACTCTCATGCTAGTGGAATTATCCTAGGTGATCCCTACACACCCTTTGGGAGGCTTACTTTATCCTTGCAACATTAAGGCATAGGTTGTAACGTTTGTTGATGTATATGTAACTTTGGAATGTATTTCACATATGTATATTGTATTCCTATAGAGATGTTATTATTCCTTTATACGGAAGTGTCGTCATTTATATTGTAAGTGCCGTAACTTATATTTGATTGGTTATTAGACCACCTTGATGGGGTCGGCCCTGTATAAGTCATGTGGGTTAAAGGGTTATTAGACCACCCTATTCGGGGTCGGCCCTGTCAGCATTATGCTATGTGGTTAAGTTGAGGCCGACCTAGTAAAGGTTATTAGGCAAGTCAAGTCATGTATAAATAGAGTGCGGGGGGCACTCTATTTGATCATTCTATTCTTCACTCACACACTCATTGGAGAGTGGCGCACTAGTGGAGGAGGAGAAGCTGTTTCTAGGAGGACTATCTCTTGTACTTGGATTGTATCATTGCTCTATCTATCTCTGAGGAAGTTGCGGGGTTTTTCACCTTCTTGGTTTTCCCCAGTGAAACTCCGTGTCTCTTGTGTGCTTGCATTATTGTGTCCATGATTGATATGCTGTGAATGTTATTCTCTTTGTTAAGATCCTAGATCAAATTGAAATTTTTGAAAAACTAACATGGAATCAGAGCTAGCCTGAAAGAAGGCATGGTATGGCAATTATGACACTTGTTGCACTTGCGAAGCTAGGGCTTGATATAGAAAACACCAGTCATCATAGAAATTTCTCTATAAATTAACTTTGGTGAAGGAGAGCCTCTAATTCATTGTACTTTCAGATTTATGATCTGTACAATATAGGGTTTCTGCCTCTTCCAGATCTCAGTCATAAACAGGTGACCTAGGAAAAAAGGTCACAACTTGGGCTAGGAAGATCCAAATGAAATTTTGTAAAAAGTGGCAAGTAGGGCATGGACTATACTTTCACAAGCACGATTTTTAGAGGCCAAAATTGAACCAGTGACATGTGGCACTCCGTACAAGTTCGCTCTCCTATTTTATCCCATAAATAGGTCACATTATGACACTTGGCATAACTCTCTCTTAGAGAATCCATTTGAGGTCAGACCTATCGGGTTGGAAAGTTAACAGGTCAGACTACCACAGGAAGACGTTTTAGACCCTGTAGATCCTAAATTTTGAAGTTACACCAGAAACAATCGGGTGCATATTTCTATCAAAACAAAATTGGATTTTGAGCACCTTCATTCATGGCTATGGGAATTTAGGGTTTCAAAGAAAGTTGGAATTTTTGTAATTAGAGACCACGGCTGGATGCTCCTCATCAAAATCGAAATTTAGAGACCAATATCAAATTTTTTGGTTGGGAAGAAGGTCGGGCTTGATCAAACCCTAGTTCGGGACTTTGATCGGAAAAGTGGAAAATTAGGGCTTCTACAAAAGTTGGAATTTTTTAATTATGTGACCATGGCTGGAAGCTCCTTGGAAAAATTAAGTTTAGAGCTTTGGATCAAACTATTTTGTTGGTTGAAGCTCTAGGAAAATCAAACCCTAATTCAGGGTCCTCCCTAGTGAATCCAGAAATCTAAAAGGAAATTTTGAGGGGTGAAACTTTGCAGTTTTCAAATTTGAGTATACTAGCTTGACCAGCTCAGAAAGGTGCATCTTTCTATGCTTTCAGAAGGTTGAAATTCAAAGTTTGAATTTTTAGGGTTTCTCTGACAAACCCTCCAGCTCCAGATCCAGTTTCAACAAATCAAAGTGGATTGGGTTAATCCTAGAAGAGAATGGATTGGTTACCTGCATAAGTGAAGAAGTTCCTGTTTCGAAGGGAGATGAGGCTAAGACCTTACATAAGAAGATTACAAGCAATCTCGATAGGTATGACTTATCCAGGTATGTTTCGAGATCTGTTCATGATTAAGTTTATGGTATGTTTGTCTTCATTTAGGTTAGTACAATCTTGATTAAATTTAGACTTGTCGTATCACCTTAATAAAATTATCAATGTAGATATTCATTGATTAGGGTTTTGACACTTATGATTGTACTAATGCATTGTGGTGTTGTATGAGGATGATGTTGTTTGCTAATATGAAAGGTACATTTAGAAAGACAAATCAAGTTCTAGATCAAGAACATATGACCATGGTGACATGAAGACAAAGACTCATCCATAGTCATGGATCACATAGAAGCTCTACTTACAAGGTATGTATAATTTGGTTCCACAAAGGTTAACCTATGAGATATGTAGGTCACTAGCACAAGTCATTTAAGAGAACAAGAAGACATCATGTGGCTATGTTAGACATAACCAACTAACATATTAATCCAGGTATGTTTTTCCTATATCAAGTTAGAATCTTACCTTGTGATAGGATATCTTATATAAGTATACTTAGTATGATTGATAATGATTATTCATGAAGTTATAGGTTTGAGTAATCATGGGTTTAGGCATATTATGCTTCTTACTTTGATTGATGATATGACTAACCAGAAAAGTCCTATGGTCAAATAGGAATATGCATGAGTTAAAGAATTGTGATAAATTATCTGTGTATGAAATGATCTTGACCATACATGTTTAAGATTACTTAGAATCATAATGTTTTTGATAGTATTAAGATTATACTAATGAATGTATGTATGAGACCTCGAGGATAACACAATGATGATACTAGTAAATATGCATAGTAATCGAGGATGGATATAAGTTCAAAGACAGGTAATCCAGGAAGCAAAGATCAAGAGGGAGCACACTCCAGTAGTTCCTGCAAGGAAGCAAATATTGAGAGGGAGTCCACCCTAAAAACAAACAAGATAAGTATTTGAATTGTCATTTCTTGTATATTTGATTGTTTAGATAATACTGTTCAAAGACTTAGGTTGTGTATTATGCATATTAGAATAATTGCATTAATGAACAGTATACTACTAATATGCATGTAATGGGTTAGTGGCCTATGGCACTGTACAACATTCCATTGCTACTTATCTAGAATGAAACCTCTTTGCTAACATGTTGGGAGTTGTGCACACTCTTAACCATGTTCTGGTAGATATTGGAAGGCATCTAGAAAGTCACGGGATATGGATAAATGTTGTATTGAAGCATTGGCTAAGATAATTGCATGACTGTATGACATATGTTTTTATGCATAATATTTTGTTATGAAAACTATGAGAAGTTTCTAATCATGTAATTGAATTTGACTTGTAGGAAAGATCATGTATAATCACCTACAAAAGAAGGACTACAACATTTGTTCAGCAACAAAGCTATCTATTGAAGAATCTAAAGTTCCCAGGATTCGAGATGCAGTAATGGAATAATTCCATGATCTAGGAATACCAATCGATTATGAAGAATGATGTTTGGGATGTGGTCCCAAGACCTGAAGGGAAGTCCGTTGTGACTTTCAAGTGGATCTACAAGATCAAGCATGCTGCAGATGGTAGCATAGAGAAATACAAAGCGAGGTTTATAGCTCGTGGCTTCTCCCAGAAAGAGGGATTGACTATGAATAGACTTTTGCACTTTTAGCCAGGTACACTTCCATTATATCAGTACTTTCCCTAGCTGTAGTGATAAAGTGGAAGATACACTAGATGGATGTCAAGACAGCTTTCTTGAATGGTGTAGTCGAAGAGGAAGTGTATGTGGAGTAGCCACTTGGTTTTGAGACACATGACAGGGAGTCATATGTGTGTAGATGAAATATTCCTTGGAGAAGGGAAGTATGCAGTAGGGAATATTTCCTTGGAGAAGGGAAATATTCCTGAGTCGGTTGATGCCATGATGTATCGTCAGATGATTGGGTCCTTGATGTACCTGACGAACATGAGACTAGATATTTGCGTTGCAGTGAACACATTGAGCCAGTTCCTGACGGATCCCAGAGGTGTTCACTTGGTTGCTGTAAATCATATTCTAAGGTACCTGAAGGGTACAATTGATTATGGGCTCAAGTATGATGCGAATCAAAATTTTAACCTAGAAGGTTATGTTGATTCAGATTGGGAAGGCAGTGCTACAGATAGGAAGAGCACTTCTGGGTGTTGCTTCAGTATGGGATCAGGCGTGATCTCTTGGTTTAGCAGGAAGTAGTCATGCGTAGCACTGAGTACAGTCGAAGCCGAGTATGTTGCAGCTTGTTCGGCTAGTTGTGAGGCATTATGGATGAGGAAGCAATTGTCTGAGCTATTTGATCTCCCGTTGGATGCTACTGGTATTTTTTTGTGACAACTAGAGTTGTGTGAAGCTGTTTGAGAACCCAGTGTTCCATGATAGATCGAAGCACATTGAGATAAAATATCATTATATCAGGGATATGGTGCAGAGAGGAGCAATGAAGCTCCTGTATGTTGCGACAGATGAGCAAGTTGCAGATGTGTTGACAAAACCACTAGCCAAAGTGAAGTTTGAGTACTTAAGAGAGAGGCTTGGTGTTCTTTAGATAGAAGATACCTCAAGGAAGAAGTGATGGGACACATCTACAGGAGCCATTCCAATCATGGTGAGAGGAGGATGCTTCCCATGGCTGTGGATGTAAGCGTTGTGTGATGAGCATCATGACGATGCTCCAGTTACTGCTTTGTATGATCAGTTAGATCGTGTATTTGTATATGCATCATGTTGGATGCTTTGTATGATCAGTTGGATCATGTATTTGTTTATGCATCATGTTGGATGCTTGATATGATCAGTTGGATCATGTATTTGTATATGCATCATGTTGGATGCTTGATATGATTAGTTGGATCATGTATTTGTATATGTATCAGGTGGATACATTGTGTATGATCAGGTGGATCATGTATGATGATATGTATCAGGTAGATACTTGGTATGCATCAACTGGATGCATTGTATGATCAGGATGATCATGGATGACGAGCTTTAGGACGTTGCTCCAAATGATATGCATCAGGGTGATGCTATGATGATGATTAGGATGATCATATGTGACGATATGTATCAGGTGGATACATTACATAATCAGTTGGATTATGTGTGATGAGTTCCGAAGACATAGATGCACATGAGCCATTTTATCATCGTGGTAGGTGTGTCCTCCCATGGTGCAGATATAAGGGATGGGGCCATTCCAACATGGTTGAAGTGTGTCTTCCCATGGTCATTGATGTAAGAGATATGCCATTCGAGCATGGTTGAAGTGTGTCTTCCCATGGATGCGATATAAGTGTTGTGCCATTCGAGCATGGTTGAAGTGTGTCTTCCCATGACTGTAATATAAGTGTTGTGCCATTCCTAGCATGGTTGAAGTGTGTCTTCCCATGGCTATGGATATAATTGCGATGCCATTCTCGCATGGTTGAAGTGTGTCTTCCCATGGCGTAGATATAAGTGCTGAGCCTTTCACGGATGGTTGAAGTGTGTCTTCCCATGCCGGTGAATGTAAGTGCTATGTGATGTGCATCTGGGTTGTGCTTTGTGAACGATGATCATGAGTATCAAGATGATACTCTGTGGTCGTGGACAGGTTGTGCTTGGGAGGACATGTAAGACCTGGGAGATCCGATAGGTTGGGTTGTGTGCCCGTAATAAGTCCTGGGATGCTCTTTCGAGGGTTTGTCTTATGGCATGTAATGTGACCTAGGAGATCCGATAGGTTAGGTTGTGTGCCCATAATAAGTCATGGGATGCTCTTTCGAGGTTGTGCCATGACCACATGTAAGACCTAGGAGATCCGATAGGTTGGGCTGTGCGCCCGTAATAAGTCCTGGGATGCTCTTGCGAGGGTTTGTGACACACGTAATAAGTCCCGAGGATTCCATAGTATGGCCAGTGATGATGAAGACTTGCAGGTGGTGGGCCTACATCCAGTATGAAAAAGGACTGGCTCTGTAGAAATTCCTATGACGAGTAGATCAGAGATTGATTGAGATAGTAGTAGCTATGATGATGACGATGATCCAGTGATGATGATCCAGAGAAGAAGAATTGTGCTAGTAGATCTATGTCAAGAAATACCTTCCTAGTTAAGAGGGAGTGTTGATGTATATGTAACTTCGGAATGTATTTCACATATGTATATTGTATTCCTATAGAGATGTTATTATTCCTCTATACAGAAGTGTCGTCATTTATATTGTAAATGTCATAACTTATACTTGATGGGTTATTAGACCACCTTGATGGGGTCGGCCCTATATAAGTCATGTGGGTTAAAGGGTTATTAGACCACCCTATTAGGGGTTGGCCCTGTTAGCATTATGCTATGTGGTTAAGTTGAGTCCGACCTAGTAAAGGTTATTAGGCAAGTCAATTCATGTATAAATAGAGTGTGGGAGGCACTCTATTTGATCATTCTATTCTTCACTCACACACTCATTGGAGAGTGGCACACTAGTGGAGGAGGAGAAGCTACTACTAGGAGGACTATCTCTTGTACTTGGGTTGTATCATTGCTCTATCTATCTCTGAGGTAGCTGCGGGGTTTTTCACTCTCGGGTGAAACTCTGTGTCTCTTGTGTGCTTGCATTATTGTGTCCATGATTGATATGCTGTACATGTTATTCTCTTAGTTAAGATCCTAGATCAAATTGAAATTTCTGAAAAACTAACAACGTTCTCTCTCTATGTACTCTATACTATTATAGTTAATACAATCTCTTTCCATAAACATTATTTTGTTGGTAGTGTTTAGACTCTTTCTTCCTTATCTGTTAGCTTAGATCGATTCGTATGCAATATATGCTTTTATTGTTTGCTTGTTTCTATTTGGTCAACTGGGTTTTGCAGCTCGAGATCTGAAGGCTCTGGAGCATTGGATCAACAAAGAGGAAAAGGACTTGCGAACTTCAGGTAAGAGATCTACTTGTTAGCTTGCACTTCTATTGATCTAGGAAAGTAGATTATATTCTGTACTTATTTGTTCTTGATCCAGTTGGACTAGGGAGATCTAGCTTGAGTCCGCTTGAGTAGATTGTCTGTAAACAGTTTCACACAAATATAGTTTAAAGACAATAGGACCTCCATCTCATTAAAAGAAAATCAATAGTTTCATTTGTAATTTGATCTAGTTATTTTATTTTCTACATGATTAATGAACAAACAAGGTGGAAGACGTGCACTCTTGCATTTGGCTGAGATGTGATGGTCATATCCTCAATGTATTATGTGACAACACCTTGGTGAAGGTAGAGGGTGTAATTCTCTTCAAAAGAAACTTGAAGAAGCCACCACCTAGGAACAACATCCATTAAATGGTTAATGATGAAAAGGTAACATGTGTTTCTATGTTCACATATATGTAATATGCTATGAAAAGTGTGATCCATAATGGATTCAAACAAACAAAAACCTCACAATTAATGAGACAAGTACCACAAAATAAAAAGGATGGTCTACTTTTCTATTCATTTATCACCAATAATGTTGAGGTATGTCAAAAATGTGCACATCATGGGTGGTGGGGTTGTATGCACACTTTGAAGGTGTATTCTACACTATGTTTTGGTAGTTGTCTTTCTTTAGATGAAAACATAGTTCACAAAATATGACACAAAAACAAGTTAATCAAAATTATTTCCACTTAGCAGATCTGGAAAGGCTGTGGCTTGAATTGCCTATCAATGGTAGGAACCTATAGCATTGACCTCATGCACCACAAACGCATAAAGCAAACACCAACCCATTGAACTCAGTTATTACTAAATGCACATAATAATAAGACAACTAAACACGCCAAAAACCATGATGAAAACCTCAGTCGAAACAAAAAGCTACAAGGGTTCAATCATTCTCCGAGAAGACATTCCATCCAGAGTATCAAACATTGCAATTTTAAATATGAGTTACAAAATCAACCAAAAATTAAAAATTTTGCAAAACAAACCAAAAAACATTGTCTCATGTTTGAGTGGGTAAGAGGAGGAAGCAACAATTGAATTGAATGTGATAAACTTTTATTTCAGTGTTTTTTTTTTTGGTTATAATAACCACGTTTTTAGTGTGTTTCTGGTGGGATTGATCATACTAGCCTTCGATCAACCTTGAGATATTGGGGGATGTAAATTGAAGACATCTTGCGATATGTCTTGTTTTAAATGAATGGATGCAAGATGTGAAAATCAACATTTTTGAAATAATCTCTTATCAACAAACTTTGTATGAAAAATTCAACATCCTTCACACAACTGTCAGTTCTACCAATACATACAACATCACTTGCATATATTAAGGTGATAAGAGTGTGAATTGGTATGACATTACAAAACTGTAGTGCATTTCAAAAAAGAATTGAGGAGAACAAAGTTGGATAAAAGCAATAGATGGAAAAAGTTCCATAAACAACAATGTGACATTGAAATATAAAATTTTATGATTGGAAAATTTACAAATCTCTCATAGACATACATCGAGGATATTGTTAATTTTTCAGAATTTACTTCAATCTGATCTAGGATCTTAACTGAGAGAACAACATGTACAACATATGTATAGCATATCAATCATGGACACAATAATGCAAGCACACAAGAGACACAGAGTTTACTTGGGGAAAACCATAAAGGTGAAAAACCCCAATAACTTCCTCAGAGATAGATAGAGCAATGATACAACCCAAGCATAAGAGATAGACATCTCCTAGCAATAGCTTCTCCTCCTCCACAAGTGCTCCACTCTCCAAAGAGTGTGTGAGAGAATAGAATGATGAAATAGAGTGCCTCCCACACTCTATTTATACTTGACTTGACTTGCTTAATAACCTTTACTAGGTCGGCCTTAACTTAACCACATAACATAATGCTGACTGGGCCGACACCCAATAGGGTGGTCTAATAACCCTTTGACCCACATGGCCGACCCCCAATAGGGTGGTCTAATAACTCTTTGACCCACATGGCTTATACAAGGCCGACCCCAACAAGGTGGTCTAATAACCCATCAAGTATAAGTTACGACACTTACAATAATATATAAATGAAATACATGGATGAAATACATTCCAAAGTTACATATACATCAACACTCCCTCTTAAATAGGAAGGTATTTCTCGACACATATCTTCTAGCACAAGTCTTCTTCTCTGGATCATCGTCATCGATGCATCGTCCTCGATTCATCGTCATCGTCACTGCTGCTGCTATCTCAACCAATATCTGAATCTACTCATCATAGGAAGTTCTACAGAGCCAGTCCTTTTTCATACTGGATGTAGGCCCACCACCTACAGGTCTTCATCATCACTAGCCATAGTATGGAATCCTCAGGACTTATTATGTGCGTCACAAAACATCGAAAGAGCATCCCAGGATGTTACGGGTACACAAATCCGACCTGTAGGATCTCCCAAGGCCATATTATATGTGACCTCACCACAAAAACTTGCAATAGCATCCCAGGATGTTACGAGCACACAAATCTACCTATAGGATCTCCCAGGGACATATTACATGTGGTCACCACAAAAACTCGCAAGAGCATCCCAGGTTGTTACGAGCACATAGCTCTACCTATAGAATCTCCCAGGGTCAAATTACATGTGGTCATGGAAAAACCTCGCAAGAGAATCCTAAGATTTATTACGGGCACACAGCCCAACCTATTAGATCTCCCAGGGACATATTATATGCCATAGGACAAAACCTCGAAAGAGCATCTGCCAGATATCCTAGGGCCAAATTATATGCCATAGGAAAAACCTCGAAAGACTATCTGCAAATCTCCCAGGGCCAAATTATATGTCCTCCCAAAGAAAAACCTCGAAAGAGCATTTTCCAGATATCCCAGGGCCATATTACATGCCATAGGCAAAACCTCGAAATACTATCTGCAAATCTCCCAGGGCCAAATTATATGCTTATCTACACAACCTATTCCACGGCCATAGAGTATCAACCTGATACTCACCATACATCATCTTGATGTACACATGATCATCCTGATCATCATCATTGCAACATCCTACTGCATATCATCTGGAGAAACATCCTGAAGCTTGTCATCCATGATCATCCTGATCATACAATGCATCTACCTAATGCATACCAAGTATCTACCTGATACATATCATCATACATGATCCACCTGATACATACATAGATACATGATCCACACAATGTACCCACCTGATATATATCGACATACATGATCTACCTGATCATACACAGTATCCACCTGATACATATACAGATACATGGTCCAAGCATCCAACATGATGCATACACAAATACATATAAATGATCCAACTGATCATATCTAGCATCCAACATGATGCGTACATACATATACATATAAATGATCCAGCTGATCATATCCAACATCCAACATAATGCATACATACATATACATATAAATGATCCAACTGATCATATCCAGCATCCAACATGATGCGTACATACATATATAGAGCAGTAACTGGAGCATCGTCCTGATGCTCATCATCCAGTGCTTACATCCACAGCCATGTGAAGGATCCTCCTTCCAACATGCTTGGAATGGCTTCTGCAAATGTGTCCATCACTTCTTCCTTGAAGTGTCATCAATCTTAAGAACACCAAGCCTCTCTCCAAAGTACTCGAACTTCACTCTGGCTAGTGGTTTCGTCAGCACATCTGCAATTTGCTCGTTCGTTGCAACATACAGGAGCTTTATTGCTCCTCTCTACACCATATCCCTAATATAGTGATATTTGATCTCTATGTGTTTCGACCTGTCATGAAACACTGGGTTCTTAGATAGCTTCACACAACTCTGGTTATCACATAAGATACCAGTAACATCCAATGGGAGATCAAATAACTCAGACAGTAGTTTCCAAAGCCATACTGCCTCACAACTAGCTGAACAGGCTGCAACATACTCTACCTCGGCTGTACTCAGGGCTACGTAGGACTACTTCCTGCTAAACCAAGAGATCACACCTGATCCCATACTGAAGCAGCACCCAGATGTGCTCTTCCTATATGCAGCACTGCCTGCCCAATCTAAATCAACATAACCCTGCAGGTTAAACTTTTGATTCACTTCATACCTGAGCCCATAATCAACTGTACCCTTCAGGTACCTCAGAATATACTTTACAGCAACCAGGTGAACACTCCTCAGATCCGTCAGGAACTGGCTCAATGTGTTCACCACAAAGAAAATATCTTGTCTCATGTTCGTCAGGTACATCAAGGACCCAATCATCTGACGATACATCGTAGCATCAACCAGCTCAGATGAAGCATCACACAGAAGCTTCAAGTTCGATGCCATAGGTGTGGCCATGGCCTTGCAATCCATCATCTCGAACCTCTTTAGAATCTCTACTGCATACTTCCTTTGTCCAAGGAAGATTCCATCTGCACTCTGCTACACCTCCATACCAAGAAAATAGTGCATCATCCACAAGTTCTTCATCTCGAACTTGGCAACAAGCTTTCGCTGCATGTTGGAAATCAATCTATCCCCACCTGTAACAAACAGGTTATCCACATACAAAAGTAGTATCACTGGATTGTCTTCCTCAACCTTGTAGTAAAGGTTGGAATCTGCTTTACTCTTGGTAAATCCCAAACTGGATAGAAAGTTGTCTATCCTACCATACCAAGTTATGTACATATATGACTCCCTGTTATGTGTCTCAGAACCAAGGGGCTGCTCCAAATACAATTCTTCTTCAACTACACCATTCAAGAAAGTTGTCTTGAAATCCATCTGGTGTATCTTCCATTTCATCACTGCAGCCAGAGCAAGTACAGATCTAATGGAAGTGTATCTGGATACAGGAGCAAAAGTCTCTATGCTACCACCTGCAGCATGCTTGATCTTGTAGATCCTCTTGGAAGTCACTACAGAATCCCCTTCAGGTCTTGGGACTGCATCCCAAACATCTTCATGATCGACTGGTACTCCTCGATCATGGCATTCTTCCCAGATCCTGGGAACTTCAATATCTTCAATATTTTTAATAGATAACTTTGTTGTTGAACACATGTTGTAGTCCTTCTTTTGTAGGTGATGGTATACGATCTTTCCTACACAAAAAGTTAAATTGAATGATTAGAAAACATCTCATAGTTTTCAGAACAAATTCTTACACATAAAGAAATATGTCATACAGTCATGCAATTATCTTAGCCAATGCTTCAATACAACATTTATCCATATCTCGTAACTTTCTAGATGCCTTCCAATCTCTACCAAAACATTGTTAAGAGTGTGCACAACTCCAAACATGTCAGCAAAGAGGTTTCATTCTAGATAAGTAGCAATGGAATGGTTTATAGTGCCATAGGCCACTCACCCATGTGTTGGTCTCCTATTTTTGACTGTCCACTACAACATTTTCTAGCCAAAGTCTTATGAAACCACATAATAATCAATTTGTTAATGTTGATTTGTACATGGTCATGCCTTCATGGAGATCAATGTTGATAGATTTTGGTCAAGTGATTTTTAAATTACTTATTTCTTACGTTACCTTGTTTTATGTATAAAATTGGGGCTTTAATCCTCCATTCAACTACTTGGTCAACTAATGGGTCTTTGTTTCTTTCGTGCATTGGTCTCGGCGCTCCAAGGAATATTTATGCAAGCTGAACCAGTGATTTGGGGGATTCTGTCCACAGTGGAGATGTCTCTTGGATTCACATCGCCTTCCAGATGCCTATGAAGTTTATTCCGGTGCTGCTTCATGGATTTCCTTCTTTCAAGGAGCTGTTACCCTCCATTTTTAGCAGTGTATGGATCTTAAGCAATCTGGCAAAATGGCATTTCCGTCCTTGATCAGGACCCTGATTTCGGGCTCAATTTCTGAACAAACGGTTGGGACTTTTTCAAAACGGTTCGAAACCCACTTCACAAATGGCCCCATTTACCCCTAACTGCGGGAAGTTTTCAAAATTTCTCAATGAATGTGGAGAAATCCTTTCCGGAACAGACATGGTTTTGCCAGATTTGGTGTTGGCCGTTTTCTGGGTAGTTGCTCAAATCTCTGCATTCTAGGATGGATCTTGTTCATCTATCTATCTATAAATAATGCTTAGGATGGATACTCGAGGGAGGAGAAGACTGTAAAACTTCATTTTATTAATAGATTCAGTGATTATCTTCATTAAAACTGTGATTTAAGGTTGTTGGGCGTTGAGGGAAGGGCCCGCCTTCAACACCAAACTCTGGTATTTTAGTATTGTGCATTTTACAGTAGTAGAGTAACGTTTTCTTCTTTTGATAGTGTTTTTAGAAATATTAATGGTTTTGCTCATCTATGAATTGAAATCGAATGCATGCCTGCAGGTCATTGGTTAATCTCATTTTCATTTTGATCTAGCGCAGAGGATAGATTTAGAAGTGATCTGTATTTAAAATCTCTTTTGGTTTTTAGTGTGAGTGATTATTAATGATTACGGCAATGATGAAATGTGTGATAATTTGGATTGGATTTATTATAGAATTGATTTAATGAGATTGAGGAATGGTGTGTATTTAAGTTCCCTTTCGATTTCCAGTGTGAATCGTGGTATTGGCAAACTGGTAGTGAACTTGATTTTAGTTGCTGAAGAATCGATTTGCTGCAGAGACTGTCAATTACTTTAAGAGATTGCTATAGTTCAAGGGTTTGTTTAATTTATCAGCAGATTCTTCTTTTGAAGTATTGCTGTAGGTAGGATTTCTTTGAAAGATTAGTATTGTTTTGGAAATTACTGTAGTTTCATATTGCTATAGATTGCTGTAGGCTATATTGAGTTTGATAGTCAGTAAATTGATTTCCTTTTGTTTTAGAACAGATCTATGAGTCCTTAGTATAGATCATCCAGGATAGCCATAGTTTTATCCATTTCATTGCTTTGTTTGAAGTAGACTAGCATTCCTGTCAGCACGAGCATTAAAACTACCTTGCCTGGACATATAGTGTAGCAGCTCAAAGTATACGTACCCTGGTTGACAATTAATTGAAGGTAAATTAACTAGTGATAATTTTACCCAACATTTTGGCGCCGTTGCTGGGGAGTTGCTCCAAGGTAAGCTGGTATTTTGATCATTTTTCTACGAATTTGTTCCGGTAGATAGGTTTCCTGTTACATTACACAACAAGGTGGAGGGGAAACGTTAAGACGCAAAGACGACTTCACTATGGGATTCCCATGGTGTAACAGCCTACCGCATCCACTTTAGTGGGTTGCCCCAAACCCTTGTTTCCTTCTTGCAAGCGTGTTTGTTTTTTGTATGTTTGATTTATTTTGCTGCAAAAGTGTGTTTACCTTTCCTGTAAGGCGTGTTTACCTTTCCTGTAAGGCGTGTTTACTTTCTTGCAATTTAATTTCATGCAAGTGTGTTTTTCCTTTTGCAAGTTTGGGTGTGTTTACTTTCTGCAATTTAATTTCAAGAGTGTTTCATTTTATGCAGGAGCAGCGTGTAGTCTTGATTAGAATCATTTAAAACACATCTAAATCAAATAAAAATAAAAACTTGGGTGCTGTAAGAGCCCCAGACATTGATCCTTGTGCGAAACATGAACAAAACAACTGACAGAAATGGATACAGAAGTAACCATCAATTTGGGAAAACTTTCTCAAATCCTAGCTACAGTTGGGAGTTCTTCTTATCAGGTAGAACACATACTGACAGCAGTTAAGAGTTTATCTACCTCTCCTGACACAACAAATGAACCAAAGTCCCAAGAGCCTCAAAAAGACATTCCTTGCCAAATTGCAGAGGAAATTGACAACTTGGGTGTTACATTGGATGGAAAGCAGCTGAAAATTGAGGAGGTATCAACAAATTCTCTATGTACTTCCGAAATCAATCAATCAGAAGAAGGGGATCTATATGATATGATGAAGGAAGGTGAGTACCAGGACTACTTCGAAAGTTGGTTCCAAGAGGCAACCAGACTACAACACCATTTCCTTCTTCAACACCTTTTGTTGCAGAACCAAGTAAGTCAGTTGGTTCTCCATATCCAGGTAATCATTGCAAATGTGGATAAAGGTATATTTTTAGTTTTATTTCGCACTTGGTTACATTGGAAAAATTCCTATACTTGAATAGAAATATTTTATTTCTTCTTAAGTAGAATAGGAAAATATGTATATAAATAAAAAAGGTTGCATGTTCAGTTTAGAAATTAATGCAACTTCGTTGTTTTTCTTTCTTTTCAATAAAATGATAAGATCTTTAACCAGAATTTAGACCTTCTCTCCAGTCCATACTTTCAGAAAATTTATTATAACAGCAGCCCATAGCAAGGAAAAAAAAAATGCCAGAAGGTAATATGAAATTGTGACTGTTGTTTTTAATAATGGTTCTGTAAACATAAGACCAATTGGTGAATAGGTTGCATTTGTGGTAATGGATATTGGTTAAAGATATATCACAAACCTCTTTTTAAGCAAGAGTTCCTTCATAACATGAATCAGCAATTGGAACTAGAGCTGGTAGGTGAAGGAATGACTTCTTCATCTCCCACTTCCTCATAATAACATTCAATAAAATTGTTTTTGTATATATGTACAGGAAGTTGTTTTTTTATTAGGTTTCTTTTGAAGGATGCAGATATTCTTTTCAGGTTCAGGTTGTTTTGAAAACAACAGGGAAGTCTTTTGTTATTATTTCTATTTTTTAGCCATTGATTGTTCTTGCAAAGGACTGTGTTAATTTGGTAATTTCTGAGCTGTACTGGTAATTAGAATGTCTGTATCAGGTAAATATATGTGTGCTGTTAGGTTTTTCAGAACTGTTCTTGTTATTCATATGAGTACTTATCTACCAAGCATTGCCTACATCAGTGCTTTAAGATTCCAAAGTTTTTTTGCTTATGAACTTATGGGTTGCTAGGACCATTTGACCTGGTTTCACACTAGATGGGGCGAGGGAATTGTTTTTAGTGACAGCTATGGGCATTAAGTTATTTTTAAGTCAGGCATCATTTTGGAAAAAGGTATCCAGGACTGGGCAGTTTGGGGGTTATTATCTATTGGCTTCAATAAATATCAAATACATATACATACAGCGCAGCCACTTTATGACTTTCACTTTCTACTGTTGCAAAGGTTAGTTGTTCATCTGGGCAAATTTTTACAGGCATGTACAAAGAATACTCTTCCAATTCTGGTACCATCCCACTCCTAGATGGTTTTCAGAGCAACTCCCCCACTCATCTATGCTTGAGCAAATCATAAAATTTATCTTTAAGATGAAATTGGGACAAGGGCCTCTGATAGAAAACGGGTGCAAGAGGTTAACCCGCCGGGATACTGAACAGGTCCGCTGGCAGCGGGTACCGACCTGTGGTATAAAAAGGCAAACCCATCAGGGTACTGAACATGCCTGTTGGCAATGGGGCATCTGCCTGGGGAAGAAGCTTCTTAGATGTTACAGTTACCCCACCGGAGTACTGAACGGGCTCGCTGGCAGTGGGTTCTGACTCTAATATCTTCTTTAACAGCCTCATCTATACTTGTCTGTATGAACAATGTACCTATGTAAAGGTAAAAGAGAGGTCATAAGGGTGGTTAATTAAAATTTAAATAAACTCCTTGAAAAAGTCAATTGATAGCCAGTTGATAATCATCGCCAGCTGTTCTGCATTTTTGGTTACCTGGTTCTTGTAAAAAAGAGGGTTTATGCCTGATATTTTCTACGTCCTGAACATAGCTGAGGATTTCAGTACAGTTTTTGGCACTACTCAAACTATCCTATGTGAATCTGGGTCAAAGAGGACCACTATCCCATTAGCTTCTGTTAGCATTCCTTTTGTCTTGTGGCCTATGTCTTGGTGGAAATAGTTCTGTATGAATGACAAGAATGAAGTTTTCATTTACGATTGTTTGAGCATTATAGTCACATAGGAGTAAGGGTGATTGATTGAAGTTTGCATTTCGATTGTTTGTTTTGTATTGTTAATGTACATTGATTTTATGACACAGTTTGGTTTCTTGTACAGCAGCAAGCTGGAAATGAGGTCATTATGCCATGAACTGTTGGGGGTCAAACAAATTTTAATCCAGTTTACTTGTTTATTAACTCATTTGAGTGGTGCATATTGGGAAAGTTAATGGTTTAATATCACTGTGTGAGTGCATTTATTTGATATAGCACAGCCGCTGCTCAGGATGATGGTAATTACTACTATGCTGGTAATTTTTATTCATTTTTATCAACTTGAAAGCACTGTTGTATTTTACATTGGCTGAAGTACTGGATTGAATGCTGGATGAAGTACCGGAATAGAAAATTTTTGCAAATTGACATGGCAAAGGTAAGAAATGCTGATAAAGGTAATGCACATGGCATGATTGGGTAAGTCTTAATTGCTATATATTGAGGTCTATGGTTATAATTAAATGCTTTTGCCATTACTACACAAATTGATGAGCTATAACCTACTATGATAACTTTGGCATTCATCTAATTGATACACCACAGTTTTCCTTTTATGTTGATTTGGACAATATTTCATCCTTTATTATTGATTGGCAACCTTTAATAAAAATCATAACCTTGTTTTATTGCAATTGTAGTTTAAGTGTTATGAGGTTAGCTGTCCCAATTCAGCTAATTTATGGAGACTCCTTGATAGTTATTTCATGGCTCAATCGATTGTTGGCATTTGATATTCTTTTCTGATGCCTTGGTGCAAAGATATGAGATATTCAATCCACATGGCCCCTCAGGTGATCTTCAAGCATGTTTTCCAGGAGCATAATTCTCTAGCAGATGGATTTTCTAAGAAGGCCCTGAATTTGGATTTGGGCCATGGTTATTTCTTTGAGTTTTTGGACGGCAAGGCCATTAATGAGGGCCACTTTGTTCTATTTTAGATGCTGAGTTTCTCAACTTTGTGCCATCAGCTTTATGTGTTTTTCTCATGATTTGTTTTGGATCGAGTCCTTCTGTTAGCAAGTCTTGCTCCTAGAACACTTGATTGTTGATCACCACAGATGTTCATCAGCATATCTGACTTGCTAAATGCGGGAATGATGAGTAAAGTCTGCAAGCTCAGACTTTAATTCTATCTTAGATGTATGAGACTTTCTTGCATAGGGACCTGCAAGATCTTTGGGTTGGGGGAGATGTTGGTCTCCTATTTTTGACTGTCCACTACAACATTTTCTAGCCAAAGTCTTATGAAACCACATAATAATCAATTTGTTAATATTGATTTGTACATGGTCATGCCTTCATGGAGATCAATGTTGATAGACTTTGGTAAAGTGATTTTTAAATTACTTATTTCTTACGTTACCTTGTTTTATGTATAAAATTGGGCCTTTAAGCCTCCATTCAAATACTTGGTCAACTAATGGGTCTTTGTTTCTTTCGTGCAGTGGTCTCGGCACTCCAAGGAAGATTTATGCTAGCTAAACCAGTGATTTGGGGGATTCTGTCCACAGTGGAGATGTCTCTTGGATTCACATCACCTTCCAGATGCCTATGAAGTTTATTCCGGTGCTGCTTCATGGATTTCCTTCATTCAAGGAGTTGTTACCCTCCATTTTTAGCAGTGTATGGATCTTAAGCAATCTGGCAAAATGGCATTTCCATCCTTGATCAGGACCCTGATTTCGGGCTCAATTTCTGAACAAACGGTTAGGAATTTTTCAAAACGGTTTGAAACCCACTTCACAAATGGCCCCATTTACCCCTAACTGCGGGCAGTTTTCAAACTTTCTCAATGAATGTGGAGAAATCCTTTCCGGAACAGACATGGTTTTTCCAGATTTGGTGTTGGCCGTTTTCTGGGTAGTTGCTCAAATCTCTGCATTCTGGGATGGATCTTGTTCATCTATCTATCTATAAATAATCCTTAGGATGGATACTCGAGGGAGGAGAAGACTGTAAAACTTCATTTTATTAATAGATTCAATGATTATCTTCATTAAAACTGTGATTTAAGGTTGTTGGGCGTTGAGGGCAGGGCCCGCCTTCAACACCAAACTCTGGTATTTTAGTATTGTGCATTTTACAGTAGTAGAGTAACATTTTCTTCTTTTGACAGTGTTTTCAGAAATATTAATGGTTTTGCTCATCTATGAATTGAAATCGAATGCATGCCTGCAGGTCATTGGTTAATCTCATTTGCATTTTGATCTAGCGCAGAGGATAGATTTAGAAGTGATCTGTATTTAAAATCTCTTTTGGTTTTTAGTGTGAGTGATTATTAATGGTTACGGCAATGATGAAATGTGTGATAATTTGGATTGGATTTATCATAGAATTGATTTAATGAGATTGAGGAATGGTGTGTATTTAAGTTCCCTTTCGATTTCCAGTGTGAATCGTGGTATTGGCAAACTGGTAGTGAACTTGATTTTAGTTGCTGAAGAATCGATTTGCTGTAGAGACTGTCAATTACTTTAAGAGATTGCTGTAGTTCAAGGGTTTGTTTAATTTATCAGCAGATTGTTCTTTTGAAGTATTGCTGTAGGTAGGATTTCTTTGAAAGATTAGTATTGTTTTGGAAATTACTGTAGTTTCATATTGTTGTAGATTGCTGTAGGCTATATTGAGTTTGATAGTCAGTAAATTGATTTCCTTTTGTTTTAGAACAGATCTATGAGTCCTTAGTATAGATCATCCAGGATAGCCATAGTTTCATCCATTTCATTGCTTTGTTTGAAGTAGACTAGCATTCCTGTCAGCACGAGCATTAAAACTACCTTTCCTGCACATATAGTGTAGCAGCTCAAAGTATACGTACCTTGGTTGACAATTAATTGAAGGTAAATTAACTAGTGATAATTTTACCCAACACCATGTATATTAGTAGTATACTGTTCATCAATGCAACTATTCTAATATGCATAATACACAACCTAATTCTAGGAACATGAGTATATACATTATTGAACAGTATTATTTAAACAATATAATATGCAAGGAATGATAATTCAAATACTTATTTTGTTTGTTTGTTGGGTTGACTCCCTCTCAGTCTTTGCTTCTTTTCTGCAAATCCATTCTGATGTGAGAAGTGGTCAACTCCCTCTGAATATCTGCATCCTTGCAGAAACTACTGAAGTGTGCTCCTTCTTGATCTTTGCTTCCTTGCAGGAACAACTGGAGTGTTCTCCCTCTTGATCTTTGCTTCCTAGATTACCTGTCCTTGAACTTATATCCATCCTTAATCACCATGCATGCTTATTAGTATCATCATTGTGTTATCCTCGAGGTCTCATACATAATTACACATTCATTAGTATAATATTAATACACAATAATCTTAAACATGTATAGTCATGATCATTTCAAACACAGATAATAAACATTAGTATTCAAGGTTTCAGGACTCTTCTAGTTAGTTAAATCATCAATCAAGATAAGAGACATAATATGCATAAACCCTTGATTACTTACATTTATAACTTTATGAATAAACATAACCAATCATACCAAGTATACTTATATAAGGGATCCTAACACAAGGTAGGATTCTAACTTGATATAGGAAAAACATACCTGGATTGGTATGTTAGCTACTTATGTCTAACATACCCACATGATGTCTTCTTGTTCTCTTCAATGACTTGTGCTAGTAACCTGCATATCTCATAGGTTAACCATTATAGAACCAAGTTATACATACCTCGCAAATCGATCTTCTAAGTGATTCATGACAATGGATGATTCTTTCTCCTCATGTCATCATGATCATATGTTTTTGAACTAGAACATGATTTGTCTTTCTTAGTGTACCTTTCATGTTAGCGGACAACATAAACCTCATAAAACACCATAATGCATTAGTACAATCATAAGTGTCAACACCCTAAGCAATGAATATCTTCTATCATGCATTCATAATTTTATTAAGGTGATACGACAAGTCTAATTTTAATCAAGATTGTACTAACCGTAATAACATGAAGACAAACATACCATAAACTTAATCATGAACAAATCTCGAAACATACCTGGATGAGTTATGCCTGTCGAGATTGCTTGTAATCTTCTTATGTAAGGCCTTAGCCTCATCTCCCTCTGAAGTAGGAACTTCTTCACTTATGCAGGTGACCAATGCATTCTCTTCTAGGATTAACCCAATCCACTTGATTTGCGGGAACTAGATTTGGAGCTGGATTAGGGTTTGTTAGAGAAACCATAAAAATTCAAACTCTGAATTTCAAACTTCTGAAAGGATAGAAATATGCGCCTTGATGAGCTGATCAAGCTGGCATACTCAGAATTTGAAAACTGCAAAGTTTCACCCCTCAAATTTGCCTTTGAAACTTCCGGATTCACTGGACATGAACCCAAAATAGGGTTTGATGAAGCCCACCCTTCTTCCCAATCAAAAGGTTCGATCCAAAGCTCTAAGATTCTATTTTTCTGAGGAGCTTCCAGCCGTGGTCTCAGATTTCAAAAATTCCCATTTTTGCAAAAGCCCTAATTTTCCACTTTTCCGATCAAAGTCCCAAACTAGGGTCTGATCAAGTCCGACCTTCTTCCCAACCAAAAATTCTGATCTTGGTCTCTAAATTTCGATTTTGATGAGTAGCATTCAGCCGTAGTCTCCTATTACAAAAATTCCAACTTTCTCTGAAACCCTAAATTCCGGAAGCCATGAATGAAGGTGCATAAAAATAATTATGTTTTGACAGAAATATGTACCTGATTGTTTCTGGTGTTACTCTGAACTTTTCGATCCATAGGGTTTCAACATTTTTTTGTGATATCCTAACCTGTCATCTTTCCAACCCCACAGGTCTGACCTCAAATGGATTTTCTGAGAGAGAGTTATGCCAAGTGTCGCAACATGACCTGTTTATGGGATAAAACAGAAGAGCGAAATTGTACATAGTTCCATGTGTCACTAGTTCATCTTTGGCCTCTAAAAAACTTACCTGAGAAAGTACAGTCCGTGCACTACCTGTCACGTTTTACGAAATTTCATTTGGAGATTCCTATCCCAAGTTATGACGTTTTTTCCAAGGTCACCTGTTTATGACTGAGATCTGGAAGAGGAAGAAACCTTATATTGAATAGGTCATAAATCACAAAATACAACGAATTAGAGGTTTTCCTTTGGACACAAGGTACATGGGGATCTTATCTTCTCCCTGTACTATTTTCAGACCTTGACACCTCGCTTAAATGTATTTATAGCAAAATTTCTACGATTACTAGTTTTTTCTATATCAAGCCCTAGCATCGCAAGTGCAAAAAGTGTCATACATGCCATACCATGCCTTCTTTCAGGCTAGCTCTAATACCATGTTAATTTTTCATAATTTACTTCAATATGATCTAGGATCTTAACTGAAAGAACAACATGTACAGCATATCTACAGCATATCAATCATGGACACAATAATGCAAGCACACAAGAGACACAGAGTTTACTTGGGGAAAACCATAAAGGTGAAAAACCCCAATAACTTCCTCAGAGATAGATAGAGCAATGATAAAACCCAAGCATAAGAGATAGACATCTCCTAGCAGCATCTTCTCCTCCTCCACATGTGTGCCACTCTCCAAAGAGTGTGTGAGAGAATAGAATGATGAAATAGAGTGCCTCCCGCACTTTATTTATACTTGACTTGACTTGCCTAATAACCTTTACTAGGTCAGCCTTAACTTAACCACATAACATAATGCTGACTGGGCCGACACCCAATAGGGTGGTCTAATAACGCTTTGACCCACATGGCCGACCCCCAATAGGGTGGTCTAATAACTCTTTGACCCACATGGCCTATATAGGGCCGACCCCAACAAGGTGGTCTAATAACCCATCAAGTATAAGTTACGACACTTATAATAATATATAAATGAAATACATGGATGAAATACATTACGAAGTTACATATACATCAACAGATATTAATAAGAAATTCCTTTTATTTTAATTCAAAATTTAGACTCAACAAATTTTGTATTTGAGAGCTTTTCTGCTCCTAGTGGTTGGAAGTGCTGCAATAGGAAACAATTCCACCTCATATGGAGTCAATAACTATATAAAAAACGCTTTTGGTGTTACAAGGCTCCAAATATGGGGAACATAGTAAGAGAATTAAGGAAATAGTTTGGAATGTTGATCCCAAGATCCCATACTCGAACCATGATCACTTAGTTTCAACATCACTTCACTAGTAATGTAATAATTTCTATTATGTATTAACATTATAGAGATGAGTCCATCTTGATCTCCAAGCTCTTTCATTATACTCACAAATGATTTGTAGTGGTTGGAGAAGAGAAAAAGGAAGCCACATAAGAGTTGAAGGATTTAGGTGGTGTGAACAACGATATAATGTGGTTGGAAAGGGAAGAGGATAGTGCCCTTCTTATTCCATAAATATTCTATATTGAGGTAATTATGTTGTTAACTTATTTCCAAAGGCTACTCTTCAATTATGAGTGTTCCAACCTTAGTTCGAAACTATTGTATCATGAAATACCTCTTACGAAGATGCCCCTTACATTATACTTGGTGTGATTCATTTTCAAGCTCCTCCTTTATATAAGGGTCTTCAATTTTATTTAGTTGGACATATTTTTGAGATTTATCAATACTATTGTTGGGAAGACACTCAATGGATGTGGTTACTAAATTCAATTCCATTTTTGTTTGCATCATTGTTGGATTTGTGATGATGGTGTGCCATCTGAATATGTATAGATAATCCAAGAAGATACTCCACCATGAATTACAAAGGATGCATTTGGTTTGTTTGCATTTGTTCCTAAATTCTAATGTGGAATGATTAGGTAGTCAAAACCATCACATGTTTCTCCTCCTAAAAATGGAAAAGTAAAATTTAGGAGACAAAGTTACTGATATACATTCTCTCAGTCAACTTAGAAACCCTAAATGAAATATTCTAAGAAAGTAAGAGATAATATATGACAACATGATTTTGTTTTGGTGGTCAAATCAAAGGTTGGGAATAGTACCTCAAAACAAGAACAAAGATAATAACTTGTGTGTGTGATTTCCTCAATGAATTATGTTCCTCAACCATAGCTAATTCTTCCACTCCTAGAAAACCTCATCTAGGAGGGTCAATTGATTTTAAAAAAATGAGCAATCAAAAATATTACATAGATTTGAGTTAAATAGGCATGTGTATGACCAAGCTGGTCAATTGCAAGGAGAGCAAGCTTGGTTTTATGTATTGGGATCCCAAAAAAATTGTAATTGTGTAATAAAAAATAATGCTAGGGAATTATTGAGTCATGCCCAAATCCAAGCACATAAATGATAACGTGCAATAGGATAAATGAAGGTAGGGAGAATTTGAGAGGTCCATCACTTAATATTATAGTGTATTATGCATTCGCATCATGTCTTGGTAAAACAATGAAAAATGGAAAATGGAAAATGAATGAAATATTCAAACTTGGGATGTCTATTGATGACTATAAGCTACTAACTAGGGCCTCCATCTACAATGAGCACATGAGTTTCTTCAATAATCATATAAAATGAGGCAATCAAGGGATTCCTTCTTCACACATGAGAGTGTGTAGGGACAAAAGTTCCATCCAAAGTCCCAAGAGTGCATGAATTTGTAAATAACTTCCACACCTTGTACAACAATATTTTCATGCATATCTAAGAGACACCATAAAAATTTAAAACCAAATAGAAATTGAAGTTCAAAACCTTTACACAAGTTTAAAAAAATGTATATCCAATGTTCTAGTGATGGGGAAGGGTTGAAATAGACTCCCCACTATTTAATAAATAATATTGCATATTAAAGGTACTAAGGACAAGCTAAGGTATTAAAGGTACTAATATTTCATATTGATTGGTTTATATATGTATTACACTTTATATTTCTTAGTAGAAGGAAATTAATATCTATATGACCCTACAACGTTATAATGCACATATCTCTCTCTATATATTCAATGTGGTCAATAGGGATCAACCATGGTAGTTGTTACTTAATGACAGTTAACAACCAATGATCCATAATATGGTCAATGAGGGTGGACTCTGTGGGTTGATTGGTTCATGGGGATATTGGGTTAGAAGGATTTTGGTAGATGAAATTATCAAGCTATCCGTTCATTGGATTAGTGGAGAGATGTTCATGGAATTTGTAGATGAGTGAGCTAGGTTTTAGTGGGCCAATCATGAGGAAACATTAATAATATGGTAAACCATCATCATGGTGCATATGGTCTATATATTCAATGTGGTAAATATGGATCAACCATGGTCAACGTTATTCATTGATAGTTAACAACCAATGATCCACAATATGGTCAATGAGGGTGGAATCCGGGGGTTGATTGGTTAAAGGGGCTATTGGATTACAAGGATTTTGGGAGATTAAATTATCGAGCTATCCGATCATCGGATTAGTGGATAGATGTGCATGTGATTTTCACACGAATGAACTAGGTGTTCGTGGTCCAATCTTGCAGCAACACTAATAATATAGAAAACCATCATCATGGTACATATGGCCGATATATTCAATGCGGTCAATAGGGATCAACCATGGTCAAACTTATTCAGTGACAATTAAAAACCAATGATCCATAATAAGGTCAATGAGGGTGGACTGTTATGGAAAAAAATGTACAAGTGCACTCTTCCACTTGGTGAGGGGATAAACCTTGTAGGGTGCTGCAAGGCCTTAGTCATTGGAGCCCCTTTTGATGGTTGTTGGTATTCCTCCAAGTGATCCTACAAGATACTGTTAGTGTAGTTCACATCCAAACATGAAAATAAAATGAAAGAGATGGGGGAAAGATGCAAACACCAACAACAACCAAAGGTATGATAAAATACTCTTGTATTTTCCAATGGAATAGTTGTACAACACCTAGGAGGTGAAGGCTTCAAGGGAAGACAACAATCTCCCTTAGGGAGGCCTTTCTTGTCCAAACTAAATGCTAAGTATAGATGGAAGAAAAATGGAGAGAAACACTTGCCCCTTGATGGTAGGTGGAAATCAATCTTGGAAATGCTCACCATGGTAGGATATGGTGGGCTATGAGGAAGCTCCAACTCAAATCTAACAGCATAACATTGCTCTAATTTATCTCTAGAAAATGCATGCAAATGGATTTATTTTATAGGCCAAGATGTAATACCCCATTTTTGCCTCAATGTTTATTTGGATTCAATGTAAATACTGTGTATATCCAGTGTGTGTATTTGCCCCAGTGTGGAGCTCAAGGCCAAGGCCCCACTAGTGGATGTTTAAGTTTATTGCTTAGGAAAGTATTTGGACAGTTTGATTATTCATGGGCTATTAAGCCATGAAGAAATGTAAAATGATGTAATTATTTATTAATGAATAAAATAACCTAGATGTTGATGTATATGTAACTTCGGAATGTATTTCATCTATGTATATTGTACTCCTATAGAGATGTTATTATTCCTCTGTATGGAAGTGTCGTCACTTGTATTGACAAGCTGTCGCAAGTGTCGTAACTTGCTGTGATGGGTTATTAGACCACCAAGTGTGGGGTCGGCCCGGATTAATGTAACCATGGGTTATTAGACTGAGTTACACAAGTCGGCCCTGTTAGTTTATTGGGCAGGACAAAACAAGTATAAATAGAGATCGAGAGATCTCTATTTGATCATCTCATTACTCACTCTTCCATCACTCGAAAAGTGGTGCACATGTGAGGAGGAGGATTAGCTGCTAGGAGAAGACTATCTCTTGTACTTTGGTTGTATCATTGCTCTTTCTCTCTCTGAGGAAGTTGTGGGGTTTTTCACCTTTATGGTTTTCACAGTGAAACTCTGTGTGTCTATTGTCTCATGTGATTGCTTAGTGTGATTGATATGCATTGTTATACTTAATATGTTGTACATGTTATTCTCTCAGTAAAGATCCTAGAGTATATTGAATTAATGCTAAAAGATTCACATGGTATCAGAGCTAACTTGAGAAGAAGACATTGTTCAGTGGCGGAAACTAGGGTTTCTTGTTTATTGGGTTTCTCTCCATAGATTTTGGAAAAGCAGTGCAGTAGATTGACTCTACTCATCAAGTAGAATCTTTCTGTCCAATCAGAATTCAATTCTGAGCACTTTCAATTTTGGCCCTAAAAATTAGGGTTTCCACAAAAATAGGAATTTCTGAAATCTGAAGACATAGCTGGAAGCTCCTTGGAAAAATCGAAGTTTAGAGCTTTGGATCGAGATTTTTGGTTGGGTGAAGCTCCAGGAAACGCAAACCCTAATTCAGGGTCCTCCCTAGTGAATCCAGGAAGACTAAAAGGAATTTCTGAAGGGTGAAACTTTGCAGATCTCAAATTCTGAATATACCAGGCTGATCAGCTCATCAAGGCGCATCTTTCTATACTTTCAGAAGTTTGAAATTCAAATTTTGAATTTTTAGGGTTTCTCTAACAAACCCTAATCCGGGACCAGATCCAATTTTCAACAAATCAAGTGGTAAGACCTAAGTCTTTTCTATTTCCATTTGAAGTACTCTTTAAAGATGTCTCACCACACCAAGCTTGAGGATAAGCTTGAAGGGGATGATAACTTCTGAGCATGAAAGTATAGGATTGGGTTAATCCTGGAAGAAAATGAGTTGGACACTTATATAAGTGAAGAGGTCCCTGTCCCAGAGGGAGAAGAGGCTAAGGCTCTTCACAAGAAGAAATTGGTCAAGGCAAAGAGGATCATTGTTGATTCTATCAAGGACCATCTCATCCCAGATGTGTCATCTCTAAAGACACCTAAGGAGATGTTTGATTCCCTGACCAAGCTATTTGAAGGAAAGAACATAAATTGGAAGATGACTCTATGGAATCAATTGAAAGGAGTAAAGCTTCAGAATGGAGAGACCATTCAATCCTATTTATCCAAGGTCTCTTAGATCAAGAAACAACTTGAAGCTATGGATGGAGTGGTGGAGAATGGTGAAATTGTCATGACCACTCTGAATGGCCTACCTAGGTCATGGGATTCCTTTATTCAAGGAATTTGTGCAGGAAGGAAGTTGATATCCTTCGGTAGATTGTGGGAGGAATGTTCACAAGAAGAGGCTAGGCTTGTATCCCAAGAAGAAAAGATGGGAAGTGAAGATCAAGCTCTCACAACTCACACCAAAAGAAGCAAGCCCAAGAAGGAGCACTCTCATCACAAGAAACCTTTTCAAAAGGGTAAGAAGGATCTGAGATGCTTCACATGTAATGAGAAGGGACACTTTGCTGCAAATTGTCCCAAGAAAAAAAAGGGCTTCAACAAGAAGAAGAAGAAGGGAAACAAGAAGATATATCATGCTCATGCTGTTGAGGATGATGAACCTCCCAAGAAGAAGGCTAAAGCAGAAAGTGATGACTCATCTAGTGAAGATGAATATGTTCTAATATCTTCTCTCACAAGTACTATCTCTCATGGATGTAATGATTGGTTTATTGATAGTGGGGTTTCCAAACTCATGACTGGGTTTAAAGAATCTTTTGCAAATCTATCTGAACATGAGTCACCCCATAAGGTGAAACTTGGGGATGACTATCAATATCCTATCAAAGGAAGTGGTGAAGCCTCCTACAACCTAGACTCCGGGAATTCTTTGAAGATGAAAGATGTTCTATATGTACCTGGGTTCAAGAAGAACCTACTCTCCATATCTACATTGGATGCCAAAGGCATGAGGGTTGCATTTGTAGATGGCCAAGTCCTAATGTGGCCAAAGGGTAAAACTATAGATGATGCAGTAGTGATTGGAGAGCAAGAGGGAGGATTGTACAAATTGAAAGTACAACCTAAACATGCCATGGTACATGAATCCATGGAGCCAAGTGAACTTTGGCATAGAAGGCTTGCACATGTGCATTATAGAGCACTACCAATTGCAAGCAAAGCTGTAGAAGGTCTTCCTAAAATCAAGACAAAGCATGATGGTATTTGAAAATGATGTGCAAAAGGAAAGAACATTAAGAAGGCATTTCCAAGCAGTGAAAGCAAAGCTAAAGGGATCTCGGAAATAATTCACTCCGATGTATGCGGTCCGATGTCATCTAGTTCTCTGAGTGGGTATGTATACTATGCCTCTTTCATTGATGATTTCTCTAGGAAGACTTGGATTTATTTCTTGAAGAACAAAGATGAAGTGTTTGATAAATTCAAGGAATTCAAAGCCTTGATGGAAAATAAAATTGATAATAAGATCAAGACCTTCAGATCCGACAATGGCAGAGAATTCACTTCAGGTGATTTCAAGAAGCTATGCAGTGATTCAGGGATTAAGAGGGAGTTGATTGCTCCCTACAATCCACAACAAAATGGATTTGCAAAAAGGAAGAATAGAACAATCATGGAAGAAGCACGGGAAATGCTGCATGACCAGGATCTTCCTATGAATCTATGGGCAGAAGTAACTAGGACAACTGTATTTGTGCAGACCTGAACACCTCACAATATATTGGACAACAAGACACCAGAAGAGGTATTCTCTGGTAAGAAACCTGAAGTCAGCCATCTCAGAATATTTGGTTGTCTAGTATACACTCATGTTCCAAAGGAAAAGAGGACAAAGCTAGATCCTTAAGGAAAGAAGGGAATCTTTGTGGGGTACAGTGAAAGCTTGAAGGCTTACAGAATATACTTTCCAGGGTTCAAGAAGATTGATGTCAGTAGGGATGTAACATTTGATGAAAACTCTTCCTTCATCAAATCAAGAAAGACACCTATTGAAGATCATGAAGAACCAAAGGGAAACATATTTCAAGACATCACCATGATTGAATCAATTCCAGAAGTAGATCGTGAAGTTGAAGATCCACAAATACCTGTAGATCCACCCCGTGAGAATAACTCTCACAAGAGTAAACCTACATGGGCTAGAGAGCTCATTCAAGATGCAGAAAGATATGGCATTCCAGAAGAAGAACACAGAGAAAGGAAGAGAACTAGATCTCATACCAGCTATGTTTCCCTACTCTGTGATATTATGAACAAAGAACCTTCCAGTTATGAAGAAGCAGCGGAAAAGAAAGAATGGAAGGATGCTATGGTCGAGGAATACTAGTCGATCATGAAGAATGATGTTTTGGATGTAGTCCCGAGACCTAAAGGGAAGTTTTTTGTGACTTCCAAGTGGATCTACAAGATCAAGCATGCTGCAGATGGCAGCATAGAAAAGTACAAAGCAAGATTTGTAGCTCATGGCTTCTCCCAGAAAGAGGGAATAGACTATGAAGAAAATTTTGCTCCTATATCTAGGTACACTTCTATTAGATCAATACTTTCTCTGGCTGCAGTGATGAAATGGAAGATACACTAGATGGATGTCAAGACAGCTTTCTTGAATGGTGTAGTCAAAGAGGAAGTGTATGTGGAGTAGCCACTTGGTTTTGAGACACATGACAGAGAGTCACATGTGTGCAAGTTGAATAAATCCTTGTATGGCTTGAACCAAGCTCCCAGAACTTGGTATGGTAGGATAGACAACTTTCTATCCGGTTTGGGATTTACTAAGAGTAAAGCAGATTCCAACCTTTACTACAAGGTTGAGGAAGGAAATCCTATGATACTACTCTTGTATGTGGATGACCTGTTTGTAACAGGTGAGGATGGATTGATTGTCGATACCAAGAGGGAGCTTGTTGCCGAGTTCGAGATGAAGGACTTGGGGATGATGCACTATTTTATAGGCATGGAGGTGTGGTAGAGTGCAGATGGGATCTTCCTTGGACAAGGGAAGTATGCATTAGAGATCCTAAAGAGGTTCGGGATGATGGACTGCAAGGCCATGGAGACACCTATGGCATCGAACCTGAAGCTTCTATGTGATGCTTCATCTGATCCAGTTGATGTCACTGTGTATCGTCAGATGATTGGGTCCTTGATGTACCTGACGAACACTAGACCATATATTTGCTTTGTGGTGAACACATTGAGCCAGTTCCTGATAGATCCCAGAGGTGTTCACCTGGTTGTTGTAAAGCATATTTTGAGGTACCTGAAGGGTACAATTGATTATGGGCTCAAGTATGATGCGAATCAAAATTTTAACCTGCAGGGTTATGTTGATTCAGATTGGGAAGGAAGTGCTATAGATAAGAAGAGCACATCTGGGTGCTGCTTCAGTATGGGATCAGGTGTGATCTCTTGGTTTGGCAGGAAGCAGTCCTGCGTAGCACTGAGTACAAAAGGCAGAGTATGTTGCAGCTTGTTCGGCTAGTTGTGAGGCAGTATGGATGAGGAAGCTATTGTATGAGTTATTTGATCTCCTGTTGGATGCTACTGGTATCTTTTGTGACAACTAGAGTTCTGTGAAGCTATCCAAGAACCCAGTGTTCCATGACAGGTTGAAACACATTGAGATCAAAAATCACTATATCAGGGATATGGTGCAGAGAGGAGCAGTGAAGCTCCTATATGTTGCGATGGATGAGCAGGTTGCAGATGTGTTGACGAAACCACTATCCAGAGTGAAGTTAGAGTACTTCAGGTAGAGGCTTGGTGTTCTTCAGATTGATGACACTTCGGGGAAGAAGTGATGGACACATTTGTAGGAGCCATTCCAAGCATGGTGAGAGGGGGATCCTTCCCATGGCTGTGGATGTAAGCGCTGGATGATGAGCATCATGACAATGCTCAAGTTACTGCTCTGCATATGCATCATGTTGGATGCTGGTTATGTATATGAATCATGTTGGATGCTTGTTATGATCAATTAGGATCATGTATATGTATATGCATCATGTTGGATTCTTGTTATGATCAGTTGGATCATGTATATGTATATGCATCATGTTGGATGCTTGTTATGATCAGTTGGATCATGTATATGTATATGCATCATGTTGGATGCTTGGACCATGTATCTGTATATGTATCAGGTGGTTACGTTGTATGATCAGGTAGATCATCTATGTTGATATATATCAGGTGGATACATAGTATGATCAGGTAGATCATGTATGATGATATGTATCAGGTAGATACTTGGTATGCATCAAGTGGATGCATTGTATGATTAGGATGATCATGGATGACGAGCTTCAGGATGTTGCTCCAGATGACATGCATCAGGACAATGCAGTGATGATGATCATGATGATCATGTACATCAAGACGATGTATGGTGAGTATCAGGTTGATACTCTGTGGCTGTGGATAGGTTGTGCAAGGGTAGCATGTAATAAGTCTTGGAGATCTGGATAGGTTGTGCTAGTCACGTAAAAGGCCTCAGATGCTCTTTAGAGATCTTGCTTGGGAAGACACTTTTTTAAGGTTTTGTTAGACCACATGTAATACGTCCTGGAGATCTATACAGGTTGTGCTAGTCATGTAAAAGGCCTCAGATGCTCTTTAGAGATCTTTCTTGGAAAGACACTCTTTTAAGGTTTTGTGGGGACCACATGTAATAAGTCCTGGAGATCTGGACAGGTTGTGCTAGTCACGTAAAAGGCCTTAGATGCTCTTTAGATATCTTGCTTGGAAAGACACTCTTTTAAGGTTTTGTGGTAGGGGTCACATGTAATAAGTCCTAGAGATCCAGACAGGTTGTGCTAGACACATAAAAGGCCTCGGATTCTCTTTCTGGGCAAGACACTCTGTTAAGGTTTTGTGACAGCCACAGGTAAAAGATCCTGGGAGATCCGATAGGTTGAGCTGTGTGCTCGTAAAATGCCTGGAATGCTCTTTCGAGGTTTTGTTGATGCACGTAATCACTCTTGAGGATTCCACAGTATGGCCAGTGATGATGAAGACCTACAGGTGGTGGGCCTACATCCAGTATGAAAAGGACTAGTTCTGTAGAACTTCTTATGATGAGTAGATCGGAGATTGATTGAGATAGCAGCAACAATGACAATGACGATGATTCGAGGATGATGAATCGCTGATGATGATCCAGAAAAGAAGACTTGTACTAGCAAATTTGTGTCGAGAAATGCCTTCCTAGTTAAGAGGGAGTGTTGATGTATATGTAACTTTGGAATGTATTTCATCTATGTATATTGTGCTCCTATAGATATGTTATTATTCCTCTATACGGAAGTGTCGTCATTTGTATTGACAAGTGTCTCAAGTGTCGTAACTTGTTGTGATGGGTTATTAGACCACCAAGTGTGGGGTCGGCCCAGATTAATGTAACCATGGGTTATTAGACTGAGTTAGACAAGTCGGTCCTATTAGTTTATTGGGCAGGACATGACAAGTATAAATAGAGATTGGGAGATCTCTATTTGATCATCTCATTACTCACTCTTCCATCACTCGAAAAGTGGCGCACATGTGAGGAGGAGGATCAGCTACTAGGAGAAGACCATGTCTTGTACTTTGGTTGTACTTTGGTTGTATCATTGCTCTTTCTATCTCTGAGGAAGTTGTGGGGTTTTTCACCTTTATGTTTTTCCCCAGTGAAACTCTGTGTGTCTATCGTCTCATGTGATTGCTTAGTGTGATTGATATGCATTGTTATACTTAATATGTTGTACATGTTATTCTCTCAGTAGATCCTAGAGCATATTGAATTAATGCTAAAAAATTAACACTAGAAGTTGGCTAAGAAAGCAACTAATGAGAAGGGGCCATGTGTATCCAATAGGGAGAGGTGAGGGGGTTATGGGATTGGTTGCCCATGTTGCCACATGTTTTATTGCGAACCCGTTTGAACTCCCTGCTGATATTTAATGCGACTACGGAGAGTGGTTGAGAACCCTGTCACTGAATCAGATGGAGTATGGATCATGCCTGCGATTTCGTATGGTAGGGCATGGCTCTAGTTGCTTGTCCGGAAAGACACTCAATGCCTGAATTGACAGAGCCCGTTTGATTACCCAGGGTTGGGGAGAAAACACACACAAATGACCACATTACCACATTCATCACTTGCCCTTCACGACTCATTCAGGCGGAGTTGCACTATCCATCCAAGATCCATCAATCCAGAGAGAGAGAGCTTGCTCGCATGATTCTAGATACGCAGGTCATAGAGTGGTATAACTTGAAGATAATGGTGTCTCTCTGTGTGAAAGAAATACTAGAGAATTGATAGCCATGAGAACCGTGTGTGTGAACCTGAGTGTGAACCAGTCTACCGATGACAGAGTGATATAACTGTGAGAGAGCCCGAGCTTGGATCACAGAGTATAGATTGCAGAACAGAGCCTTGTCAGAAAGCTTGGAACGAGTTAGCTCGTTGAACTATGGAAGAAGGTTGGGTTGTTTGATAAACCCAGTGAAGGCTAAAATATCTTAGAAATAGCGACTGGACCTTTCTATGCCCATCCTGGAATAACACTGGAAGGGAAGAGGCCTTGAGGGACTGTGCAATAAATAAGAGGGTCTTCCTTGTGTTGGATGTGGTCAGTAATGTGGGTTCTAGGTCGACTGAGTGTTGATATGCCTGCAAATCTATGGTTGATCTCACTGGATTAACAACGTCTCCCTTGTTGTCCCTATTTGCCTGATAAACCCACTGCGCGCTGGCTTCACATGATCAGCTAGTCTGATATGTTTGATAAACCCAATTGTATGCTGGCTTGGCATGATTGTATTGCTTGGTATGCTTGATAAACCCATTGCAGGTTGGCTTAGAATGACCCTGTTGTTGGTATGCTTGATAAACCCAATTGTATGTTTGCTTGGCATGTCCCTGCTATTGGTATGCTTGATAAACCCAACTGGAAGTTGGCTTAGCATGACTAGTGTGTCCCTGAATGCTTGATTAACCCATTGTAGGTTGCATTAGCATGGATAGGGTCCCTGGAATGCTTGATAAACCCAACTACATATTGGCTTAGCATTGGGATGGAACCTTGACTGTGAGAGAACCTCTTGACCCTCCTTAGTGGATACACAGCCCAACTTTGGAGTGATCTCTCAACTGAAAGAGTACATGTTGGAAAAATATCTAAGGTTGGGTGGAACATTGCTCTCACTTATCCAGTTGCTCTAGAATTTAAAGATAAGTACTCTTGCTATGTTAAATGATGATGTTTCATTGTTGTGAAATGGTTTCCTATGTTCATTAGTGGAATTGTAGAATGCTTGTTTATATGAATGTGATTGACATGAATTCATATGCAGGCCTGAGCAAAGGGATGAGTTCATTATTATATGTATACCATTGTATTGTATAAGTTTGATGCATTATAACTCTTGCATGTGTTAGATGTAACTGTTGGATCTAGTTTAATGCATTTTACATGTTATGATGTGTATGATTAACTTGGAAATGAGTTGTATGATTACATCTGATCCTTGGGAAGGAGGGGAATGCCTGGAGGTGTTTTAGAACCCCTTTGTAGGTCAGGTGGAAGGAAGGTCATGACAGGAAGAAGCCTTACACCCCTTTTTGGCAGAGTTAAGGTCATAACTTTAGTGAGAAAGTTGATAGGGAAGGAGTGCTCAGATGGAGCAGGGATTTCACCATTGGATAGAGCTCCCCAAGAGATTTCCTATGGTACCGACCTTGTCTCATTTGGGCCAAGGATGAACAATTTATGCATCTCAGAAGTCTGTGTGGAAAGTTGCCATTACCGGAGTATGGTTCCGCATGCCCACATCCGCAATTGCAGATTGCGGATTGTGGAAGTGATAGTTGTTGGAAATTGAGATTTGGCGCTTCTGCATCCACAATTGTGGATTGTGGGTTCGTGATTGTGGATTGCGGATTGTGGGTTCATAGTTGCGGGCAACGGATTGCGGGTTGCGGGTTCGCTGTTGTGGATTGCAGAAAGGTAAGCTTTCTGGTTATCAATTTTTTGTGTCTCCACATTCGCAATTGCGGATTTTTGATTGCGGGTTCACGGTTGCAGACGACGGATTGTGGGTCGCAGGTTCGTTGTTGTAGATTGCAGATTGTGGAAAGATAAGCTTTCTGGTTCTCAAGTTTTGGCATCTCTGCATACACAATTGTGGATTGTGGATTGCATGTTTGCGGTTACGGATGACTGATTGCAGGTTGAGGGTCTGCTGTCGCGGATTTTGGATTGCAGAAAGGTAAGCTTTCCAGGTATGGAGATTCGGTGCTTCCGCATCTGCAATTGCGTATTGTGGATTGCAGATCCGACATTGTGGGTTGTGGGTTGCAGACCTAATCTACTTCAACTGTGGGTGTAATCAGACAGATTTGAGAAAAGAAGTGTATTAGGGTCTCCGGTGGCCATGGAGGTTAGTGGAGACATGATAGAGTGGTATTAGAGCTTTAGTTGCGACACTGAGAGTTGTTTGGGCCGGACTGTACATGAAATTTTGGTCGTGAGATGTGCCCATGGCACAATTTTGATGAACTTATTTGATTAATTAATTGTTCAAATGAATAATTCCTAGTTTGAATGGGTACGATAGAGATTATTTGTATGCTTGTGATATCTAATAGAATTTCTCTGATATGCACAGAGATAGCAGCAACTGTAAGACGGATTGTATCAAACGGTAGTGCACAGAATGGTGTAAGAATGGTCACGTTAAACGATGCACAGGACCCGTTTGGGCCAGAAGATGATGTGTTGGGTGAGATTGTGCAAGAAGCACATATAGAGGCCAAGTCTAATGGAAGAAGAGAGCAAGTAACACCCCCAAATTTGGATGAGACTATGGTAAGTTTTAATGAGCGGATGATGAAAGCGCAAGAAGAGAAACATCAGCTCAATGCAGCCATTTTGCAGAGTCTTATGGACTTACAACAAAGGGTTAATGGTGGTTCTAATCCAAGCCACAAAGGCCAAGAGGAAAGAAATGCAGAAAGTCAGTCTAGGGGTCATTCCAGGAAAAGAATTTTAATCCCTAGAAGGGATTCTGTGGGAAGAAGGCATAGGACACCCTCTCCTAATTTTTCTTCTAGTAGGTTAGATGATTATGAGGGTTCTCAGGGGAGCCCAGGATGCACTTCCAACAAGAGTAAAGGAAGGAAGAGGCACAGGGGTATTCCACAGGGTGAATTTAGGAAGGCAAGGCATCTTACTTTTGATGGAGAAAGCAAAGAAGGTCAAGAAGCAGAGGAAATATGGCTTCTTGGAATGAAGAAGTACTTCAGAATGCATGAGTATTCTAAGAATGAAAACGATAAGGTTTCTATTTATAAACTTAGTGGAAGAGCTTCTATCTGGTGGGATCACCTCATGCAAGTGAAAGGGATCAATGAAAGAAGAGTTAGATGGGAAAAGTTTCAAAGATACTTCCAGGAGAAATACCTATCAGCTAGGTATTACGATAGCAAAAGAAAAGAATTCAATGAACTCAGACTAGGATAGAACACCATGAATGAGCATGTCCACAAGTTTCTGGAGTTGTTGAGGTATGTAAACTACATCAAGGATGAAAGAGTGAAGATCCAATGCTTTCTTGGTAGTCTACCACAGAGCTACAGAGATATAATAGAGTTTGTAAATCCACTAATCTTGGATGAAGCCATTAGAATGGAAAAGCATTGCTACGAGCAGGGTAAAGGTAAAGCAGAAGTGCAGCCAGCATGGAAAGGTAAAACCAAGGGATGGTTTGATCAGAAGAAAGGTGAATTCAAACCACCATTTAGGAATCAACCTAGGAGATTTCCACAAGGATAGCAAGCAAGAAGAGAATTTAAGCGAGCTGTAGCAACAGATAGAATGTCAAAGGGGCCACTTAAGTGTTGGGTTTGTGGGGAGAACCACTTGCTCAGAGATTTCCCAACTGCAAAGAATAACCCCAGAAGCTTGCACAATGTTAGAGGGGAAACTACAGCCAGGGACATGGAAAGAGAGACACCTAGGATCTATGCATCACTGGATGATCATCAAGCAGACCATCAATCAGCAGTGGTGGAGGTTGCAGGTAAGATTGTTGAGTAGCCTATTTCTGTTTTGATTGATCCAGGGTCTACTCATAGTTATGTATCTCATAAGGTAGTTGAAAGTTGTTCTCTTGGTAAAGTAAATCATAGTAAGGCTTGGTTAGTCCAATTAGCCACCGGTACCAAGAGAAAGGTAAGTGAAGTAGTGAAGGAGTGTCCTATAGAATTGAATGGACTCCTCACGCATGCTGAATTAAATGTATTACCATTGTGGTCATATGATGCCTTAATTGGATTGGATTGGTTGGAAGGCATAGAGCCAAGGTGGAATGTTATGAGAAAGCACTTGAATGCCTTGATGATGAAGGCCAACCGAGGATGGTTAGAGGAATCCCAAAGCATGTTTCAGTAAGACAGATTTCAGCTCTGCAATTGAGGAAGTTTTATAAGAAGGGTTGTCAGTTATATGCTGTGCATATATTAGATTCAGCAAAAGATAAAGGACCCAGGATAGAATACTTTCAGATATTGCAACAGTACAAGATGTGTTTCCAGATGAAGTTTTAGGATTCCCACCCAAGAGAGATATTGAATTTTCCATTAATCTTGTTCCAGGAGCAGCACCCAACGCCAAATCTCCTTATAGAATGAGCACACCAGAGTTGGTAGAATTGAAGATGTAGCTGCAGGAATTAATGGACAAAGAATATTTCAGACCCAGTGTATCCCCATGGGGTGCACCAGTGTTGTTTGTTAAGAAGAAGGATGGAACATTGAGGCTTTGTATTGATTATAGGAAGCTCAATAAGGTGACAATTAAGAACAAGTATGCCTTGCCAAGGATTGATGACTTGTTTGATCAAATGAAGGAAGCTAGAGTATTTTCAAATATTTACTTGAGGTCTGGGTACCATCAAGTAAGGATTAAGGAAGAAGACATTCATAAGACAACTTTTAGGACTAGGCATGGTCATTATGAATTTACAATGGTGTCATTTGGTATGACCAATGCACCTACTACATTCATGTGTCTCATGAATAGTGTCTTCAACAAATATTTGGATAAGTTTGTGATTGTGTTCTTGGATGATATCCTTGTGTATTCGAAGGATGAAGAAGAACATGATGATCATTTGAGGATGGTATTGCAAGTCCTTAGGGAGCACCAGCTGTATGCTAAGATGAGTAAATGTAACTTCTATCAAGAGAAAGTGCAGTATTTGGGTCATATTATATCGGTAGAGGGAATTGCAGTGGATCTAGAGGAGATCGAGGCCATCATGGATTGGTCTACTCCAAGGAATGCAACAGATGTTAGATATTTTATGGGCCTTGCTGGTTACTACAGAAGGTTCATTGAGGGATTCTCCAAGATATCCCATCTAATCACTTCCTTGCAGAGGAAGGACATCAAATTCACATGGTCTAAAAAATGTGAAAGAAGTTTCCAGTAGTTAAAGGAGTTGCTTACTAGTGCACCTATTTTGAAGATTGCAGATCCAAGTAAGAATTTTGTGGTATGCACTGATGCTTTCATTGAGGGACTTGGTGAAGTGCTATTGCAAGAAGGTTCGGTAATTTTCTATGAGTCAAGGAAGCTGAAGGATCATGAAAGGAACTGTGCCACCCATGACTTAGAGCTAGTATCCATAATTCACTCTCTCAAGAGATGGATGCATTATCTCTTGGGAAGGAGATTTGAAATCAGAACTGATCATATGAGTTTGAAATACTTGTTTGACTAGCCAAACCTGAATTCAAGACAAACTAGATGGATGGAGTTTCTTTGTGAGTTTGATTTGGAAATTAAGCACGTCAAGGGTAAGGAGAATAAGGTTGCTGATACACTCAACAAGAGATTCCACATTGCAGCAATAAGTAGGTGTGAATCAAACTTGAAGGCAAGAATTTTAGAAGCTCAAGATAATGTTGAAGTCTATCTTCAGATTAAAGAGAGATTGCAGCAAAATGTTATAGAGGAAAAGTATGCAAGATATCAGCTAGGCGAGGGTGATGTTCTCATTTATCAGAACACCAGACTGTACATTCCTAACAGTGCAGATTTGAATAAGTTGGTGATGGATGAGGTACATCAAAGGCCATACTCAGGGCATCCAGGATATCAGAAGACTATAACAACAGCGAGGAATCAATACTCTTGGCCTGGTATGAAGAAAGACATAGTTGAGTACATTGCTAGATGTCAGAAGTGTCAATAGGTCAAGGAAGAGCATCAACATCCAACAGGATTGTTGTAGCCATTGCCCATCCCAGAATGGAAGTGGAAAGTGATCTCTATGGATTTCGTGATAGGATTGCCAATGACAATGAAGAAACATGATTCAATCATGGTGGTGGTGGACAAGCTATCAAAGGTATCTCATTTCATTCCAATCAACTCCACCCACAAGGCTAATGACATTGCAGATATCTTCATGAGAGAGATATTCAGATTGCATGGATTTCCTAAGGAAATAGTTTCAGATCGTGACACAAAGTTCACATCCAATTTTTGGAAAGGGTTGTTTCAGGAGTTGGGAACTCAGTTGAAGTTTAGTACAACCTATCATCCTCAGATAGATGGTCAAATTGAGAGAGTAAATCATATCCTTGAAGATATGTTAAGGATGTGTGTGATGGATAAGCCATCTAAGTGGGAAGACTATTTACACTTAGTGGAATTTGCTTACAACAATGGAAATCAAGCATCATTGAAGATGAGTCCTTTTGAAGTGTTGTATGGCAAATGATGCAGAGCTACAGTGAGCTGGGACAACCCAGTGAATAGAGTAGTGCTTGGACCAGAAATGATTGAGGAGATGGAGCAAGAGATTATGAAGATTAGGTAGAATTTGAAGGAAACACAGGATAGGAAGAAGAGTTATGCAAATCTGAAAAGAATGCATAAGGAATTTCAAATTGGGGATCATGTCTACTTGAGAGTGAAACCAAGGAAGAGTTCCATGAAGTTGGGAAGTTGTGCCAAGTTGGCACCCATATATTGTGGACCATTTGAAGTCCTTGATAGGATAGGGCCAGTTGCATATAGGATTGCATTGCCTGCTAAAATGAAAGCTCATAATGTTTTCCTTGTATATTTGCTTAAGAAATATGTACATGATCCTAATCATATCATTGATTGGAATGTGATATAGGTGGAACCAGAGGGAGAGTTCCAGGTGGATCCTACATGCATCCTCGACAAGAAGGTTACCTTGCTCCAGAACTAGGCCATAGGGTAGGTAAAGGTGCAATGGAGGCACCTTAGCCTAGAGGAGGCCACATGGGAGATGGAGGATGCCATGAAAGAGGCATTCCCATTTTTGTTCAGTTTTGAGAACACCGAGGACGATGTTATTTTAAGGGAGGGGGAGTTGTAATACCCCATTTTTCCCTTGATTTTTATTTGGATTCAATATAAATACTATGTATAGGCAGTGTGTGTATTTTCCCTAGTGTGGATCTCAAGGCCAAGGCCCCAATAGTGGATGTTTAAGTTTATAGCTTAGGCAAGTATTTGGATAGTTTGATTATTCATGGGCTGTTAAGCCATGAAGAAATGTAAAATGATATAATTATTTATTAATGAATAAAATAACCGAGAAGCTGGCTAAGGAGGAAACTAATGAGAAGGGGCCATGTGTATCCACTAGGGAGAGGTGAGGGGGTTATGGGATTGGTTTCCCATGTTTCCACATGTCTGATTGTGAACCCATTTGAACTTCCTGCTGACATTTAATGCAGCTGCTGAGAGTGGTTGAGAACCCTGTCGCTGAAGCCGACAGAGTATGGAGCATGCCTACAATTTCATATGGCAGGGCATGGATTTGGTTGCTTGTCCAGAAAGACACTCAATGCATGAATTGACAGAGCCTATTTTATTACTCGGGGTTGGGGAGACACACATAGATGACCACATTACCATATTCATCACTCGCCCTTCACGACTCATTCAGGTGGAGATGCACTATCCATCCAGCATCCATCAATCAAGAGAGAGAGAGGTTGCTCACATGTTTCTGGATACACAGGTCAAAGAGTGGTATAACCTGAAGATAGTTGTGTCTGCCTCTGTGAAAGAAATACCAGAGAATTGATAGCCATGAGAACTGTGTGTGTGAACCCGAGTGTGAACCAGTCTTCCGATGACAGAGTTTCCCTGATAGAGTGATATAACCATGAGAGAGGTTGAGCTTGGTCGCAGAGGATAGATTGCAGAACAGAGCCTTGTCTGCAAGCCTGGAATGATTTAGCTTGTTGAACTGTGGAAGAAGGTTGGGTTGTTTGATAAACCCAGTGAAGGCTAAAATCTCTTAGAAATAGAGACTGGACCTTTCTATGCCCATCCTAGAATAACACTGGAAGGGAAGAGCCTTGAGGGACTCTGAAACATAGAAGAGGATCTTCCTTGTGTTGGATGTGGTAGGTAATGTGGGTGCCAGGTCGACTGAGTGTTGAGATGCCTGCAGCTCTGTGGTTGATCTCATTGGCTTAGTAATGTCTCCCATGCTGTCCCTGTTTGCCTGATAAACCCACTGAAGGTTGGATTAACATGATCAGCTAGTATGATATGTTTGATAAACCCAACTGTATGCTGGCTTGGCATGATTGAATTTCTTGGTATGACTGATAAACTCACTTCAGGTTGGCTTAGCATGACCCTGCTGTTGGTATGCTTGATAAACCCCACTGTATGTTGGCTTGGCATGACCCTGCTGTTGGTATGCTTGATAAACCCAAATAGAAGTTGGATTAGCATGAATAGTGTGTCCTTAAATGCTTGATAAACCCATGGGTAGGTCCCCTGGAATGATTGATAAACCCAACGACAGATTTGCTTAGCATTGGGATGGAACCTTGACTGTGAGAGAACTTGTTGACCCTCCTTAGTGGATACACATCCCAGCTCGGGGGTGATCTCTCAGCTAAAAGAGTATAGGCTGGAAAAATATCTAAGGTTGGGTGGAACGTTGCTCTCACTTAGCCAATTGATCCATAATTCAAAGATAAGTACTCTTGTTAAGTTGAATGATGATGTTTCATTATTGTGAAATGGTTGCCTATATTTATTAGTGGAATTGTAGAATGCTTGTTTATATGAATGTGATTGACATGAAGTCATATGCAAGCCTGAGCAAAGGGACGAGCTCATTATTATATGTATACCATTGTATTGTATGAGTTTGATACATTATAACTCTTGCATGTGTTAGATGTAACTGTTGGATCTAGTTTAATGCATTTTACGTGTTATGATGTGTATGATTAACTTGGAAATGAGTTGTATGATTACGTCTGATCCTTGGGAAGGAGGGGAATGCCTGGAGGTGTTTCAGAACCCCTCTGTAGGTCAGGTGGAAGGAAGGTCATGACAGGAAGAAGCCTTAAGTCCCTTTTTGATAGAGTTATGGGCATAAATTCAGTGGGAAAGTTCATAAGGAAGGATTGCTTAGATGGATCAGGGATTTCACCATTGGATAAAGCTCCCCAAGAGATTTCCTATGGTACCAACCTTGTCTCATTTGGGCCAAGGATGAAGAAGCTATGCATATCAGAAATCTATGTGGAAAGTTGCCATTAGCGGAGTATTGTTCTGCATGCTTGCATCCGGAATTGCGTATTGCGGATTGCAGAAGTAACCATTGTCGAAAATTGAGATTTGGCACTTCCACATCCACAATTGTGGATTGCGGGTTCATGGTTGCAGACTGTGGATTACAGGTTCGCAGTTGTGGTCAGTGGATTGCGGGTTGCGGGTCCACTGTTGCGGATTGTAGATTGCAAAAAGGTAAGCTTTCCAGTTATCAAGCTTTGGAATCTCCGCATCCACAATTGTGGATTCGCGGTAGCAAACGGTGGATTGCGGGTCGCGGGTCCGTTGTTGCAGATTGCGGAAAGGTAAGATTTTCAGTTATCAATTTTTGGTGTCTTCGCATCCGCAATTGTGGATTATGGATTGCGGGTTTGTGATTGCAGACGGCGGATTGCGGGTTGCGGGTCCGCTGTCACGAATTGCAAATTGCGGAAAGGTAAGCTTTCCGGGTATTGAGAGTCAGCGTTTTCGCATCCGCAATTGTGGATTGTGGATCACAGATCTGACGTTGCGGGTTGCGGACCTGAGATACTTTGACTATAGGTGTAATCAGTTGAATTTGAGAAAAAAAGTGTATCAGGGTCTCCTGTGCCATGGAGGTTAGTGGGGATGTGACACAAGAGGTGTCCAACAAACAACTAGATCCAAATGTGAACTCTCCTCCTTCATGAACTGGTTCCAAGGTACACAAGGGGGTTTGATTAATGCTACGAAGTGTGAGAGGAGCCGAATTGGGATCCTTGGGGAGGATTGAGCCTTCAATGCACCACTAGAAGTAAGTGGTCCCACCGTTTTGACAGTAGCACAACTATCGAGGGAAAAGCCACATGGGTGTAGCACGGGCATTGTTCAGGTAACCTGTGCTATAGCATGGGTAACCTATGTAATACCCACGCTATAGCGTGGGTAACCTATGTAATACCCGCACTATAGCATGGGTAACCTATGTAATATTTACGCTACCCTTTGTTTTGACTGTTTTTGGGCACTTGTGGACTCATACTATGCTTTGGATCTATTGAGGATGCTTGTGGTGAGATGCATTCTTTATGTTGATGATGCTTTAATGGATGAATCGCCGAAATGTCACATGTGTATGATTTTTAGACGTTAATAGATGCCCCTTGATGTAAGAGGTTTAGAGGGGACTGTAGAGCCAATAATGCATCATGTTTCTTGTTTTTTCTCTCCTAATCTGTAGAACAAAGCATGTGTGGACAAAGTAATATCTCCCATGGGGGAAGATTGCTGGTGACGACCGTTGGAGTTGGAATAAAGAATAATTTTTATACAAACGAGGCGGGCATACCCATGCTCATGAAATGTTGTCAAAGTGATTACAATGAGAGATGAAAAAGGTTTTGACTCTACTATACTATTGGGACATGGATGAAGGTGGAATCAATCCATGTTAGAAGTAAATGCCCCCGGGGCTGCTGCAACATATTGAAGAAGTGGAATGACTGGGGACCATGATGAACCCACTTTGGTGGGGGACTAAACTTGGTATCTAAATCTTCCTGAGGGTTGTACCATACCAAATATACTGCTATCATGATTTCCAAATGTAAACACTACTACCTTAAAAAGTACATCTCCGCCTGATGCGATGATGTGTTGATGTCGAGCATAGGGGAAACCACCTAGTTAAGGAGCACTGATGAATATCCCTACTAAGTTCTAGGTGATCCCTTATAGTGATTGAAAGGGATCCCAAGGTATAATTGCAACTACTGCAACTCTCAAAATATAGTGTATTGACATTGACGAGAGCTGAAGCACATGTTAGGGTGAGAGTGTTATCCTGAGAACTGGGATCATATTGTAACCAATTGGTGGGGAGAAAGATCTGACACAAGACTGGTTGATAAGCATGCAGATCATAAATTCCTTTGATCAATGTAACCTTGGGGGAGTGGGGAAAACAAATTTTCTCTCAGGATGGTACAGGTTGAAACAGATGGAGAAAAACTGTAAATGAAAGGGGTTTTGATAGAGAAGCAAAATGAAGGGTAACGATGACCAACAAAAAAAATAACTACTAAACATATGGAGACTCAAATACATCTATAAAAGGTGACCATGGGTTTCCGCTAAAATAATATGGTGTGCCCACAATGTGAGGTGATGCAGGAAGTGTTTGTACATAAAGGATGTTGGTGGAGTCCCCACAGTTTTGTGTGTGTCGGGGGACTGATTTGATGATCAGAGGAGTCCCAATGGTTTTGAGTGGATCAAGAGACATTTTCCAATGATGAATTAAGGGTAAACATACAGGCGCAAAGACGGGTGCCCCATGAAACAATGTTATGAAGTGTAGTCCTTCATGATAACCGGATCTAACATGTTGTTTTTGAGGGTGGGGGCCCCATAGGTGTCTTTGTTGGGGTGGTGATATGAGGGGGATTGCGAATGGTAAAGTGCCCATGGAGGTATGAGGGGGATTTACGAATCGTTCTTGTAACATATGCCGAAGAATCTAATGAGTGTCTACTGGGTGGAGTAAATGCTCAATTATGAGACAATGCTCTAAGTGAGGGTTGTTTCAAGTTTGGTCAGATTCCTTGGACTTGTGGGGGATCGACATCATGGGTGTCAATTGATGACTGGGATGGAAATGGTACGCACACCCATGGGGGAACATGATGTTTACAGAAATGATTTTGATGGGACATCAAGGTCATGAATGGGGACCCTATGGTTATCGGCGAGAATACTGGGATATCCGTTGTAAACAAAGGGAAAATAGTGTCTATATGTCAGTTTTGAAATGATACCTATGGTAGGGTGCGTGACCCCTAGTGTTAGATAAAAAGAGGCTCCATAATGTCTTGATCGTGGTCCTTCACATATGACACACATACCCGCCTGTATTAAAAGAAATAACCAAGGTATTGACAATGCATAAATAATATAATCAGAACATTGTGTACCTGTGGGGTACTTGGATATGAAAATAGTGTTTCAGTGACTTTGGTTGGAATTCGGATTGGTCTGATCCATGTCGAAGATCTCAAAGCACTGGTCATCTTGGTGCAAACGATTTTGGAAACGAAGTTACAGTTTTTCGGTGGCATTGGTTGGAAGTTTGGGTCAAATGAGTATAAAAGAAGGGTGGGGCCCACTTTTTGAACTCATTTGTACTTTATGCCACCAAACTCCTAGAGTGCATTTCGAGCGTTTCTGGGAGATCCGATGTACCGTTCATCGATTTTTGAGTTTCAGGTAAGCCTAAGCCTAGTCCTTTTTAATTTTATTCGTTATAATTAGATTTAGGGGTCCCCTAGGTGGCCAAGGGTCCTTTTTTAATGTATTTTAGGGCTCCCGTGCGAGATTTTGAGAAAATTCCACGTGGTAGCACACAATTTTTAGAAAATCTTGTGTTGTCCTAGCACAAGATTTTATGAAAATCGCGCATGATATAGTGCGCTCAACAGCGTGAAAGAAATAAACTATTCCGCGCTACGCATGGGACATATATGCTTCGATTATGCGTTGGTGGTAGCGCGGATGTTCCTTGAATAGTTGCGATATATGTGCAATCAAAATGTATATCTCCCGCACGCTGGTTCCGTATGGACGAATAGTGTTTCGGTCATGCTATGCGCAGATATATGGTAGAATGTCATGCTATGCGCGAATCTTCTTAGGGAATATCACGCTAATGATTTTTATATTGCTAATGGGTGATCATTTCCATGTGCAAGTGGTTTCTTATCACTGAGGGTGCACATTCGGGATGTTGAGTGGAGGGAGAGAGAGTTTGATGACCTCTGAGCAGTTGTGTTGGAAGACTAGGAAACGAATGAGGCTTTATGAGATGCTTGACTCTTGAAGTTTTTCAAGAGCCCTTTGATGCGGTCATCCGACTACCTCCTGTGGTGAATATTGGACATGTGGGATCCTAAATGCGAAGTGTTCCATGTGGGTGGTGAGGACCTGAGTATTACTACTTAGGATATATATATTTTTGACGGGGTTGACTCCCCGAGGGGTGAGGGAGCCTCCCCCTCCATAGTTGGTGGGGGAGATGATCCATACCTTAGTGGATCGGTACTGTGGTGGTGACCCGAGTTCGGTGACTTTGGGTGGTGTGCTGGTGAGCCATCTGAGGGATCTACCGGTGGAGGCTATGGAGAAAACCATTGTACATGTGTTGGGGGCTGTGTCCCCCAAATGGGTTACAGGAGGGTAGCTCCAGCTGGTGGAGAGGGTGATGGTTGGGAACCCCGTGGCTTAGGGTTCCTTAATGCTACATTCCATGATGCATCAGATGCCATATTTTCAATGGGGTGTGGAGTGGCACACCTTCTGATATGAAAGCGTATTGTGCTTGTACTTCTTCGAGCATTATCTATCTTTGAGGCCACATGTTGTGGTTCCCCAGAGGGGGCCACATAGGCTGGCCTGAGAAGTACCCTTGGAGTGGGATGGATTTTCGAGGAGATCCGGAGCTACCCGTTCCTGCTGTTGGATTCAACGCTATTGTTATGTTTTTTATGGTTTTGTATTGTTTGCATATATATTTGTACATACTATTTATTTCTACACATTCATGATATATATGTTTATCAGACACTTATGATGGTTTTCTCCTCTATGACGCAGATGTCGGTCCTATGAGGCCACCTCAATGGTTGAGACCAGGGAGAGATCATCCTATCAACGGGGTTGGGCCTGCTATTGGAGGAGTAGGTGATGTTGAGGGTGTTCCTACCAGAGCGAGAGGATTTGGAGTTGGAGGAGTTGTAGAAGGTAGGGAAACTACTGGGCACCAGATGGCGGTTTTGGTAGCCGACTTGGAGAGGAGGTTAGGAGGCCTGACAGCTGGTGTTGATGAGAGAGACTGGGCCAAACTTGATGATGATAAGGTGTCCTTGACACTTCATATGATAGCAGAGTGTGGGACATCCTGGAGGCAGATCATGCGATGGGTCGTAGTTGCTTTCCATGTGGTATAGAAGGTGAAACTCCTCCTCCACGATAGCGACCACAACGGGGGCTAGAGCCAGCATGAGGGGAGGATGTGCGGCCGATGGTCATTTTGGGACCTCGAGATCTAGCAACCAACAGGGCAGCTTGATTTTATGTAGGGATATGGGCCCCAATTTTGTAGATATACATTTTTTGATGAGCCTATGGGAGGCAGTTTTTATGTATCCCCCATAAGGTTACTATGTATACGCCCCAGGAGGGCTAGTTTTTGTAAATGACACACATATTCTTTTGACGATATATATATATATATAGATATATATATATACCTTTTTGGCAGCACATGATGTATGCATCTCTTTATGTATGTGATGTATGTGTATTTTGCTTTATGTTGCATATGTGTCAATGTGATGCATATGTAGTAGGTGATACTGGCATATTTGTTTTTGCCATGTGTTATCGACTTTTTAAGACTTGTGAAGATGAAATACATGTATATGTATTCATAGGTGAGACACATAGATATATTTATGTATGATTAGTATGCAAGGTTATGCAGTAGTTGGGTGATGTATTAAGTGCCGATTCAATACCTCATTGGCGATGGAGTTGGTGAATGCATTGTCATTTCTCGGTATATGGGTGAAATTTATGGTTTCAAACTGTTAGATGAGAAGGCGCACGTGTAGAAAATTTCAGAAGAGGAGCGAGTTGCGGACATGAAATACATTATTCAATCGCGATACGACAAGTTGGGAGTCAAGGTGCACTTGTAGATGGTGAATACCCAAGTGTACGGAATCACTTAACAAACCTATTACGACATCGTATTCTGCTTGGTTGTTTTTTAGTGCCCCCAAGAATACTCTGCTGGTGTGGTGAAGTTTATGGGAGGGGGAATATATAACCCAGGCAGCGGACACAAGATGTTTGGACTATTGATTGGAACTGTCTGCATAACCAATGTAGATTTCCATTGGTGATGCCATCTGCATTTGAAGAAGAGAGGTGTTTTACTTTCTTACTTCAATATAGTGTGAAAAAATAGTAAATTTGTTGACACACAATAAGAATATCAACGATTGGTTTCGGGTGTCTTGTTTATGCTTGGGGGGTACAAACTCCCTGTTTTGGTTGTTAAGTTTTTGGGAATGCTTGCAGGTGGTCTGCATCTTCGTCGGAAGAAGAGGAATCACTGCAAGTGAGGACACCGATTAAGGCCCAAGGGAGATTCAACATCAATGATGTTTGGGAAGGTCGGTACTACCTCCTTAGTTGGTGACACTTGCGGGGTTACATAAGGTGTTTGTAATTGATCTTGCATTCTTATCAATTTAAGACAAGTTTGTCATTCGATGCGCAAAATGGGGCACTGAAAGGAATAATGGATGGTTTCTCCACAAGATCGACAAGGTCCTGTCTTGGTACATGGGGACAAAAGTGTTCTTGGTATTCTTAGGTGTTTATTTTCTCCATTATGCATGCGATAGCGCTAGGAGGGAGCATATGGGTAGAATTCCCACATGTCAAGCATCCATTATGTGATGGTGTTGTCATAAGTTTAGATGGGTCTTGTGACATTATAGGCTCTACCACATTGTGTGCAGTTGGCGCAACTTCTATGGGAGTAGTGACTGATGGTGCCGCCAATGTGGAGATCACATTAATGGATGATACTTCTTGGTGTAAGAAGGGGGTTTCCTTAATGGTTACTTGAGTGAGACAAACTGTTTCCAACACCTCTCGATATCAAGGGGGTTCAGGGAAATGATGCGTATAGTGCCCATACTGAGCGCAAATAGAACATGCATGATTCATATGCAATGTTTTGGACTTATATGTGGGCGAGGAGGGGTATTCCCTTTCACCATTGGTGGAGAGTGGGTAATGATAATGGGAGTATTAAGTAGATTTCGTAGCTCTAATAGAGTGGGACATAGATTGGTTGTGTGGCCTTGATTCCCGCAAAGAGAACACAATGGTGTGACCCTTTGAGTGGGAGTATTGATCATTACTAGGGATTTCAACTCCTGATGGTTGATGCCCCTTGATTTAGGCTTCACGGTTTCTACTAAATTAGATGTCTGGTTTGGTAATAGGGGACCTTTCAACTTTGGTTGTTTGGTTCCCCCATTGGTGGTCTTAGCGACAATCGGTTGTGGGGTAGTTGCGGATGTCATAGGTTGGGATGTCGTAAATGGGTGTGTTACTGGGCTTGCAACCGTACTAGCCAAAACAGGGATAAACTCATAATGGGTGACTAGTTTAGAATCCATCTCTGGGTATGGTGGTGTGAGGTACCATACCGATATTCTCAAATTTATCCTAGGTAGAGTTAACTAAGCCATAATTAGTGTCACTTGTACACACGTGGGGGGATACAAGAATGGAATTTGGAAAATCGGTGGTACCGATGGAATCAATGTTTGTTTAATGCCATGGATCAACAATGGAGCTGATGATGGTGTTGAGGTGGAGGAAGCTCCATTTTCATCCATGAATATTATGCAAATTATGCCATCGGTTGATGTAGGGATCTTTGGTGGAGGTATTGAATATACTCCTAAAAAATTGGAGTCCTTATACATACTGGGGCAGATGTAAACATATGGTAGATCATTGCTCAGTACAGTCGGAAGGACATTGTCAAGGTTACTTGTGTTGTTAGGGTCATAATAGTTATGCTGGTCGAGAGTAACTACCTTCCCGTTTAAGGGAAACATCATGATACAAAAGGATGAGGAGGATACCTCCTTCACGGCATACATGTAACTACGCCCCAATAGGATGTTATAATCGAGCTCTACGTCGACTACTTCGATATCAATGATAACTGTCTTCCCCCCCCAGATCTATGGGACATTTTGGTACAATCCTCTTGGTTGGGATGGTCTCCCATCATATACGTGAAGAGCGATATATGAGAGGACCATCTCGAGGGATCCTAATCATTTCCGGACTGTATCCGACATGACGCAAGTGGATGCACCTTCGTCGATGATACAACAATGGATCATGACGTTTTTTATTGTAACTGGAACTTGGAATGCCATTGACAATGGTAGTTGCATGTCGCCTTTGTCAAGATCAAAGGTCACGAGGTGGGAGTCAAATGGGTCGACAGCACTAAGTGCATTGAGTAATTCCCGTGTGTATGTTGGGAAATACACCTCTAATGTGGACATAGCCGCAAGGGATTGAGCTAAGTCATCCAAAATAATGTAATTGTGGGAAATGTTCGACTACACATGATATTTCCAAAAGACCAACACCTAGAGAATCTGCTCACACAAACATATCACAGATCAACAAACTGATGTTTTCACGTGGTTTAAACCCTCGAAAGGGAAACACTCCACGGATCCATCCAAATAACTACTTGAGGCAGTTTATTATGCAAAAGAAAGAAAGTTACAAATGAGATTCTCATAATCGATCAACAAGCAAGTGACCCTCCATGCTTTTTAAATAGATATCATGGACCAATCGGGTGTTAAGCCACAGATCAAAGGTAGTTATGATCTAAGAGAAGTTGGACCATTTGATCACTCTATGTCTAGAACATATTGTGACCATTGGATTAGATATTTACAAATGCATACTAAAGAAACACACTTTTCCTAACGGATATATTATAACAAGTTGATTTTTACTAACTCCTAAGTGCCTACATATCCTAACATCCCCCCTTAAGACAAACTTGGGATAGGATTGAAGAATTTACAAAAGTTACACTATTAGGAGAAGAAAGGAGACATTAGATTCTATCCCCCTTAATGACATGTTCTTGAACTCCTAACATAGATCGAAGTTTAGAATTCTTCGCTTTTGTAAGAGATTTGGTGAATATTTCCGCAACTTGATCATCTGTAGGAAAAAATAACACTTCAAGAACATGATCAGGAACAAGCTTTCTTATGAAGTGCATATGTAGTTCAATGTGTTTGCTATGTTGATGTTGATCTGGATCTTTGGTGAGCTTGATGTAAATTTGATTGTCCCACCAAAGGGGAGTCAGATGTTGTTGATGGAATCCAAACTCTGAAAGTATTTGTCGAATCCATAAAGCTTCTTGAATGGCATTAACTGTTTCATGATACTTTGCTTCTGTTGAAGAGAGAGAAAGAGATTGTTGTTTCTTACAAGCCCAAGTGATAGGTCTAGAACCCATACTGAAAAAATAACCTACAGTAGAATTCCCATCATCAGGATCGCCGACCCAATATGAATTAGTGAAACCAACCAACAAAGGAGTCCCCCCTGAACTGTAATGAATCCCAAACTGAATTGTACCCTAAATATATCGAAGTATTATTTTTGTTTCTTTCCAATGACTTTCATGGGGTGTTTGCATATAGCGGGTAACACGACCAATGGAAAATGAAACATTAGGATGGGTACAAGTCAAGTATAAGATACTACCAACAAGCTCACAATACATGGTGGCATTAACTTCAAGTGGACTGCAAGTGGAAGAAAGTTTGACTCCATACTGGAAGGAAGAGGGAGTTGGTTTACAATATTCCTTTTGGAAGAGGGACAAGATCCCAAGTATCATTTTCCATTAAGGAAAGATATTCTTCATCCATAACTGCATCCCAATCTGGATTCCTTGAAGCTTGTGCAAAAGTCTCTGGATCATGATTCTTGGAAACTTGAGCCAAAAGAAAAGAGGATCGTTGGAAATGAGAATGTGTTCATCGTTGATCTCTATGATCACCAACAAGATCACCAGCTACTTCACATGTTGAATGGAACCATCGAGGAAGCGATTGTGCTAGTTCAAATGGAGGAAAATGAGTAGGCAGAGGTGGATTTTCATTCTCACTATCATCATATGAAACTGGAATTGGAATGTTGTTAAGGAAGTTGGGAGTAGAAGAAGGCACAAGCGTCGAATTAGGCTTGTAGGCCAAAGATGGCACAAATGCCGAGTTAGGTTCGCAGGACAAGATATTTTCATCAAATTTAACATCTCTTCTAATAATTATATCATGAGAATGTAGCTGAAGAAGTCTATAGCATTTTACATTTTTAGAATATCCAACAAATATGCACTTTTCACTTTTAGGCTGTAATGCTTTCCGTTTTTTCATCCGGAATATGAGCCCATGCTTCACTACCGAACACACGAAAGTGACTTACATCTGGTTTAATTTTACTCCATGCTTCTTCCGGTGTGATATCTTGTAGAGATTTAGTGGGGGTGAGATTAACTATGTAATTTGCACAATTTATGGCTTCAACCCAAAATTGAAGACTTAGTCTCTTAGCTTGAAGCATACAATTAGCCATTTCTTTTAAAGTGTGGTTCTTCCATTCAACTACACCATTTTTCTGTGGTGTATATGGAACATTATGTTGTTATTGGATTCCCTGTTCAGTACAGAAAGTAGTGAACTTGTTAACATATTCTCCACCATTATCGGATGTTAACTATAGAATTTGATGACCAGATTCTTTTTCAACAATGGCTTTGTAAGCCAAGAACATGTTAAAAAATTTGCTCTTAAGTTTGAGTAAATAAACCCAAGTGGGTCTATAGTAATCATCAATGAAAGTTAAGAAATATTTGAAGCTAGAAAAGGAAACAGATGGAAGAGGACCACACAAGTCACTATGCACAAGCTCTAAGGGGGGCGAGGTGTGTCGAGAGGCATGTTTGTCAAAAATGTCCAGATGATGTTTTTTTCTGAGTACACAACCGGAACAAACACCATCCTTAAAATATACCATTGGAAGACCTATCACCATATTTTATTTACATAGTTGTTGCAATGAGCAATAATTTAAGTGACCAAATCGCTCATGCCAAAGTTTGCTAAAGTCATCATTATGAGCAACAAAAAATGAGGGAGAAGGTGATGAACCAAAGTTGTTAAACTTGTACAACCTGGTAATATCATTAACAATTCCAGTGGCTAGGACATGTTTAGGATCTTTAAAATCCTTGATTACAACTTGGTGAGGTGTAAACGTTATAGTTTTACCTTCACCAAAATGAGTGATTTGATAGACTGACAACAAATTGCAGGAAATTATTGGAACACATAGTACATCACTCAACTAGTCCATTATCTACCAGAATTGTTCCAGATCCTACAACACTAAGAGATCTATAATCACCAACAAATATTTGTTTGGTGTTACATTCATGCATAGTATAAAATATGGCTTTATCCTTAGCCATATGATAAGATGCTCTAGAATCAATGAGGCACTCATTCGAAGTAGAAGAAGAAGATGCATTATAGGAAAAACCAAAAGCACAAAGTGCATGTCCATGAGATGAAGATTTTGAAGACGAATCAATGCTGATGTGGTTCTTCTTCATTGTTTCTTCCAAGGCTGTCATCTTCTTGAAACATTTAGATTCATCATGATTATATTTCCCACAAAGGTTTCAATGAGCTCAATCTTCTTACCTTTTGGTTTGTTTCCTTTGTCATTTTTTGAAGAATAAGATGGCTGAGAAGGTTTGGGACCCTTGTTTGGATTATTATTGAGAAAATTTTGCTTCTTGGGATGCTTGAAATTCTCTTTCTGTTGTGCCAACAAGGATTTTCCAGATGTATCTGCATTTCTAATCATTTCAAGATGTATGAGCTTATCCTTCTCTCCAATCAAAGAATCACAAAAGGATTTAAGAGTAGGATCTTTATAGCTAGTTGCATCCAAGGATTCTTTCATGGAGTAAAATGTAGATACAAAAACAAAATATGCAGGTCCAAGTTTGGAAAGAATATGATAAATGCATTGCTTGTCTTCTCTTTTAATTTTTCATTCTGCACATAAGAGTATAAGAGTTTTGTACTTAGATAGATAATATTAAATGCATGAAAAATCAGTTATATTTAAGGAAATCAACTCATTTTCTAGCCGATGACCTCGAATCTCATTGTGTTTACCAAACACAGATTCCAATTTTCCCCAAGCTTGATTTGGTTCATCAATTCCAGATATGTGGAATCGTAAATCAATAGAGATTGAAATCCCAATCAATCCACAGGCTTCATCACATTTATTGGCCCATTTTTTTTTCTTATCAGCATCAGTGGGATCTGTTTCTTTTCCTGAGGTAATTTGGTAAAGTCCCCTACTTCGTAGGACATCCTCCATAGGATATTTCCATGAAAAATAGTTGGAACTAGTAATTATAATATCCCATGGGGCGGCCATACTATAAAATGAAGGTCATAAAAACAGAAACCAACGGTCTGGATGCAAATATGTCAAAAAACTAGTCTGTTTAAAAAATAACGGTACTGAAAACTGACTTCGGATGAGGAAGTTATGCTTGATTGAAAAGAAAGTTGTAGGTGGCCCCAAAATATACGAGGCATGAAAATGATTGAACCAATTGAAAAAAAAAGACCCCCCTTCTTCCAAAGTTTAACCTTTTAAACTCACTTTACAATAATGTTGCTTTATGTGAACCACTTTTGTAAAATAAGTGGAGTTTGACTTTTACAATAATGTTATTTTAAATATTGCATGCAAAAAAATAAAAGACTTTAAGTGACTCACTTTTCTAATTTAAGGGAGATGCACTTTTAAAATAAAGTATCTGAAAAATAGAAATTACATGCAATTTTAGAAAAATAACTAACAAGAAGACTTGAACTCAAGACCTCTTATTAAATAAAACAACTTTTACCCAAGTGAGCTAATATTAAAAGGTACATAAAAGATGGAAAGGATGAAGGGTTTGTTTTTACTCTTTTGTCTCGAACTTCGTGCTTACCAGAAAAAAGACATTTTTCTTGCAAATCACTTCACATAAAATTAAAAAAAAATATGCCTTGAATTTGGGGTTAGACCTCATTAGCTTTCCTAGACTATATATGTTTTCTCACTATTTATGATTTTCCGCGGTCACACAAAGTGCACTACAAAGAGTATACTCAATAAATAAAATCATTTTTCTTTTGTTTCTGATATGCCGAGATCACACAAGGTGCATAGAAAAGAGAATAAGAAGAAAGAGACGGTAACAACTTGAAACTAAAAAATAGTAGATCTAAAAAGAAAATGAGAAAAATATTTTAAATAAAAAAAAAACGTCATTGTAACAATATACTTCTAGATCTAATGAAATGCAAGTATCTTGGGAAAAATGAAGCCTTTTTCGATGAAATGAAAATTGTTCTCCACTGAAAATGACACTCTGGATCTAATGAGACACCTCTCATAGCCCAAAAATGCACAAAAATTTCAAAACCAAAAACCCTTTCACAACTTCGGCAACACCGATTCAAGATCTAAATCACCAACGAAAGTGGGTCTTCAGAAAGGCTCTGATACCATGTTCGACTACAAAGGATATTTACAAAAGACCGAACACCTAGAGCAGTCGGTCACACAAACATATCACAGATCACGTGGTTTAAACCCTTGATAGGGAAACACTCTACGGCCCTAACTAAATAGCTATTTGAGGCAGTCTATTATGCAAAAGAAAGAAAGTTACAAATGAGCTTCTCATAATCGATCAACAAGCAAGTGGACCTCCATCTTCTTTAAATAAATATCATGGACCCATCGGGTTTTAAGCCATAGATCAAAGGTAGTTATGATCTAGCAGAATTCGAACCGTCAGATCACTCTATGTCTAGAACATATCATGACCGTCGAATTAGATATTTACAAATGCATACTAAAGAAACACACTTTTCCTAATAGATATATTATAACAAGTTGATATTAACTAACTCCTAAGTGTCTAAATATCATAATAGGAAGATTTGATGTGGGGGTTATTAGGGGTACACCTGAGTGGTACTCTCGGAATCCGTGGGATTTGTTTGGTATTCGGGTGTGGTATTTGTAAAGGGCCCCCCGAGGGGATATAGAATTCTTCCACTTGGGGGGTGGAAGGCCCATCGTAACCCTTGGCTTGTGTATCAAGTTTTATATCCAACGCATATATATTTTGTAAAGATCCATTTCCCAATGGGAGAGGATCTTGTTCTTGTGTAACTACCCCTTGATTGGCAAAGGGTTACTATAACACAACTGTTTGCGGTTAGGGAGGATTCATTTCCTAAGGGGGGTTCATCACCATCTTATTTTAAGGTTCCACTAACTATTGGAAGTTAGGGAGAAGAGGACAATGATGTTTGTAATTACCATAATCACCGCAAATGGAGCAACAATAATTGGTTCTCAGGGGGGGATTATTCAATTGCTTGGGGGGATTGTTAGTTCTTGCATTTAGATCACCCATGTTCTAGTTTTGTTGGGAGTGGGGGGGATTCCCCCCTTGCCTCGAATGTTGGTTCTGCATGTTCTTACCTTTCTTCTTCCCTTGACTCTTTGGATTTTGGGGGTTTACGGTGTTCAATTGCTCAAATTGTTGAGCTTGCTGAACATAAGTAGGTTGAACTAGGTTAACCCCCATGTGGGGGAAAGGGTGTTGACTAGTTAGGCATGGGAAAGGGTAATACAAATTATATCTTAGTGGTGGGATAAATTCCATTTGCGCTCCATAGTAGGTGGATGTAGGAGAGACTAGCGCAAATGGCGGTGTAGGAACCGTCATTGTTTGGATAATGTTTGGGTATATAGGACTATAGTGTCCATATTGTAATTGACCAAATGATGGTGTTGGTACCGACATATGGGGTACCGATGTAGGTGGCATGGATGGATAATACATAACCATGTTGAATGGTACTAATGTGGTGGGAGAAACCTTTCCTAAATGGGAAATGGACCCAATAATCCCATCCGTTGAATGTGAAGAGACCAAAGGTGTATGATCAAACGATCGATGTCGCAGGGCATCATGAAGGATTGTGTAAAGATATCCAGACTATGCATATATGAGGTCAAAATTTTGTGCTTTCATAATAGCCTCTTTATCACTTTGTGGCATGGAGGTGGTGACATCTTTAGCTATGGCGGTTTGGAGATATTTGATAAACCAATCCAATAGAAAGGGAATGATTGTATTTCGATCTTACATAGTGTGTGGTGTTTATGCCACTCATGGGTGTGGTACGTGATGTGGGTGGAGGTATTTTGATGAAATTGAGTGAGAATTTTGAGGCCTAGGTCATGTTGGATTAGAAATTGAAAGTACATAAGAAATGCAGTGGCTAATGTCGCAAATGTGGAATGGGTGCCACTTTCTAGGTTTACGTACAATTTTGTTGTTGTTCTGGTGAGGGTACACTGGAATAGGCGAAGCTTCATGGGGTCATCCACTATGATGTTAGATGAACACCATAAGTGGAAAGACATAATGTGGTTGGTGAGATCATCTCCCTTTTTTCCTTCTAATTTGGGAATATCGGAAGGATGCTTGTCTGGCATAGCCATCCATGTCGCATCATGAGAAATGGGGTCATTTGCCAGTTTGTCCAAATCATGTACATTTCAACTAGCCATAAATGGTAAATTAGGGACGATAGGTCTTTCCATTCTATTTGGGATGTGATTTCCATGAGGGGGATACCCAATTGTTGTTGTAAACAATAGATGAACTCCTATGAGCGAGGATGGGTCAAAGGGATCCGAGGGATCTCCTTGGGGAGAAGCCAGTGGGGTACTACTTCCGATGGGGAAGAAGTGGTGTAATTAATAGATTCTTTGAGGGGAGAAAATGTACCTATAAAGGTGTGGCATCGACTAAATGAACCTATCAATGCTGTTTGGGAACTACCCTGGCTTGAATTCCCTCTGCATGTAATACGTGGGGGAGGTGTAATGACACCCCTTGAGAGAGGGGATATGCCTTGCAATCTACAAGACTGTCTTAGGATGTTGTTTTGTTCCTTAATGGTGAAGGATTTGTGTCACATGAGAGTGATAGTGTAATAAACAAAATTGAACAAATGAAAAAATATGCCAACCACAACAGATGCAAAATGGTGCAATAAGTGAGTCACATCTGTGCAATATTGGTTTTAGTACATGAGTTCCCACATGTAGGTTATTTTTATTATGAGTTATTTAAAAAGAAAATAATTGTAAATTCCCTAGAATACCTAACGCCCTTCCTCAAATGTAATTGGGCCTCCCAAAAGCACAATTGATGGTGATAATGGTATTCGCACACCAATCGACTAGTGGAGGTAACAAAGAGCTATTTGTATCAGCGATGGGGCCTATGATCCAATCAAGAATACTTGGAAACACCTCCCAACGACAATAGCTAACTTCAGGATTCAATTGCACTCACAATTGCTCCTTGGTGATATCCCAAGTTGGTCCACTAAGTGACCTTGTGTCAAGTGTGGATCAATGGTTCGTCCTGCACGGTATAGTGTCGTCTCCCTATAACAAGCTAAGTAGATTGTAGGGGAGAGAAGGGAATCTATACCTAGGCGTTCACCTCCTTGGTCACGATGCATTTTTTATCGGGGTTTTCTTTTAACACTTGCTTATAGCAGGATTTTGTAAGTACACTATGAGACAATGATGCCATGTTTCAAAATATTGCTAATGAAACTAGATTAGTGGGATTTAATGGATGCCTAGCCCAATCAATCCTACGCAACTAAAATATTGTTTTGTGGCCTCCTTTGGAGGATTTTAGTCGGTTAAGACAATTACAATGTTGATTTTAAAGGGTTTGTATGTTTCACTTATGGAGTGTAAGAGGGGTATCTCACAATACCTACCTTTCTGATTCACCAAGCTCACATGAAGTGCAAGGTCAAGAGAATACCTAGATTGGAAGAGTTTTTAGGCCTCTTATTGCATGCTAGTGGATCAAACACATGTGATCAAAGAAAAAATAAACTATTTCGTTGGAAAATTAACTAAAAGAGTATATCAATCAATATGTACTTTTAACTCTAAGAGATGCTCATGGTACTTTGCAAAATCAAATTATTCTAACTAAATAGACAAGTATGCAATGAAGGTATTTCACACTTCTCACCCTTTTTTTTGATTCACCACTTGGCTCACATGAAGTGCGAGGTGAAGAGCATACTTCGGGCGACAAGTGTTTTAAGGTCCTTTCTTGTGTGCAAAAAGTGTTTTCTACACTAGCAATACTACTAAAAACAACATGTCGATTGATGCATAAACAAGAAATGGTATTGAATACTAGTGACAACAATGAGGCCTGTTGAAAGCCTCATATTTGGTTACTTAGTTAAGTTTCGAGAGATATGTACTCTTTACTGCCTAATTTTGGTCTAGGTGCACTTATTACTAAAACACTAAGCAATTGGGTGAATTAGCCTTAATTTAAGTTCACTAGTAAGCAAAAATTGCAATGCCAAACTAAACTATGCAGATAAAAATCAAATAATCAACAGTAACACGGCTAAATCACACTCTTCCGCACATACAACACGGGTAAATACAAAACAGATGCACAGTTAATGCATTGACCTTCCGCATGGTCCCAATGAACGATGTAGCGTGGGTTGTGAAATGATAACCTGTGTATATGCACGACTGCTACAGTTGATGCTATGCTATTATCGTGACAAAGACATTGGGAATTGCATGACTGCGGGAAAAAATGTCCTATGGCCTTGATGGGGCCCAATTATGGAAGCAAGAGGTGGAATTTGTTATGTCTCCTCTTACCAAGTTTTTTTTTTGCACGGGCCCACGGCCCTTCCATACAGTTTACAGTTACACCACCAGATATTAATTATACTTAGAAAAACATAACATAAGTATAACAATTTATGTACATTTGTCACACAGTGCTTGTCGTGGTTCTTTACCGAAGAGCTATAGTCCTTCAGACTATACCTACCCTTACGTCTTAAGTGTGATGCAACGATCATACTAGCACAAACGTGTGTGAATTAGAGGTACTTGTGCCGACATGATGACACCTGCTACCTCTCGGTACCAACGGTGTAACACTCAATGACATGCCTAAGCGGTGTGAATACAACACTTAGTCTGTGGCTTAGTGTGAGCATTAAAACATGACACCCCAGACCTAGTCTCATGCTAGCTCACTCAGCCAGTACCACAATCTATGTGAAATTTATGCTACACATGTGCATGCCATCCAGTACTATTATCGTCTTTAAGCTTTAATGTACTTAGCCATGAATATCCTCTAGGGAGTACATATGTATTTAACACACACACTTGTAATTATTTACACCTTGAATTATATTAATGATCTATATTAATAATACACTCACATATGCAAAAGTCATGTAGTGCAAATGTTGTTTATTAAAACATTTAACAACTTAAATAAAGTGATCATAGCTATTAATATATATATACATACTTATATATATATTAATACTAACATAACCTATGACCAAAGAATAAATAATAATACAACATACTATTGTTAATAAGGCACTACTATGCAAATCGAATTATAAACAAAACAAAGCCCATATTAAAATCGAGCCATATCATATAACTTATGCACCCAAGGTTTAGAAACCTAACTATATATATAGTTCTATATGCGTATGGTATATATATTAAAGCGCCCTTTACAAGGTTTAAGCGCCACCCACTATGCACATAAGCATGGGTTAATAAACCTAACAAACCTTTACAAAGCCTTAGCCTTAAGGCTAAAGGCATAACTTAACATATAAATCGTTGATTCAAAATAATACACTGTCGCTAATGGAAGCTGACCCTACCACTACGACGTGGCTCACAACAATGCCAACGCTTAACGTTTTGACTTATGACTGGTCGACACATAGCCATGTGAGGTTAAACATGCTACCACGAGGACAACACACAGATCCTACGAATGTACGTAGCTCGACTTGGCAGTTGACATGGACAGTCGTAAGGTTCATTGTAATGCAAACCGGCTCACACCAATGTGTGGCGTACGTGGTTTGTGGCTTACGCCACACATGCTTCACCAAACCAAAGCAATGTTTTAAACCCTCTCGTGGCTTCCTATTGGTAGGTGATGACGCTCCCGTGGATGGGAAGTGTACACACACTATAGTTAAAGGCTTGGTCGATGTGGAACATGCAGGGTCTCATCCCATTAATGGACTCTGTCAGTTGATAGTGATGTTGAGAACATACTCACCACCCAACTATGCAGTACCATAACTCCTCCTACATCCTGCATCGTTGATCATGATCCATCAATCATGCATGGGAGATCGTGATGCTTGTAACACCATTGATCCAGGCATTGGGTTTTCTTGGCCAGCCATCCCCATGCCTGCAATAACTCGTTCTTCCACCAACAACTGAGGTCTCCACCTCTCTCTCTGGTATTCAATGTTAAAAGACTATCACTTGGCACTTGGGTTCATTGTTGCTCGGCTGCGACAAGAGCTTCGGCTCTACGTAGGGTATGGTGGAGTTCTGCTGCGAAACCATGGCAATTCGTTTCCACAGGTGAAGGCTTCACCAGTTCCCACCATTCTCGGCATGAACACCACACAAAGTAATTTTTACGTCTTTCTGTTGCACCAATGTTACGTTGTTTACAATGTTGTGCTTACTGCAATTTACATTATGTGAATGTTTTACTAGTTAAGGTCCAGGTTTAACCTTTGTGTTTCTTTGTGTTGACAGGTGCTGACGGTGTCGGGCTACACTGCGACTTAATACACAACCAGGTAATATCATAACCCCTTCAGTTTCATTGTGCATTAAGTTGCTTGCTTTGACAATCATTAAAGGGTCGGGTTGTTAGTCCCATGGTTTAACCCTTCACCACATCTTGCTATGCAGGAAAACAACAGTGAGTGGTGGAGTGTAACACTCCTACGAGATCATAGCTAAATTTGGGGGTCGTGGTGACTTGCTGGCTCACACAGGTAACTCACCAATCCCTCTCCCTCGGGTTTGGTTCACCCCATTGGTGGGGGAAGAGTTACTAAAACACTAGCTCGTTCGGTTAGGGTTACTCCTATCTTCATTGATACGTTTTTAAAGAGTTCGGCTCTTGGCCAAGAGGATAGAGCTATGAAGCCATCCTCTGAGAGTGTCTCAGCGACCTCTATTTCACTCTTCTGCTATTGCAGGGTTAATATGTGCTTAGCAAAAAATGATGTGGGTCCTTCCACATTCATACGTAATTCAATAGGATATCTAACGACGTTCTACGCCTGGAAGAGGCGTCGGGATTATGTACATGACATCACAGAAAAACAAAGTGGCCATGCCAAAGAACTTTTGATTACAACTCGGTCTGTATATTATTTTTAAAGCTTGTAACTCGTCATGTAAACTCTTGGCAAGCCCAGCTTGACTTTGTAAAACACACGATGATTCTCGTCGGGTATATGGATTAATTTCTTGCTATGCATTTTGGTTTACATACATGGTCTGTATAGATTCCCTTGGCACTTTGATATTAATATACAATGTAATCATTTTTCTGCTCCAATGTTTGTGCATATTACAATGCGGTTCGGTGCAAACATTTTCAATGTTATAAATGCATACCCAATTCTTATTTTATCAACATATAATTGCATTCATCGTTTAAATGCTCCCTGGAAGGAATCGACCTCGTCACATTCTTCTAGGATTCATATGCACTTGGAATGGTATACTGTAACATGGTTTTTATTGCACTAAAATGTTTAGGGTTGAGGCGTTTAGCCCGCCCATTTTATGCACAATGAAATATGCAAAGCATTACAACATTGTCTCATTCTCCAACAAAGAATCGTCAACTACTTGTGTTTAAATGCTGCAATGTTTGATTATCATTATGATGTGGCTTCGTTTATTCCCATCATCATTTTCATTTACTATCTTTAATAAACTATTCAAGAATAGTGGAATACACTGGGTTTATAAACAAATGCACAGTGAATGCTCAATGTATAATATCATATATTTATAAATATGATATCCATGCTAAGGATCAAACCCTTATCCACTTGAATCACCCATATTCATCCTTTCGGCACTTCAAACGCATTCAATCAATATCTATAAACATAGATGTGGCGACCTAGGTTATGTTTGGGTCACATAAGGCCATCGGCCAATACATTCACCTTTGTATTAATAATGCATATTATTATACTATTTGCATAAGCATTGCCATTAAATGCACAATGATAGTTAGGAATATATTTACTCAGAAATATAGCAATGTATCATTATTTCAATACTCAACAAATAAACTGAAATGCCATTTAAATGCATAAGGTCGATTATGACCAGATCTGAATGAAATACAACTTTTGTCAACAACCAAATTAATTCAGATTTTCATTCTAGCATTTTCAAGGTTTATCTTTCTGCCATAAACTTTAGCATAGAAAAATGATTGATAAACATATGGGCTAGGAATGTAAACCTTCAGGTTTACCTACCTACCCTATTTACAACATTATGATGCAAAACATAATATCTTATGTAAATACTGGAATATATGTAACCTACACCAACCTACAATATGAAGACATGTCTCAGCAAACCCTAGGTTAGCACATGAATCATATTATTATTATTTCAGATGTTGCATACATTTATAACTGTATAGAGGGTCTTAATACTATAAATCTATTGCCATTAGGATGTATATATATTCACAATCATCCCATCACATCAATATTCTAGATCTGTAAAATGATCATAAGATAACTCATAACAGAGATCTAGTTATCTAGCTAAGATTCATGCTCAGAAATAATCGAGAACAATACATATATGGTCAGATCCTATACATTTACATTTCAACAGTAAAATAGGTATATTCAGAAACGCATATATAAATACTGTCCAAGACAAATACTCTGCAAGTCAGATTATAAACACTTATCTGAATCTACTGACCAGTGGAACCAGGCACAAACCTCCCACCCTTTGACCAGCAAGTTCTCCTTTCTCTCAGGTCACCCCCGAGGTGAGTTCACAGTCCCCTAGATAGAGTATTTATTTTATTTACTCTTAACTTGTCATTTACCCAAGTTATTCAGGATACTTCAAAGGCAATAGGAAACCCAACACCCAACTCAATACTCTTGATCTCCAGGATGCTCCATGGGATTTTAAGCCATAGCCATGGAGAGAATCACTATCACAGTCTATTCATGTAACAATAGTACTCCTACAAGCTTGGGGTAGTTCTCCTACTTGCACACAATTTAGTGTCCAAGCTCATACCAAACTGCATGATTCCTCCTGATCTGAGTCAGTTTGGTCCTCCCAAATCTGCACTCAATCACTTGGCTTCAACCAGCTTGGTTCTCCCAAATCTGTCCTCCCTCACCAGCACTCATTGTCTCAGGTTTAGGTTTTCCATTTCCCATTGGTCTTTTGTATTCAGCTCTTGAGATTGTGAATGATGCATAATGAATAATGAGAGTTTCAATGAGTTTTCACCTTTTATTCTCTTAGGGGAATTTTGCTCATTATGTGAATTCTTTTAATTCATTAATCTCTCAATTCTTTTCTTTAGGGTTTTCTAATTGTCTCCAAGAATCATTTCTTCTTCTTATTATTAAGTGGCATTTTCCCTCTAACCTTAGGAGACTGTGACTCCCTCTTTTATTGTGCTGGTCTTCATCGAACAAGAAGGGGTATGCTGCCTGCATTTCTCGTTCCATTTCCCAGGTAGCCTCATCCGGATTGTAGTGCTCCCATTTCAATTTTACTTGAACGATGGTTCGAGTCTGAAGTACCACCTCTTTCCGATCCAGTATGCATATAGGGCCTGTCTGGAAATCTCCTTCTGATTCCACCTGAATCACATGCCAGTTCACAATATGCTTAGGATCATATACATACTTTTTCAGCAATGAAACATGAAACACATCATGTACTTTAAAATGTGATGCTAAAGCTAACTGATAAGCAACAGGTCCTACTCTAGCAAGTATTTGGAAAGGACCACAAAATCTAAGTGCAATCTTGACAACTTTTCCCAAGCTTAAGGAACTCTTTTTGGCCTTCACTCTTAAAAGGACATGATCCACAACTTCAAATTTTTTGTTTTGCCTATCCAGATCAACATATCTCTTATGCCTATCTTGGGCAATTTTCAGATTGGTTCTAACTTCTTGCACAATGTTTTCTAACTCAGTTGACATTTCGAGACCCATCACAATCTGATTTACCGGATCATCCCAAGTCATAGGGGTTTTACACATTCTACCATACAACACTTCGAATGGACTCATTCCTGCAGAAGTTTGGTAACCGCTATTGTAGGCAAATTCAGCTAAGTGTAGGTAGTTTTCCCACTACTTCGGGTTGTCCATAACATACAAGCAAAGCATGTCCTCAAGGAATTGGTTTACCCTTTCGGTCTGCCCATCAGTTTACGGATGGTAGGCTGTACTAAAACTCAGTTTAGTCCCCAAACCTGCAAACATATCTTTCCAAAAGTGTGAGGTGAACTTGGTGTCCCTATCAAATATAATCACCTTGGGAATTCCATGAAGTCGAAAGACTTCCTTCATGGAAACCTCTGCAATGGTTATTGCCTTAAAAGTGGATTTGACAGGTATGAAGTGTGCTTCCTTAGTCAACTTATCCAAAACAACCATGATTGCATCATGTTTTTTAACGTTTTTAGGCAATCCGGTGATAAAATCCATGGAAATGGTTTCCCACTTCCATTCTAGCACTGGTATGAGCTGCAACAACCCAACCAGATGCTGATGTTCTATTTTCACTCACTGACAGTCCATACATTTAGCAATGTATTCAGTAATTTCTGATTTCAGTGTTGGCCAATAATGTTGTCTTTTAATAGCAGTCAGCATTTTCTGGTAGCCAGGATGACCAGAATATGGTCTTGCATGAAATTCATCCATAATTAATTGGTTTAAGGATGGATGATCTGGTATGTACAACCTATTTTTGAACAATAGCAATCCATCCTTGGATATACTAAAATCTGTCACTTGCTATTCTAAATTTTCTGCAAGGCATTTCTGTCTTATATTCAGATATTTTTTATCCTTTTCAGCTGCTGTCCGGATCTGCGCTGTTAAAATCAAACTGAAAATTGTTAACTGATGCCATAGTTAGTAGATGCATGCGTCTACTAAGTGCATTAGAAATTTTATTTTCCTTACCTTTGATGTGATGAATTTCAAAATCAAACTCACTTATGAAGGTCAGCCACCTTGCTTGCCTTCCATTTAGATTTGGCTGTTCAAAAAGATATTTCAGCCCTATGTGGTTGGTTTTCAGCACAAACCTTTTTCCAAGAAGGTAGTGCCACCACATTCTCAAGGCATGAATGATAGAAACCAACTCTAAATCATGCGTTGCAAAATTCGCTTCATGTGTATTCAGTTTTCTTGATTTGTAACCAATTACTGCTCCATCTTGTGTAAGCATGCCTCCCAATCCATCCTTGCATGCATCCGTGCATACAACAAAAGATCCATAAGGATATGCCACTTTTAGGATAGGGGCGGAAGTGAGCAATTGTTTCAGTTTCACAAAACTTGCTTCACACTTGGCTGTCCACATAAATTTTACTTCCTTTCGCTGAAGCGAAGTAATGGGATGGGCTACTTTGGAAAATCCTTCAATAAATTTTCGATAATACCCGACCAATCCCATGAAAGAGTGGACATCGCTTACGTTTTGGGGTGTAGGCCAGCTCATTATGGCCTTTCTTTTGTCGAGATCCACCGCAATACCCTCTGTTGATATAATATGACCCAAATATTGAATTTGGTCCTTATAAAAATCACACTTGGATAACTTGGCATAAAGCTGATTTTCTCTCAAGACTTGCAGCACTAGTCTTAAGTGTTCCTCATGCTCCTTTTCGTTCTTCGAATAGATGAGAATGTCATCAATAAACACCACAACAAATTTATCCAAGTACTTGCTTAAAATATTGTGCATTAGGCACATTAAATGTGGCTGGTGCTTTCGTCAAACCGAATGGCATCACCACAAACTCGTAATGTCCATAACGAGTCTGGAAATTTTTTTTGTGCAAATGTTCTTCCTTAATCAGGATTTGATGATAACCGGATCTTAAATCAATCTTAGAAAAGACAGTGGCACCCCCAACCTGATCGAACAGATTGTCTATCCTTGGAAAAGGATACCGGTTCTTGATGGTTACCTTGTTCAACTATCTATAGTCTATGCACAATCGGAATGTGCCATCCTTCTTCCGCACAAAGATTACTGGTGCTCCCCACGGGGACACACTTGGGCGGATATAGCCTTTCTCCAAAAGTTCTTGCAATTGTGCTTTCAACTCAATTAGTTCAAGTGTACTCATTCGATACAGTGCCTTAGAGTTGGGCACGGTTCCCGGTGACAGGTCAATGGTAAAATACATCTCTCTTCTAGGAGGTAGCTTTGAAATTTCCTCGGGAAACACATCCTTAAACTCAGCCAATACAGGATGCTTGATGAAATCTGCACTTTCAGTTTGTTGATTTTTTGTCATGTGGACAGCATATAGTTTGCACCCTTTTCGTGCATTCCTTTTTAGTTGGAGAGCAGAAATTTCCCTTAATTTTACTGCTCTCATGATCCCTTGGATCTTTTCCTGTTGTCCCACATCGTTAGTAAATGCAACATATTTCTGGTGGTAGTCTATAATAGCCCTATGTTTTTCCATCCAATCCATACCAATGAGCACATCGTATGATCCTAAAGGCAAAACATTTAAATCTGCACTAGTAGATGATTTATTTAACTGCAAGGGACATTGATTTACCACCTCTGAAACCTTCCATTTCGTCCCTGTTGCCATTTGTACCAGCCAAGGCTGCGTGTATTTGTTCTTGTTGAGTTTGCATGACACACACAATTTTGGATCTATGTGATTCTTACATGCTCCAGAATCAATTAAGATAGACACAGGTGTCCCGAAAAGCATACCTTCAACCTCGATTACTGAAGCTTAATGTTCAGCCTGACGGTTGTTCAATGCCACATAAATCCTTGGAATTCTTGCTACATCTTGGACCGTAGAAGCCTCTTGCAGATTATGCACAGGTTTGCTTATGTCCTTTTTGTGAGGACAGTCATACCATCGATGATTCTCTCCGCAGCCCCAACACTTGATAGGTGGCTCCAATGGTGTGGGTTCCGGTTTTCTGGTGCCTTCAGTGTTGAAATTTTTAGTGGGAGGAACAAATTTTGACTATGGCTTGCTGCCCTCAAATTTGTTGCTGGAATGTATCCGCGGACCTTGGTTTCTGAAATGGTTGGGTTTGTGACCCTTTTGTCTTATTTCAGATTTATGTTTCTTTTTTTCATTCCACTTCTTGGACACTTCAGCTCGGTTTTGCCCCTATTCGTAACACAATCTAACCTTCCTGAACACATCTTCCAAGGTCTTGGGATCATCAAACTCTATATGATCCTTGTACCCAAATGGTAAACAATTCAGGAAACGATGAATTCTGACTTTTTCTCCCTGAATGTATGGAACATACCTCAGCAATTCCAGGAATTTGTTGATCAGATCTTCCATGTTTTGTTTTCCGAGCTTAAGGTCATAGAAGTATTTTACCTTTTTGTCGAAGTACCTTTCAAACAGGTACTTCTGTTTGAAGAATGTTGCAAAAGTCTTCCACTTTACTTTCTTCTCGTTGATAGAGCGGGTCAGCTTGAGATCATCCCACCAAGCTGATGCCTTACCCTGCAGATTGAAAACAACAATTATAGCCTTAATGAGGATGGAATAATCGAACATGCATAGGTACTTCTCCATGTGTCACAACCACAGTTCTGCTTCTTCTCTAGTTTTAATTTATCTATTAAAAGTAGGAGGCTTGATCTTCCGTAATTCTGAATGTAAGTGTTGTACTTTTCTTGTTTTCTTTTTCTTTTTAGGAACATACTCTCCAGAATCCTCGCCATGTGACTCTTCGTCACTGACGTCCATATTAAAGCTAGCATAATTCCTTGGAGGTGTAGATTTGAACTTGGAATTTCTCTTAGTGACATTTTTTTTTGCATGTTGTTCCTCTAGTGTTGGGAGGTGATTGTTCTCCTTTTCCGTCAGTTTTTGCAGCAGGATAGCATTAATTTCTCGCTACTCTTCAAAATTCTTAATGTTGTCTTCTTTGATGCTCATTAATTCTGCTTTTAGACTTTTCACTGTTTCCAACATCTCATTGGATGGTGTAGCTCTTGGAGAATTTGGATTTCTCCCATGCCTGCTGGCCATCTCTCCGTGTTGGATGGATGTTTCTACAACCATCCCGACTTCTTGTTCTGCAAATTTAAATTCTTCCATTTAAATTTTCAGCTGCTCTGTTGTCTATGTGTGGCCAACCAGCTATTTGTTAGACTTTTAAAAACAACAGGTAATTAAAATTACATGCAAGATGCTACAGGAAAAGTAATTAAGCAGTTATTATACACTATGTGAAAACATAATAAAAACATTTAAAATTATTTAAAAATATTTAAAAACACAACATACACGCAATAAGCTTAAGGTCCTAGTGTAGTGACCATGCTCTGATACAAATTTTTCATGTCTCCTCTTACCATTTTTGTTTTTGCATGGGCCCATGGCCCTTCCATACAGTTTATAGTTACACCACCAGATATTAATTATACTTAGAAAAACATAACATAAGTATAACAATTTATGTACAGCTGTCACACAGTGCTCGTCGTGGTTCTTTACCATAGTGCTATAGTCCTTCAGACTATACGCACCCTTACGTCGTAAGTGTGATGAAATGGTCATACTAGCACAAACGTGTGTGACTTAGAGGTACTTGTGCCAACATGATGACACCTGCTACCTCTCGATACCAACAGTGTAACACTCAATGACATGCCTAAGCGGTGTGCATACAACACTTAGTCTATGGCCTAGTGCGAGCATTAAAACCTGACACCCCAGACCTGGTCTCATTCCTACTCACTCAGCCAGTACCACAATTTGCATGAAATTTATGCTACACATGTGCATGCCATCCAGTACTGTTATCACCTTTAAGCTTTAATGGACTTAGCCATGACTCTCCTCTAGGGAGTACATATGTATTTAACACACACACCTGTAATTATTTACACCTTGAATTATATTAATGATCTATATTAATAGTGCACTCTCATATGCAAAAGTCACGTAGTGCAAATGTTGTTTATTAAAACATTTAACAACTTAAATAAAGTAATCACAACTATTAATATATATATATATTAATACTAACATAACCTATGACCAAAGCATAAATAATAATACAACATACTATTGTTAATAAAGGCACTACTATGCAAATCGAATTATAAACAAAACAAAGCCCATATTAAAATCAAGCCATATCATATAACTTATGCACCCAAGGTTTAGCAACCTACCTATATATATATAGTTCTATATACGTATGGTATATATATTAAAGCGCCCTTTACAAGGTTTAAGCGCCACCCACTATGCACATAAGCATGGGTTAATAAACATAACAAACCTTTACAAAGCCTTAGCCTTAAGGCTAAAGGAATAACTTAACATAGAAATCGTTGATTGAAAACAATACATGGTCGCTAATGGAAGCAGACCCTACCACTACGACATGGCTCACAACAATGCCAACGCTTAAAGTTTTGACTTATGACCGGTCAGCACATAGCCATGTGAGGTTAAACATGCTGCCACAAGGACAACACACAGAGCCTACGAATGTACGTAGCTTGACTTGGCAGTTGACATGGACAGTTGCAAGGTTCGTTGGAATGCAAACCGGCTCACACCAACATGTGGCCTACGTGGTTTGAGTCTTACGCCACACAGGCTTCACCAAACCAAAGAAATGTTTTAAACCCTCTCGTGGCTTCCTGTTGGTAGGTGATGATACTCTCGTGGATGGGAAGTGTACACACACTACAGTTAAAGTCTTGGTCGTTGTGGAGCACACAGGGTCTTGTCCCATTAATGGACTTTGTCAGTTGATAGTGATGTTGAGAACGTACTCACCAGCCAACTATGCAATACCATAACTCCTCCTGCATCCTGCGTCGTTTATCGTGATGCTTGTAACACCATTGATCCAGGCATTGGGTTTTTGCACCCAACCATTCCCATGCCTGCAATAACGCATTCCTCCACCGGCAACCGAGGTCTCCACCTCTCTCTCTGGTATTCAACGTTGAAAGAATATGACTTGACACTTGGGTTCATTGTTGCTCGGTTGTGACGAGAGCTTTGGCTCTGCGTAGGGTATGGTAGAGTTCTGCAGCCAAACCATGGCGCTTCATTTCCATAGGTGAAGGCTGGATCAGTTTCCACCATTATTGGCATGAACACCACACAAAGTAAGTTTTACGTCTTTCTGTTCACCAACGTTACGTTGTTTACAATGTTGTGCTTACTGCAATTTACATTACGTGAATGTTTTACCAGTCAAGGTCCAGGTTTTACCTTTGTGTTGCTTTGTGTTGCTTTGTATTGACAGGTGCCGACGGTGTCGGGCTACGCTGCGACTCAATACATAGCCAGGTAATATCACAACCCCTTCAGTTTTGTCGTGCGTTAAGTTGCTTGCTTTGACTATCATTAAAGGGTTGGGTTGTTAGTCCCACAGTTTAACCCTTCGCCACGTCTTGTTGTGCAGGAAAACGACGGCAAGTGGTGGAGTGTAACACTCCTATGAGCTCATAGCTAAAGTTGGGGGTCGTGGCAACTTGCTGGCTCACACAAGTAACTCGCCAATCCCTCTCCCTCGGGTTTGGTTCACCCCGTTGGTGGGGGCAAAGTTACTAAAACACTAGCTCGTTCAGTTAGGGTTACTCCTGTCTTTGTCTTTGTTGATACATTTTTAAAGAGTTCAGCTCTTGGACGAGAGGATAGAGGCATGAAGCCATCCTCTGAGAGCATCTCAGTGACCTCTATTCCGCTCTTTTGCTGTTGCAGGGTTAATATGTGCTCAACGCAAAATGATGTGGGTCTTTCCACAGTCATACATGATTCGATAGGCAATCCAATGACGCTTTGCCCCTAGAAAAGGTGTCGGGATTATGTACATGACTTTGCAGAAAAACAAAGTGGCCATGCCACAGTCCTTTTGATTACAACTCGGTCTGTATATTATTTTTAAAGCTTGGAACTCATGATGTAAAGTGCAAGCCTAGCTTGACTTTGTAAAACACACGACGATTCTCGTCGGGTCTATGGATTAATTTCTTGCTATGCATTTTGGTTTACATACATGGTCTGTATAGATGCCCTCGACACTTTGATATTAATATACAATGTAATCGTTTTTCTGCTCCAATGTTTATGCATATTACAATGCAGTTCGATGCATACATTTTTAATGTTATAAATGCATACCCAATTCTTATGTTATCAACATATACTTGCATTCGTCGTTTAAATGCTCCCTGGAAGGAATCAACCTCGTCGCATTCTTCCAGGATTTGTATGCCCTCGGAATGGTATACTGTAATGTGGTTTTGATTAATCCACTAAAATGTTTAGGGTTGAGGTGTTTAGCCCGCCCATTCTATGCACAATGAAATATGCAAAGCATCGCAACGCTGTCTCATTCTACAACAAAGAATCATCACACTAATTGTGTTTAAATGATGCAATGTTTGATTATCATGACGACATGGCTTCGTTTATGCCCATCATCGTTTTCATTTACTGTCTTTAATAAACTATTCAACAATAGTGGAAGACACCAGGCTTATAAACAAATGCATAGTGTATGCTCAATTTATAATATCTTATATTTATAAATACGATATCCATGCTAAGGGTCAAACCCTTAGCCCCTTGAATCACCCGCATTCAGCCTTTCGGCACTTCAAACGCATTCAAGCAATATCTATAAACATAGATGTGGCGACCTAGGTTATGTTTGGGTCGCATAAGGCCATCGACCAATACATTCACCTTTGTATTAATAATGCATATTATTATACTGTTTGCATAAGCATTGCCATTAAATGCACAATGATAGTTAGGCATATATTTACTCAAAAATATAGAAATGTATCATTATTTCAATACTCAACAAATAAACTGAAATTCCATTTAAATGCATAAGGTCGATTATGACCAGATCTGAATGAAATACAGCTTCTATCAACAACCAAATTAATTTAGATCTATATCAGATTTTCATTCTAGCATTTTTAGGGTTTATCTTTTCTACCATAAACTTTAGCATAGAAAAATGATTGATAAACATATGGGCTAGGAATGTAAACCTTCAAGTTTACCTGCCTGCCCTATTTACAACATTATGATGCAAAATATAATACCTTATCTAAATACTTGAATATATGTAACCTACAGCAACTTGCAATATGAAGACATGCCTCAGCAAACCCTAGGTTAGCACATGAATCATATTATTATTATTTCAGATGCTGCATCCATTTATAATTGTATAGAGGGTCTTAATACTGTAAATCTACTGCCATTAGAATGTAGATATCTTCACATTAAACCCATCACAGCAATAATCCAGATCTGTAAAATGATCATAAGATAACTCATAGCAGAGATCTAGTTATCTAGCGGAGGTTCATGCTCATAAATAATCAAGAAAAATACATATATGGTCATATCTGATACATTTACATTTCAAGAGTAAACTAGATATATTCAGAAACACATACATAAATAATGTCCAAAACAAATACTCTGCAAATGAGATTATAAACACTTATTTGAATATGCTGACCAGTGGAACCAGGCACAAACTTCCCAGCCTTTGACCAGCAAGTTCTCCTTGCTCTCGGGTCACCCCCGAGCTGAGTTCGCAGTCCCCTAGGTAGAGTATTTATTTTAGTTACCCTTAACTTGTCATTTACCCAAGTTACTCAAGATACTTCAAAGGCAATAGGAAACCCAACACCCAACTCAATACTCTTGAGCTCCAAGATGCTGCAGGGGCTTTTAAGCCATAGCCATGGAGAGAATCACTATCACAGTCTATTTAGGTAACAACAGTACTCTTGCAAGCTTGGGGTAGTTCTCCTACCTGCACACAATTAAGTGGCCAAGATCATACCGAACTGCATGATTCCTCCTGATCTGAGTCAATTTGGTCCTCCCAAATATGCACTTAATCACTTGGCTTTAGGACCAGCTTGGTTCTCCCAAATATGTCCTCCCTCACCAACATTCATTGTCTCAGGTTTAGTTTTTCCATTTCCCATTTCTCTTGTGTATTCGACTCTTGATATTGTGAATGATGCATAATGAATAATGAGAGTTTTAATGAGTTTTCACCTTTTATTCTCTTAGGGGAATTTTTCTCATTATGTCAATTCTTTTAATTCATTAATCTCTCAATTATTTTCTTTAGGGTTTTCCAATTGTCTCCAATAATAATTTCTTATTATTATTATTAAGTGGCATTTTCCCTCTAACCTTAGGAGACTGTGACTCCCTCTTTTATTGTGTTGGTCCACATGGTCAATAGAAACCTCTTTAGCATATTTCTAACTTTCCTAAGTATAAATGAAATAATACTTAGCAAAAATTATCAAAGGGATTCAAAGTCCAAAATAGGGGTATTATAGAATTCTTACTCTCCTGCAAGTGAAAAACACCCAGAATTAGATACTTAGCATAAAACAACCTAGCTTAAAAAGAAATGAACAAAAATAACTATGGTCACCATTATAACTGTTATGGAAAAAATTGCACAAGTGCACTCTTCCACTTGGTGAGGGGCTAAGCCTTGTAGGTTGATGCAAGGCCTCAGTCCTTGGAGCCCCTTTTGATGGTTTTTGGTATTCCTCCAAGTGATCCTACAAGATATTGTTAGTGTAGTTCACATCCAAACATGAAAATATTGATGAATATAAAATGAAAGAGATGGGGGAAAGATGCAAACTCTAACAACAACCAAAGGTATGCTAAACCACTCTTATATTTCCCAATGGAATAGTTGTACAACACCTAGGAGGTAAAGGATTCAAAGGAAGCCAAAAATATCCCTTAGGGAGGCCTTTCTTGTCCAACTAAATGCTAAGTAGATGGAAGAACAATGGAGAGAAACACTTACCCCTTGATGGTAGGTGGCAAGAAAGCTTGGAAATGCTCACAATGGTAGGAAATGTGGGCAATGAGGAAGCTCCAACTCAAATCCAACATCATAAAATTTCTCCAATTTATTTTTACAAAATGCATGCCAATGGCTTTATTTTATAGGCCAAGAGGTGGCCAACAAACAACTAATTCCAAATGTGAGATCTCCTCCTTCATGAACTGGTTCCAAGGTACACAAGGGGGGTGATTAATACCACCAAGTGTGTGAGGATATGAATTGGGATCCTTGGGGAGGGTTGAAACTTCAATGCACTGCTAGAATTTAGTGGTCTCGTTGTTTTGACAGTAGCACAGTTATCGAAGGAAAATCTGCATAGGTGTAGCGCGGACATTGTTCAGGTAACTTGCGCTATAGCACATGTAACCTGTGTAATACCCGTGCTACCCTTTATTTTGACTATTTTTGGGCACTTGTGTACTCATACTGTGATTTGGATCTATTGAGTATGCCTATGGTGAGATGCATTCTTTATGTTGATGATTCTTTACTGGATGAATCTCCGAAATGTTGCATGTGTGCGATTTTTAGGCGTTAACATGGAATCTAGGAGTTGATTGGTTTTGGGGGCTATTGGGTTAGAAGGATTTTGGGAGATGAAATTATCGAGCTATCTGGTCATCAGATTAGTGGATAGATGTGCATGGAATTTGTAGACGATTGAGCTAAGTTTTGGTGGTCCAATCACGGGGTAACATTAATAATATGATGATCCATAATCATGGTGCATATGGTCTATATATTCAATGTGGTTAATAGGGATCAACCATGGTCAACGTTATTCAATGACTTAACAACCAATGAACTATAATATGGTTAAATAGAGTGGACTCTGGGGGTTCATTAGTTCAGGGGGATATTGGGTTATAAGGATTTTGGGAGATGAAATTATCGAGCTATCTGGTCATCATATTAGTGGACACAATGCATGGCATTTGTAGACAAGTGAGCTAGGTGTTGATGGTCCAATCACAGGGTTATGTTGATATTATGGTGAACCATCATCATGGTGCATATGGTACATATAGTCAATGCATTCAATAGGTATCAACCATGGTCAACATTATTCAATGATAGTTAACAACCAATGATCCATAATATGGTCAATGAGGGTGGAATCCAAGGGTTGATTCGTTTAGGGGGATATTGGGTTAGAAGGATTTTGGGAGATGAAATCATTGATCTATCCAATCATCAAATTAATGGATAGATGTACATGGAATTTGTAGATGCATGAGCTAGGTGTTGGTGGGCCAATCATGGGGTGACATTAATAATATGGTGAATGATCGTCATAGTGCATATGGTATATATATTCAATGCAATCAATAGGGATCAATCATGGTCAACGTTATTCAATGACAGTTAACAACCAATGATCCATAATATGGTAAATGAAGGTGGACTCCAAGGGTTGATAAGTTTAGGGGGATAGTGGGTTAGAATGATTTTAAGAGATGAAATTATTGAGCTATCTGTTCATCGAATTAGTGGATACATGTGCATGGAATTTGTAAACCAATGAGCTAGGTGTTGGTGGGCCAATCAAGGGGTAAGGTTGATAATTGTGCAAACCATCATCATGGTGCATATGGTCTATATATTCAATGTGGTCAATAGTGATCAACCATGGTCAACATTATTCAATGAAAGTTAACAATCAATGATCCATAATATGGTCAATGAGGGTGGACTCGAGGGGTTGATTGGTTAAGAGGGATATTAGGTTAGAAGGATTTTACGATATGAAATTATCGAGCTATCCGATCATCGAATTAGTGGATAGATGTCCATGGAATTCGTAGATGAGTGAGCTAGGTGTTGGTGGGAGAATCATGGGACAACATTAATAATATAGTGAACCATCATCATGGTGCATATGGTATATATATTCAATGTGGTCAATAGGGATAAACTGTGGACACCGTTATTCAAGGATAGTTAACAACCAATGATCCATAATATAGTCAATGAGGGTGGACTCTGAGGGTTGATTGGTTCAGGGGGATGTTGGGTTAGAAGGATTTTGAGAGAATAAATTATTGATCTATCTAGTCACCGAATTAGTGGATAGATGTGCATGGAATTTGTATATGAGTGAGCTAGGTGTTGGTGGGCCAATCAAAAGGAAATGTTAATAATATGACAAACCATCATCTTGGTTCATATGGTCTATATGTTCAATGCGGTCAATAGGGATCAACCATGGTCAATATTATTCAATGACAATTAACAATCAATGATCCATAATATGGTCAATGATGATGGACTCCAACGGTTGATTGGTTTAGGGGGCTATTGGATTAGAAGGATTATGGGGGATGAAATTATCAAGCTATTCGATCATCAGATTAGTGGATAGATGTGCATGGCATTTATAAATGAGTGAGATAGGTGTTGGTGGGCCAATCACGGCGTAAAGTTGATAATATGGTGAATGATCATCATGGTGCATATGGTCTATATATTCAATGCAGTCAATATGGATCAACCATTATAAACATTATTCAATGATAGTTAACAACCAATGATACATAATATGGTCAATGAGGGTGGACTCCGAGGGATGATTGGTTCAAGGGGCTATGGTTTAGAAGGATTTTGGGAGATGAAATTATCAATCTATCTGATCATCGAAATAGTGGATACATGTGCATGGAATTTGTAGACGAGTGGGATAGGTGTTGGTGGGCCAATCACGGGGTAACGTTGATAATATGTCGAACCATCATCATGGTGCATATGGTTTATATATTCAATGCAGTCAATATGGATCAACCATGGTCAACGTTATTCAATGAAAATTAATGACCAATGATTTATAATATGGTCAATGAGAGTGTACTTCAGGGGTTGATTGGTTCGGGGGACTATTGGGTTAGAAGTATTTTGGGAGATGAAATTATCGATCTTTCCTATCATCAGATTAGTGGATACATGTGCATGGAATTTGTAGACAAACGAACTAGGTGTTTGTTGAGCATTGGTTGTCATTGATGTCAAGTGTTTGACTAAAGAGGATGTCAAGTGTTTGACTATCATCCAATGTGGGGAGATTGTTGAGCATTGGTTGTTAATGATGTAAAATGAAGAGGATGTCAAGTGTTTGAATGTCATTCAATGTCAAAGAGGATGTCAACTGATTCAATATGAATCATTGATATTATCCTAAGTCAAAGTGGATACAACATTCCAACAGAGGTATGAAGAAGCCATTTTGAGGTAGTCTATGTGCACGATAAAGAAAGCATGAAAACCAGAAGTATATGCACAAATGGTGACAGCGAGAGATATGTATGCAAATTTGGAGTATATCTAAGAGTGTATTATGTCTGAATATGTATATCAAGGATACAACACTCAAGAAAATTTGGAGTGTATCTAAGAGTGCATCAAGGATACATCCTGTAGGTGAAGTTTGAAGAAGTGCATAAGATGATACATCATGCAGATCCAAAAGATACTTGATGAAGATCCAGTTCAAGAAGAAACACAAGTAATGGATACTACATCATGTGACACTTGTGTGCAGAAATCAAGTCCACCACGACATACTCTCTCATACTAGCAAATTGAAGGAGTTGGTTGGACAATGGTACAAGTGCTCAAACAGATAAGAAGTTGGTTGGACAATGGGACAAGTGCTCAAACAGATAAGTAAGCAATCAAGCCTAAGCATTGCTTAGTTGAATTTTAGGAGTGCGCAAGAAGAAATGAACAATAGATGATTGAACAATCTTGAAAATTTGCAAGCAAATCCAATAAGAAGAAGATTTCAGTAAGTGGAACATGCACGAAATCCTAAAATGGTACAATAGTTGAAGATCATATATGAACAAATTACACAGTCGACGAAATTTTTTTTCCCAAGTCCCACTAGTGATGACAAGGCAGAAGCCAAAGTCCCACCAAGTAAAAGTCAGAGTATGTGCATAATCCGTAAAGTATCAATACACCAAGGGAGCATCACCCAAATGCAATGATGAAGAACATGTCATAATATCACTAAAGAGATACTGGAGAATGCACATATTACGCAGAATATTGATATTACAAGGGTGCATTATCCAAAAAGGATGATACAGAAAAGGTCATCGACAAATCAAGATAAAGTGGAAGATTGCGCACATACCGTAAGGAAATGGTACATCAAGAGTGCAATGGTATACCACCAAGGTGTAATGTCCCACTAATTTGTGGAACTTGAGGGTGCTTGATACATTAGAGATGACACATCAATAGCATAGATGATGATGTGTGGAATATGCACAATCCGTGAAGTATGGAAGAAGGGATGCCATAAACAACTTGCGAACATATAATCCATGTAGGACATGTATAAATAGAGATGAAAGTTGGAGATTGAAACTAATATTGACAACAAAAACATCAATGTTTTTGTGTGAAAGTTTTAGTTTGTTTTTCGGGGCATCAATGGGCTCGCGGATAGAATAGAATGATCTAGTGAAGAGCCGAATGTGCACATGCAGCAGAACACAGTTTTGATAGTGCACATAAATATGCTAGAGACCCATTAAAGTTGCACAAACACTAAAAGAAAGAGATACTAAAGAATGCGCAAGTGTTGGATATCTCAAAGGACAATATCACACTCAACACGACTATAGTCACAAAAGCTGAAGAGACATAAATGTAGAGAAAGAACCATAGTTTATCAGATATTGCACTAATGTCTAGCTGATGCATATGAACAAAAGTGAAAGTGTGTGAAGTTGAAGACTCCATATGATGAAAAACAACAGAACAAAAACAAAACCCTATAGGTGCATCACGATGCAAATGATCTGAGACAAGTGCATCAAACTGAACTAACCAATTATTTGATGCAGAGGATGTTTCAGATTATTTGAGAAACTACAACACTTAAATAGAACAGAAACATTAGAAAGTGCATAGTTCCTTTTGTTACTAGTGATTCATTTATGAACATCAAAATATCAATTGAAAGCACAGTATTAGTTGATCATTGCTGTCACAAAGAACCGATCATTGAACCAGAAACCTAGACTGCAAAATCAACAGAGCACACAATACATGAAGTAAGCCACCAACATAAGTGTGAGTTGATAGGAATGAGAAGTCATGTGATGTATGTAGCGCAATAACAAGTCATAGTCTACATAAGAAGGTAGCGCACAACAAAATCATCATCAGAAGACCTAAAGAAGTGCGTAGAGTTGAATATCAACAAGGTAGTAATATATATTGGACATCAGGGTGTTCAGACGAGGCAAGGAGACTCCTTTAGGTTGGTTCCTGTAAAAAAACAAGGAGACAGGGAGTCACAACTTCCTTCAGGTTGGTTCCTATAAAACAAAGCGACACGGGGTTGGTTCCTCCTTCTAGTTGGTGCTAGAGAAAAAACTGGGTGTTGGTGCCTCCTTCAAATTGGTGCTGGTAAACACAGGAAGTTGGCGCTTCCTCGAATGTATTACTTTTCACTATAAAGAAGCATTCTATGGTTTTCTCCCTTTTGGGTTTCGACGTAAAAATTTCATGTGTTATGTGTTGATGATGTGGTGCATATATGTGTGAATGTTTATTTACTGATGCATAATAGAAGATAAATATTAAGTAAAGGATAATATATTAAAGAAGGTAAAATATTATAATAACTGCACTAATACTGATTCACCCCCATCCCAGTATTAAATCGATTTCAACAATGGGTATCATAACAGGTGTCTTCAGTAAGAGATTAACATCTGGAAGATAGATATCAACATAGAATCTAGCAGACATGGTTTTGGCACGGGGTTAGACCGTATGAAGTGAGGAAGATGACAGCAGCGAAGAAGGACCATCCGTGGAATAAGGGACCATTCGCGGAGAACAAGGAGCCGACGGAAGTGAAATATTATTTTATTTAGTTAGAATGGGTCATTTGGACCATTTTGTAACTGCCATAGTTTCGTATAAATATGATTATGATTGTAAGCCTAAGGGAATCCTAGAATGAGATCATAAGTGATTGATAGATGTGCGGATGAATTGTGTAATGTTTTGTTCTTCCTTCGACAAGTTTTGTATGGATCCACGATAAGGTGTTTTCAACTGTCCTTGCGAAGGTTATACCACAGGTTTTGATGAGTTAATGCATGAAGATGTTCGGATATGTTTCTTGTATATCTGCTTGTGTCGAATGCAGAATATTGTGCTATGCTTAAATGTTGTCGTTCTGTAATTTATGTTTGATGCGATCACCAGTTTTACCCTGTTAATGTGAGTGTCAATTACATATTGAATATGAGAATGATGAATGTATGTTTGAATTGCGAAGCATGATGCAAAGATAAATATCTATTTTTTGTAGCGATAGAGTAAGAATAGATGCATTTCCTTCCCCCATTGCGGAAACCTGGTTCCTGTAGCCCCCCTTAATCATCTCAGGTGAGACTTCACTCACTTCGTGGGTGTTGCTAGAAAGGGTAAAACCTTTCTGGGTCGGTGCCTAAGGGTGTTTGGTTGGTATTTGTTAACAGCAGTGAGAAGTGAACCCTTATCGATAGAACTGTGTCAACAAGTGGTTCCATTTCCGAGACCCTGAAGAAGAAAGAAGAGGACATGTTGTGGCACCCGATGAAACCAATGATTCAGGATTGTTTCGACAAGAAGACATAAGAATTCATGGAAGGAGAAAATAGGAACCCTGGGCAGACGACAAGCAGTTGGTTGGAAAATCATATCTACTCTGATATCCACGAGGTATTTTTCTGTGAATTCCCAGTATTGTTGCACGGGTGGTTGGCGTAGCTGACATTTAAGAAGAACAATTACCAAGGAGGTGAACCTAACCACTGGACTTTAGAACCGATCCAACAGTTAAAACAGGTCGACAATAGGGTATCAAGGGCTGTTGACTTTTGGGTAGACAGTATCCTAGAGGGATACATCACTGAGTTTTCTGTTGATATAATCAAATCATACAACGTCGCAGGAAATAAATTTCTCAAAGGACCTAGGGGGAGATTCCTACTATCGCTGAAGTTGTGGCTTAAGATGCTCGTCTGCGAAAAGGGTATACTAAGGATGAATTACGACAAGTAGAAGATTAGTGTGCGGAGGTTTTGGGTACCGCGTGAATGCGGGTGCGATAGAAAGATGTGAGATAGATGCACATGAGCGACAATGAATTTTTAAGGGAGGACGAGAAATATTGTGGTACCTTGAGAAGTGGGGTGATATTCCGACAATTAGAGAAAAAGAGTAGGACTGAGAGAGAGTCTCCTGAGGGGACCAGAATGCAAGACTGTGAAACAGGACCAAAAGGGATGAAGCGACCTTATTACGACGAAGTAGAAGGTGAAAAGGATACCCAGAAGCTGAGGAGGGACATACCCTAACCTGCAACGTACCTTCAACTCCGTGCACTACTCAGAACTTGATAGGAAGAAATGCAAGTTATTCACAAAGCTGTCCTACGTGTCAGAACAGTGGTAAGAGTAGCGGATCAGTAAATAATAACAGTAGAAGCACAAGAATGGCAACTGACGACGTAAAAATTCCAAATTTCCAGGGTAAGGGGACCAAGGATCCTGAACAATATTGGTTTTTGTGTGAGGTGGTGTGGACTACGAAACAGGTCCAAGATGAAAATATCAAAAAGGGATAGTTAGCGACAACCCTTAGGGGCCGTGCGCTAGACTGGTTTATGAAATTTACTAAGGTACCGATAGAAAATCCAGATAAAACACTGCCACATATCAAGGCGGGGATGATTGATGAATTTAGAAAACCAAAATTCGAGTTGCAGTACATTACAAAGCTCAAGAAAATCAAGGGGTTTCCAAACGAATCAGTATGGGAATTCGACCAATGGTTTAAAATGCTAATGGAAAAAGTTGTAATGTCCCCCATTTTGACCCTTGTAATATTTTGGGCTATAATGTAAATAATGTATGCATATTATGTATGATTCCTAGCATGGAGCTCAAGGCCAAGGCCCCGCTAGTGAACGCTCAATCTAGAAGAGCAAGTATTTGATATTATGCTACCCATGTGCTAGTGAACCATGGGAATTGTAAATATGCATTTTAATATAAAAGCCCACAACTAGCTATGCAATGCAACAAGAGATGGGGGCATGATGTTACAAGGAATTGGGAGGAGGATATTCAAACCCTTGAGCCAATTGAGTCAAGCCAAGTGTCAATGAGAGAACACATGAACCCTCAACTACCCATGTTGACTTTTGTACCCAATCATTGATTTCTCCCAAGGGTTGGGTGAGGTAGTTAATGCCTTGGGGAATGAGAGGTATGGTTGTCCAAATTCAAGTATGGGAAAGCCACCCTGCATGGAAATTCGTGTTTGGCTTCTTGGGAAAGGAAAGAGACATGAATTTCTCCCCAAGCCATTACCCATTAACCCACTTTGCCCTCTCACGAGTTGGAGCTACCTAAGCGTTTTCCTCACTGGTTTTCCTGTGTTTACCTTCGTTTTCCTAGCTGGGAAGGGTGTTTTTGTTGTGGCTAATAGTGGGGAAGAAGGGGAAACAATTTGGGGTTTGATTGAGGCCATTTTGGCCCACTGAATGCTCATACATCTGTGGGATAAATTGGTTTTCTTCCCTGGGGTTGATTCCCCCTTCCCACAGTCCGTTTTTGGTGTGCCTACATTTTGGGGAAAACCCATAGACCCTGTCCTGCGAAATCCATTGTTGAAATGTGTATCCATGCCCAGTTTTGAGTTGCTGTGTGTAAAAGAATGTTGGGGCTGAGATGGGTATCCATTGATTTGGGCTGTGCTGTGCTTGAAGTCTCCCTTTTCCTTGTAGATATCATGCCCAACTTGGGGGTGGTCTTTGAGTGCTGAAATAATATAGGCTGGGCAAAGACCTATGGTTGGGAGGAACGTTGCAACGACATAGCTAGTTGTTTGGGACAACATTGCATCAAGATGACTATTTTAATGTGTATTTACTTATGCAAATGTGTTAATTTGTTGATTGTGTTAAATTGAATAACAATCATGTAATATGTGTGTGGATGAGTCCATTTCCGCTGTGCATGTTTGTTTAATTTACATCTGCACAAATTTGTTTTTTAACTGTATGCATCTAATGAGTTGGCTAAGTTTTATGAAAAGCCCCATAGAATGGCATCAGGTTCCCTTCCTTGCATTGGGTTCAAGGGTGGGGACGTTACATTTGGTATCAGAGCTGCCAGTTGCAGCATTGGGCCTTCATGGGCTACCTATCATAGCTTGCAGGGGTAAGTATGCTTCCTGCTCATTATAGACCATTAAGAAAAATTTCAAACTTTCAAATTTTCGAAAAATTTTCTAAGTCTATATCGGAAAGAACTTACAAATTTTCGTCCGCAATGGCGGAAGGAACTGACGAGTTTTTTCCGAAATGGTCGATCAAAATTTTTTAAGATCGCCAAACCAGAAGAACTCAGCGAGTTCATCCGCAATAGCAGTGAAACTCAGCAAGTTTGTCCGCAACGACGGAAGGACTCGACGAGTTGGTCTGAAAATTTTTCCAAGTGTCTTTCGGCGGAAGAACTCGGCAAGTTGGTCCGCAATGGTGGAAGAACTCAGCGAGTTGGTCCGTAACAGCAGAAGAACTCAGCGAGTTGGTTCGCAACAATGGAAGGACTTGATGAGTTGGTCCGAAAAATTTCAAAATTTTTCTAAGTGTTTACAGTGGAAAGAACTCGTGAAGTTTTGCTGAAACGATGGAAGAGATGGGCGAGTTGCTCCACAATGGCGGAAGGAAAAGCTAAGTTTTCGACTGGAAGAACTCAGCGAGTTCATCCGCAATGGCAAAAAAACTCAGCAAGTTGGTCCGCAACGATGGAAGAACTCGGCGAGTTGGCCCGAAACAAGTCGGAAGAACTCAGTGAGTTGCTCCGAAACAGGGAATTTCAGTTGTTTTTCAGTGAAATTTTTAAGTGCCCGAAAGAGAAAAATGCCATGGAACTTATGCGCGAAATCAAAGGATTTACAAAAAAAAAATGAGGGAGGGGGTAAGCGCCCTTGACCCCCGTCGTTCCCCGGAGACACTTGTTGAAAGTGTGAAACGTATTCTTGGGATGAGAAGCAAGAATTGCATGGAAGGTTTGTGGAAGCCTTATTAAAAGTAATTGGCTTTAATATGCATTGCGGAAAAGAAATGGGAGCAGTAAGGCAACATTGATAAGAGGGAAACTTCTCACCTTAACTATTTCTGTTTATAACATAAGAATTGCATGTTTAGAAAATAGCAGGAATGAATGTTATACACGTATGTATATATTGAATTGCTAATTTGTGAGAAGATGATGGCTAATGATTCCTTGCATGCTTGGTAGGGAAACCAAGAAAATGATCAACTATGATGTGGAGAAGGGACTCCATGTCATGCTTGGAAAGGGATAATTCCTTAACTCCTCTCTTGCTATTGTTTTTGCATTTTACAAGTTTTATATGCATAGAAGCTATGGCATAGGAATGCTGAAAATGCAAAGGATCATATAGACAAAGTAAATGTGCACTAGTTGGCACACTAATAAGCATAGTACATAAGAAGGTGTTTATGCATGAGCATGATGTTGCATATGGGTAAGAAGGTAGTGAAGTTACATAGGAAGTATGCCATTAAAGGTATTGCCTATGGTTGACGACAATTAATGTTGTTGATCATACCATATAAGCATGATTGAAAATGCAAGAGGATAGATAGATGAAGTGAATATGTATTAGTTGGGATACTAATAAACATTGCACAGTGCATATAAAAAAATACTTGTGTATATATATGATATTGCATATTGGTAGAATAGTGAGGTTTTGCATATGCAATGAGCCACTTAAAGATGATTATGGTGGTTGTTAAATAACTAGTCGTGTTTGCAATGGTTATAGGACCAAAGACAACTGAAGCATGACTAAATATGTGGATGATGATTGTTGCACATGACCAACAACCTTATGAAGAAAGGATGGTGCAACAAATCTATGATCATGAGGTTGGCAAAAGGACTGTGTAGCATTGGTAAGAGGCCAACTAATCAGGTAACATCAAACGATGTTAATAACAACCATGCAGGAGAAAGATTGCATGAAGAATGTAGACATGTTGATGGGCTACCAGAGCACTCTATTGGAAGGATAGAGATTGCATGGAATGTGAAGTAATGAGTACTTACAATTTATTTAAATTGTACGGATAGTGTACCCATGTCTTGCAATTTTATTGATGATAACGATGCATATATAGATATATAGATATATTTCATTGTATTTCAAATGTTGATAGCTGAAGGTGTTTGAATTATTGAGGGTTATAATTCTGAGATCACTTCAATGACTGTTGTAGCAATGAAAGGATTATATGCATAGATACTCACAACATGTTTGGTTGATTGAATTTTCAGATTTTAGGTAGATTGTTTTGGGCATGGCAAATGTGGGTAAGTCCATGATGAAGATTGGAATCTACCATGAGAAAGAGCCAGATGATATGAGAACAGACTCATGGCTAAGCAAATCAATTCTACAGAGGACATAATTGCAAATTCATACTTGAATTTAATTATTAATGTCATCATTTGATTAAGGAAAATCAGATTTGAATTTTATTGAAATGTTGGTGACTATTTGGCTATTTGATAAATGTGCCAGGTAGACACATTGCAGGAAGACCATGTGTGATGACCTGTAGAAGCCAAACTCCATGGGAAGGACCCCATGCTTTAGAAATGGGTTTCGGGTGAAACACCATTGCATAATTCAAGGATGACATCTCAGCTGAGCTGTATGATTGAAAACTATGAGAGTGAGATGGTAAAGCTACGCCAAGAAGGCATGTGTGGTTTATGGAACATGGAAAGATTGGGGTGGAAAACCAAAGAACTGTTGACTTAGAGAAGGGAGCCCCCATTCTTCGCAAATGAAGAAAAGATACATCTACAAAATGAATGAGTATTCTGTGACCCTAGATAAGAACATGAATGTCTAAATTATTAGGGTTAATATGAAAAGCATTCTTTACTTTATTTATATCATTTCAGACCACTTGAGTATGATTAGGGCCTACATGGCTCACATTAGAAAAGGGGGTGCACACCTTTTCTGGTGCCGGGTCATGATAGGGTTGTCAATATTGACTACACCCTAAGGGAATGGACGCATTCCTGGTGTTTCAATACTTGATAGTGAATGTTATGGAATGTGGTTGCAATTTTGAGAAGCAATACTGATAAGCATGCTTATCCTTCTTGTGTTGTCAGCCTACACAGATACCAATTGGTACTACACATTAAGAGGCAAAGTGAAGAAGGGTACGCAGAAGGACTGTATAGGAATTGGCAACCTTTCTATGCTCACACTAAATAATATTGGAATGGATGGACAAACCCAGGGAGTTGTGTAGTGAAAAGGGGTATCATCCTTATGTGAGTGGGGACATGTTAACCTGCAGTCAAGAAAGTCACCTATAAAGTTCCTAAAAGGAACAATCGATTTGTACAAGAGAAGGAGTGGCATCCTTGTATTAATGAAGAGTTGATGTGTGTGTGAAGGGTTATGGTGCAAGAAGGTGTGGTGACATTGGTGAAGGCATAAAATCTCTATTGGGTCAGCAGTAGGAGGGAGGGCACTAAGACTGACTGAAAACCCTGAGATGCCTATTAGGTCAGTAATAGGAGGGCGGGCTCCAAGACTGACTGAAAACCCTGAGATGCCTATTGGTCAACAGTAGGAGGGCGGGCGCCAAGACTGACTGAAAAACCTGAGATTCCTATTGGGTTAGAAGTAGGAGGGCGGGCGCCAAGATTGACTGAAAACCCTGAGATTCCTATTGGGTCAGCAGTATGAGGGTGGGCGCCAGGACTGACTGAAAACCCTAAGATTCCTATTGGGTCAGCAGTAGGAGGGCGGGCACCAAGACTGACTGAAAACCATGAGATGCCTATGGCTCCATAGTAGAGCCTTGACCTATAATGGTCAGGTGGCGCAGTTTCCTTCCATTGGTCGATGACCTAGACGAATGTGCTGGCTCGACACTGGAGAGGGCCAACCAGGTATGGGACTGGTTGGGCACCACCAAATACTTGGTAAATCCAGCCGATGGGGAGGTGTACTGGTTAAGCATTAACTACATCCAAGTCCATAGGCGATTCCAAGGCTTGCAAAGTGAAGCAGGACCCTGTGGACCAGAGGGGAAACGCACAATACAGATAAGTATTCGTTTTCATTTATGTCTTGTTTGGAATAATGAAGATTTCAGGTATAAGTCTTCTAACAGCTAAGATGATACGCTATTGTTTCTTTATTGGAAACCTTGGTCATTGCAGGAAGGAAAGACCCGAAAGAGTATAAATTACTGGTAAATCAAGAAAGTAAATGAGTGGGCGATATAAATTATTGAGAAATCCAGGGAGTAGCTGGTTGAACGCTATAAAGTTCTTGATAAGTCCAGAGAGTGACTAGTTGGGCATTAACTACTTGATATGGTAAAGCAGCATGTACGCTGTCCCAACACCCCTTAAACAATTGATAAAACCAGTCGGAGCACTGGCCTAGCATATTGCTAAAGGAAATGATTGATAAACCCAGTTGGCGTACTGGACTGGCATTGCCTATTCGAATGATTGTGGAGTAGCCTACATGCTGGCCCAACATTCATAATTGTGTCCACAGGAAATCCAAGGCTTGCAAAGCAAAGAAGGATCTCGTGGAATAAAGTGAAGACATCCAATACAGATAAGTATTTGGTTACCTTGCAGCTTCTTGCTTATGAATATATGTGTGTATATGATTTGGTTATGATTTCCTAAACTCTTGTTTAGAGATAAACCCTATGAAGATGAACTAAACATGTGAATTGATTCAATGCTTGAGTGTAGGTATTGTTGGAAGCAAGGATTATGAAGGCATCATAGGGATGCAGATGGACATGTGACCATCCTAAAGAGCTCAGTATGAGCAGTAATGAAAGATGGTGCTAGTGGACATGAGTGGGTCATAGAAGCCAAAGGTTCTGTAGGCAACTATGGAGGAGGGTTCCTAGTTGAAAATCCTTAGACAGACCTTAGACACTAAGTGTCATAGCCAAGAAAGGAAAGTCAAAGCATTCACATTGACGTGAAAGAGACTAAGGAGCATGAAACCACAACGATGGTGTAGCTCCATAATAGAACAAGACTAAGAGGGAGAAAATCCTACTCTTCTTTTTCCTTTCGATTGATGCATTTATAAAACAAAAGATTGTTGAATGCATGTCATGGCTGAAAATAGATTGTGTTTAATTGCTTGAAATGAATTGTGAATGCTGAAATAGTAAATTTCCTGTGAAAGGATGAACATGAATGAATTCATGTGTATGTTGGAAAGCATGAAAGTGTGGAAGTCCCATGAATAAAGCATGGACATTCCATGTCAATTGGGAAAATAATTGACTAATCTTAATGTTTATGTTATGCTTGTCCTAACAAAGAATTTCCATGATGAATTTCACAGGTAAGAAATTGAAACAATTGGTTGCAGCCGGCACAAGAAAGTGTTGCTAGTAAGCAAAGTGTGGTCAGTTGTTTCCATTGACCATGGCAGCAGACTGAGGGCTATCATAGTTGGCTGAAAGTCTTCTTCAAACAATTGCCAGGACCCAAGAAAATCTTGGAGAGATGCTCAAGCTACAGAGGAAATAGAATGAGATGAACCACAAGTTTTTGCAGGACTCTATTCGCCTGCAAAAAGAGGTAAAAAGCATTCTGGGAGCAATCAGTAAGGGAAAGGAAAGTGGATCCATGAAGAAGCATTCATCCAATCGATCGATTAAGAAACGTTCTAGGTGGGAAGACTCAAAGGAATTGGAGCAGGAAAAGGTAAAGAAACCAATGAAATGTTGGGGATGTGGAGGAAATCATTGCCTCCGTGACTACCCAACAGTGGAGCATCAAGAGGGTAGCCGCCATAAAGTTTACAGACTTGTAGATCAACAGGAATGTAAAGAAAGGGAAGGGATTGTTTTGGAACAATGCCCTCATGCAAAGCTAGAAGGCCCCAACCAGTAGGAACAGTTTGTGAAGGCCAAAGGACTTGATCCCGAAAACCCAAGAAAAGGGTGAGATGCAGGACAGACCTGCCATATTTTGTGAATTTCAAACATGTATATAGCATGTATGTATTCCTAGGTATTGGAACACTGAGGACGGTGTTATTCCAAGGGGAGGGGAATGTAATGTCTCCATTTTGACCCTTGTAATATTTTGGGATATAATGTAAATAATGTATGCATATTATGTATGATTCCTAGCATGGAGCTCAAGGCCAAGGCCCCGCTAGTGAATGCTCAATCTAGAAGAGGTAAGTATTTGATAATATGCTACCCATGTGCTAGTGAACCATGGGAATTGTAAATATGCATTTTAATATAAAATCCCACAACTATCTATGCAATGCAACAAGAGATGGGGGCATGATGTTACAAGGAATTGGGAGGAGGATATTCAAACCCTTCAACCAATTGAGTCAAGCCAAGTGTCAATGAGAGAACCCATGAACCCTCAACTACCCATGTTGAATTTTGTACCCAAACATTGATTTCTCCCAAGGGCTTGGGGAATGGGAGGTATGGCTATCCAAATTCGAGTATGGGCAAGCCACCCTACATGGAAATTCATGTTTGGATTCTTGGGCAAGGAAAGAGCCATGAATTGCTCCCCAATCCATTACCCATTAACCCACTTTTCCCTCTCACGAGTTGGAGATACCTGGGTGTTTTCCTCACTGGTTTTCCTGTGGTTACCTTCGTTTTCCTAGCTGGGAAGGGCGTTTTTGTTATGGCTAAGAGTGGGGAAGAAAGGGGAAATGATTTGGGGTTTGATTGAGGCCATTTTGGCTCACTGAATGCTCATACATCTGTGGGAAAAATTGGTTTTCTTCCCTAGGGTTGATTCCCTCTTCCCACAGTCCATTTTTGGTGTGCCTACATTTTGGGGAAAACCCATAGACCCTGTCCTGCGAAACCCATTGTTGAAATGTGTATCCATGCCCAGTTTTGAGTTGTTGTGTGTGAAAGAATGTTGGGGCTGAGATGGGTATCCATTGCTTTGGGCTGTGCTGTGCTTGAGGGTTCCCTTTTCTTTGTATGTATCATGCCCAGCTCGGGGGTGGTCTCTGAGTGCTGAAATAATACAGGCTGGGCAGAGACCTACGGTCGGGAGGAACGTTGCAGTGACATAGCTAGTTGTTTGGGACAACATTGCATCAAGATGGATATTTTAAAGTGTATTTACTGATGCAAATGTGTTAATTTGTTGGCTGTGTTAAATTGAATAACAGTCATGTAATATGTGTGTGAATGAGTTCGCTTTTGCTATGCATGTTTGTTTAATTTACATCTGCACACATTTTTTTCTAACTATATGCATCTAATGAGTTGGCTGAGTTTTATGAAAATCCCCATAGAATGGCATCAGGTTCCCTTCCTTGCATTGGGTTCAAGGGTGGGGACGTTACAAAAGTGAGTTTCGGGATGAGTGACATGCAACATAAAGAGTGGTTTATCGCAGGGTTGGTGCCACACATTCGTGGGCCGCTGATGCAACAGAAGGTAGCAACTCATGTAGAAGCGCTAGAAATTGCAATGAAGCCAAAGGATTCACCGATCGACAAAACATGCATAGGCATGGATCAGATACAAGCGCAGTTGGAAAATTTGGCGATCCAATTACAAGATAGGAAAAAGGGAAAAGAAGTCCATGAAAACGTATGGTGCACTAGATGAAAAATATAAGGACATCACAAGGGTCAGTGCCTTGAATTCTGAGAGTATTTACAGTCAGGAGCACCGAATCCCCTCAGTCAGAGAGGGATGCCTTGGTGTCACGTCTGTCAAATGAGAGGAAATCGACTAGAATTCAATGGGCCATGACCTTTTTCTTTCACAACTTGGTACATATTATTCTTGTATACTTGGACCACCTCACCATTCGATCCCAAAAGCGCTCTGACCACCTGGACTATCTCCACAAGTATTTTTACATTGTCGCAAATAAAACATCTACTTGAACCCTCTCAAGTGTGTTTTTTGCGTTCCTGCTAGCCTGTTATTGGGTTTCATTGTTTCCCAAAAATGGGATCACTGTTGATCCTTTGAAGGTCCAATCTATTCTTGAACTCGCTTCGCCATGTACATTACACCAATTGCAAATCCTTCAAGGGAAATCCAACTTTATCCGTCACTTTGTTCCAGACTATCTACGAAATTTCATGGTTTCCTTCACTTGCTTTGGACCCACATTCCTTTTTTTTGGGACGAACAAGCACAAGCAGCTTTCGATACACTCAAACAAGCATTGATTTCACCCCTTTGATTTCACCTCCTGATTTCTCGAAGTATTTTACCCTTTACATTTTGGCATCTGGACATGCTGTTTACAGCGTGTTAGTATAAGAAGATAGTGTGCGGTAAGAACAAGTCATTTATTATGTGATTCAGACATTGTATGGTCTAGCGCTATGCTACCCCCATGAGGAGAAGTTGGCCCTTGCCGTTGTATTCTCAGTTCAGAAGGTTTTCCACTACATCCTTATGAGATGAACTACAGTTGTCACAGACTCCAACCCTATGGTCTATCTCTTGAGTCGCGGCCTCCTTCAAGGACGCATGGCTAAATGGATCATTATCCTCCAAGAATATGACCTGACATTTGTTACACCAACGAGTACCAAAGCCCTTTCTTTGGAACATCTCATGATCGACTTACCATCTTCGTCAGCATCGCCCCCCATCATCAATAGCTTACCTAAATACCACTTATTCACCATCTCGTCTGATGACCCATGGTATGGTGACATCCTAGTATACCTACAAACGCAAACGTTTCGCTCCAACCTCGGTCGCGATGATCGATGTCGCATATGCCATCATGCTTCACTGTACCTCCTTTTGAGTGATGTCCTTTATCGACATGGCGTGGACACCATTTTACATCGATTCCTTACACATTACGAGGATGAACAAGTTTTGAATGATTTCCATAGCATAGCCTATGGTGGCCACTTCTATGGAATGGAAACTTCCCAAAAGGTCATCCGTGTTGGGTATTTATGGCCCATCTTTTTCACTAATTGCATAACAGTCGTTAAACATTGCCAAAATTTCCAGCTTTTTGTCCCCAAATCTAGGACCCCTCCTACCCCTCTCCATCAAGTCATCACTGTTGGCCCTTTCTGTAAATGGGCCATCAATTTTATGGAGTGTAACCCCCCCTCGGTGAATGGCCATAAATACATTATTGTGGTTGTCAACTATTTCACTAAATGGGTTATGTCCATGCCCACATTTAACTTCCAGGCCGAGATCGTGGCACATTTATTTTTTAACAATGTCATTTCTCGGTTTGGGGTCCCGAAACAACTCGTATCCGACCATGGAAAACATTTCGAAGACACCAATTGGAAAGAGTTGTCAACCTTCTTGAAATTTGACCACCAGTACGCCTCATCCTACTACCTTCAAGGGAATGGCCAAGTTGAGGCTATAAATAAGATATTGAAGACAATTCTCCAACGAACAGTAAACCAACACAAGTCCAATTGGTACCATATGCTCTCTCCTGCACTTTGGGATTATCGCACTTCCACTGAGACTGCCACGGGTTTTAACCCTTTTCATTTGGTTCATGATGTAGAGTCTGTCCTCCTCATTGAGTGTCAAATCCCCACTTTACACATTGCCATTTAGCTCCTCCCGGATACATAACCTCTTGAGAAACACTTACTCGTATTGGAACAAGTTGAAGAAGACCGATGACCAGCTTTAGAAATCACCGAGGCTACTAAACATCGCTCGAAAGACAATTATGACAAGCATGTCCACCCCCATACCTTCCACGAAGGAGACCTCGTGCTTATTTACGACTAAGTTGATGACAAACACGACAGAGGAAATTTTGAATCCATGTAGCAAGGCCCTTACATTTTCCAAACCTATCTCGGCAAGGGGGCATACATCCTTACCGATTTTGAAGGACATCCATTATCCAACCCTCGCAATGGGTTGTATCTTAAGCAATTTTTTCCTTAAATTTTCCCAGACCCACTAGTCCATGTTGTACATTTTTATTTTCCTTTTTTGTTTTTCACTTTTTACATCCAGAATCTTACAATTTGCTTCCATGCGTGACCACAGATGGATCATGTTCCTCCACTCTATGTCAGATTTTCTGACGGCACAAGTAGATGGTCTCCAAACCTCGCTTATGAAGCTTCGGTATTGTATTCCCCCTCAAATGAGATGATCCACCTCGACAGAGTGTGTATTGGTGCTTCCACTAACAACTAGGCTGAGTACGATGCTATGACTAGTCTCATGACCGCTGCCCTCCAGTTGGGCATTAGTCACCTTCGTGTGATTCTTGACTCCCAGCTCCTTGTCTCCCAACTTAATAACTTTTACTAGGTATGTGATCCTTTCCTTTTTAGAAAGTTCCTATGCAGAAAACAACTGATTAGATAGTTTGAGTTCATTACATTCATCCATGTCCCACGAAGTCAGAACACTGTCGCATACCAAATGGCTAATAATATTCTATAATGGCATATCAATCACACCATGTAGGAATTAAAACTCAAGAATGCATCAACATATCATCCACGTGCACATATACATCATATAGGCATACATCATCATAAAAAAAAAGAGGACCATCATCATAATAAACTGCATCCACGTGCACACACACACACACATATATATATATAATCAAAGTGTCATAGTGTTTCTGTCATAAAATAAACATCAATACATTGAGGATCCCCAACAAAATCCTCGTCATAAAAATAATCGCCGAGTACAAAAAATTCCCCATGCTCATCGCATTGGGGGGTTGTTCCATCAACTTCCTAGTCATCTGAGTCATCCCTGTCATCATCGTCATCGTTTTCCTCCTCCTCCTCCTCCTCTTCCTCCTCTTCCTCTTCCTCTTCCTCCTCCTCCTCCTCATCTAAATTAGTCTCCTCTTCCTCATCATCATATGGGGCATTACCCCACACCATGGCCCTCACTGCCTCGACTGCCATCGAAATCCACTGCATCACTGGCCTCCACTCCCATGGAGCATCGTAGAAAATTTCGATCAGGTCCTGATTCAGATGCTACCAACCATCATCAATCACCCCATCCAATAGGCGGTCAATCCCTATACCGTCTCTAGCGTCATCTAAGCACTCCGTTGTTGAAAATGCCCATGCGCGTGAGAGTACACTCCATCCACTCGACCCCTATGAGCCTGGTATCCTGTCGGTGACTGCCACCCCACATCTGCACACAAAATCACATCATCAGTGTCAGTATCATAACAATCCTCTAGCTATCACATATGTTATCGAGTAGATACAACATTCTACTTGAAAGTGAGTAGATACATACCATTTGGTCCCAATGACTGGCCAGGAGGTTGTGGTATCTCCACATCTCCCCTATAGTCCATCCCTACATAAGGGAAGTCCTCAATCACCACTGGAAACTGCAACCACGTCTGTGTGAAAAAATATTGAGTGAAAAACTGACCCACCAGTCCCCCACCATCGTGACTCATCATCTCACCCCATTGTCACATCCGCGATTGAGTCGATCCACCATCACACACTGCCTTATGATATCTCAACATAGACAGCCGCTTAAAGAAGAATGAGCATAAGAATGAAAGGAAACAAAAATCCCCTCCTCTGCGGTTGACCTTGTTCAACTCTCGCCGAACAACATTCAACTACATCTGTCCCCACCCGAAGTAGGTACCTACTAAATCTTACTCAACTAGTATCATCTTCCCTCCAGAAATCTTGTGAGGTGCCTTCGACCCTAGTATCCGCACTACTAGTTCCGCTATAGCCTAAGTCTCCAAACTCTTGATCTCATAGATCAATATAGCATTGTCATGCACATACGTTGTGGCCTAACAATGACGCTCCAGCAAGTAATCCATAGACACGTCACTGGGATTACTTGGATGGGTGTCTGAAATCATACCCAACCGTGGAATCCCCTTCAGAAAGTACACATTTGTGAGTGATATCTCCAGTCACTCCCCCTATATCATGAATGCCCCCACATTGGCATCCCAAAACTCCACCAATTTGTTCAACAACAACATTATTGAATGCATTGGGGGCACCTTGGAGAACTTCAATAAAACAAATTGTTCCAGTGTATCCTGGACATCATCATTGTCCATGATATCATCCAACAACCTCCCAAGCTCTTGCTCTTGCCAACTAACTCTCGACATCCTATCAACCAGAAAAGAAAACCCCTATCAGCTCCGTATAAAAAAAAATCGGTCTCCTTTGAGCCGTCATACCCATACTTAGGAAAAAATTCACGCTCCAAAGTGCACTTTTTCCCCCCCCAGGCATGCCCTGGAGTGCACTTTTCTCCTCGAGTGTGCCTATGGGACCCATAGTCGCGTTTGAAGTGTTCTTTTCCTAGGAAAATCCACGCTTCAGGAATCGGCTATGAGGCCCACATTCGCACCCCAACTGCGTGAATGTACATCCCAGAGCTGTGCCCTAAGTGCCCTATTTCCCTCGAAAAGCACGCTCTAACGCTATGGTTCCCTAACCTTGCTTGGCACGGCTCCCCGGAGGACCAAATCCAAATAAAAAAGCAACAAAAACATCAAAAAACACTTAAAGGATTACCTGCAAGTCACAGAACTAGATTCCATTGGAAAGATTGAGAGAAATCATAATTTCCTCTTCTGGGCCCCTCCATAGTCCTCCCAATTTTCACAATGAACATGACATGTGGAGGTGGACTCATTTGCTATTTATAGCCATTTTTACCCTAATTTTTGCTTCGACCATTCTGAGGTCATATGACCTCCATTTTCTGCACCATTTGCACCAACGAATTCATAATTCCATTCCTGTGATGATGCTTTAGATCATTTTTTTCTCTCACTCAATATTTTTTGGGCATTTTTTCCATGCCCCTCACCACCTCGATTTGCGTGCCACAAAGGACGTAGTTGTTTTCTCCCAATTTTGACCATTTTTTCTGTCGTGGCATATTCATGAGCCCTCCAATTATTGCATTATTTTTCCACCGTACATCTACCCACAAGGAGGCCCCATCAATGCCCCCCCCATGTCTTCTTTCTTGGTTCCCATGTTTGTCCCTTGATTGAACACTTCATCCTTGCTTGGAGGTCACATCTATTCGGTATACTTTTATCCCCTTTTTGGGTTGAGCAGCTCCTTTATGAAAAAGGCACTCAAGGATTTTATGTTAAGCTCTTTAAAGATTCCTTAAATAATGAAAATATCGCCGAGAAATCTTGCTTCCTTTCATGCTCGCTAAACGTATCTAAAAGGGCATCTATCTGGTTTAAGTTTAACCCTTTTCCAGACCTGGTAGACTAATTAAGAAAAAGGAATACTATAGTCACACCGGCTAGAAGAGTTCTCCATTGCATACTCTTATGTTTTTTTTAGGCCTTGGGGACTAACACACGAAAAAGAACCCCCCTTGGAGTCTTCTTATTGCTTTCAAACTCTCTAAAATTGAAAGTGACCATGCGCATTCACCGTCCTGGGCTCTTATAAATCCATACGATGGTACCTTTCCACCATGTCAGAGTCTTCTTATCGCTTTCAGACTCCTTAAAATTGAAAGCACCCACAAGCATGTACCATCATGGGCTCATACAAATCCACATGATGGTACCATTTAGAGAACTCTTTTGTCCCTTCTTCGAGATCCTTAAAACCATGAAGAAGGCCCAAACAGTGCCTCTCAGTGCCACAACAGATCACATCTTGTCGTACCATTATGACAACACCCCCACCTTGGTCACCTTTGTTCAGATTATTCTGCAATGTGTCACCCTTCGAGTCTCCTGCTATCACTCATCAGTTCCCCCCCCCTGAGTCTCCCCCATTGCAATCACAATCCTTGGTCCCTTAAGCTATAATCCCCTTTCCCAAGGTCAATTCATATGCTTCCAGTTTAGCCTTCCCATCATACTCTAAACAAAGGAATTTTGAGTCCCATCACTCCCTGACCCATGTATTCCCCCCCCACATTGTGTCAGTTACACATCAACTACTATCACCTCTTGGTTGTACACCTCACGCTCATATCAAGGAAACATCATTGCCTTGGTAGTTGCAGTTCTCCCTCTATTGACGCCAGCCCATATATTCTAGAGGATAGACCCAGATGTCCCTGTACCTTGGACTTGTTTCCATCAACGGTGAGTGCCTACAAATCATATGAGAGGAGTCCATAGTGCCTCTTAGAATGTTTGTTTATCATGTGCTTGACTGCAAATCCATCATCGAACCATTGATATTCATACAGGGTATTGGTCCCTTCAGTTATTGTTCGAAGACCCCAGATGTCCCCTGAATCTAGAACATTGGTGAGTCTATTTGGAACCCCCAGTTGTATGCTCCCATGGATATCCGGGCTGTGTTGGCGACAGTATTCAGAAGCCTTTCAACTATCTGCTTCCTAGAGTATCCAGTTCAGATGTAGTTCAGTGTACCTTTGAGATTCTGACCCTCTGTTGTTGAGTCCATATAGTTGTTGGACACCCTCATATCCAACAAAGCATCCGTTGTTATGATACAACATTCAAGATGGATGCCATTTTTCCCATGTATCAGTCCTTCAGATCAGTCATGGTTGAACCATGAGTATTTCCCAGATTTGTGTCCCCTTTGGACCATTATGATGTACACAACAGTTCTCTATGTATTTTTCAGGTCCCCTTTTGGGCCTCATAATTATTTGTATATCTTGATACGAGCATGGGTATGCTTGCCTCGTCCATATATTTGAGATTATTCCTCATTCATTATTGAGTTAATGTATTTTCAGTTTTAGCCTCTGCAGTTCGTATGGAGCACATGTTCCGGTCTCCAACCCATTTCTTCTCTTCGTCGTAACAATGCTCACACCCATTGAAAAAGTCTGACCGTATGATGTCTGTCGGACATCCGATGAGCTCCTGCCCTCACACATCAGGGGGCAATCTGTTAACACCCAAAAATTGTTCACTAGCTCATCTCCCTAGTCACATAACCCATTTGTCCACTTTTCCTACATTTTTGGCCTCCAAAACCCTAAATTGGTAACCAAATGGGAAAAAAATATTAGTCCCCTAAAAAAATAACTAAATTCCTTCAAAAAAGGTTAACAGCCCACAAAAGGGTCCAAAAATCCCCAAAAAGAAAATAAAAAGGAGAAAAAGTCAAAATAAAATAAAAAAAGAGGGAAAATATCAAATACCACTAGCCAATACTATTGGTTTCCCAAAACCATGGGTCACTACTCCACCACCCAAAATCACTATAAAAAGGTGATGAAGGCCCCCCATTTCACATCCATGATCATTCTTCATACCCTTATGCTTCCAAATTTCCTACAGCACTCTAGCCTACCCTTTTTGAGCTTTTGTTCCCACCTAGTTGAATCTTGGCCATCCATTGAGAATTTGGAGAAGAGTAAGGAACTCTGGATACCCAGTGTGCTACTCTCCGTACTGCTGCAAGGGCCTCCATCACCTCGTCTTAAAAGGTAGCCATCTTTGTAAACCCTTTTTCGCAACATAATATAAAACATCTTTCATGGGTTCTTATCTATTCATTCTTTTTACTACAGTAGTTTGTTAGATTTATTTTTTGTTCTTATTTGCACTCACACATATCAGTTATCATTTATTTATTTTTTATCCATGTTTATGAACTGCTACTAAGGGTTCCATAATCCTTAGTAGGTGCTCATTAGCACAAGATGGTGTGAAAACACTAGCTACAGGATCTACAAGTCCCTTCCATCCATTCTTATTTTTCCCTTAAGAGGTTGCAATTCGATTGGAGGGAGGAAAGCGATAGAATTTATTTCAATAGGATTTTGACCTAGGAAGCAGATCTGGTTGGGAAGATGGAAACATCCTAGAAAATTCTCTCGTTTATGGCGAACCAATTTTTCCAGAAAATAAATTTAGGAAGAGTCAACCAAGCTTGTCGAAGAAAAGGTTTGGATTGAAATTTTCTAAAGGTAGCAGAGAACCATATTGAGAATATATCTTTTAAGGAGGAGGGCAATTCATACCTTGATCCAATATTCCCTAGAACAAGCCTCCATACGTCCTAAGTGAAATTATACTTCAAAAGAAGGTTATCCATTGTTTCCTTGACTTCTAAGAATAGGGGGCACCTTGATGGACCATGAATTTCAAGGTCTGATGATTGTGAAACAAAGAGGGATCTCAGAGGTTTGGGTATTTGTATATTCTTCGAACATCATTAGCTTGATCCGCTCTCATTCATCTATACAACACATTAGCAGAATAAGGTCTCTTCTCTCCTCGCTCCCAGTTTCCCAACCATTCCATGTTCTAATGGATTTAAAAAAAGCAACAAACGCCCAAACCAATCAGGCGGTGAATTTACCGCAAGGGGGACTATCATTCCACAATGGAATCATCTCCTTCCAAGATCTTCCCTAAGGTTCAATATGTTTCTCTATTGTGATGCATTGGCTGGTTCCTATGCCCCCATGTGGCATGGAAACATTGAACATGTGACTATCCCCAGACATCATGTAAGAATGGCCAACAATTTTTGAGATATGACAGACATTAATTTTATTATCTAGAGGAAATATCGAGTGCCTATTCTTGAAATATGGTACACATGGAATATATTATCTAAAGGAAGGATTGGCCAACCCTTCCTCAAATGTGGTTACCTGGTGTCTAAAACCATTAGAGGAAGGATCTACCGAACCTTCCTCTAATATGAACCATGGGTCATGCATTATATAGAAGAAGGAAAGTCTAACTATTACTAAAATGTGTACCTATGGTCAAGCATTATCTACAAGAACGATCGGTTACCCCTTCCTCAAATGTGGACCTTGGTCTAAGCATCATATCAAATAAATATTGGCAAACCCTTCTTCAAATGTGAACCTCCATTCAAGCATGATATTGAAGAAGGATCATCCGAATTTCCCCAAATGTATGCAGTGCCTGGTAAATGTATTGTCCAATAAACAGATTAGTCGACCCTTTTACAAATACATTTTTCAATAATTATTCCTTCTAGATGAAGGACCAGAAGACTATTTCTAAAATATGGTTTGCATTATCTCATCATATAGAGGAAGGATTTTTTTACCCTTATTCAAATATGTAACCAAGATACTTATCAACCAAAGGAAGGGTCGATCGAACCTCCTAAAGAACTTTACTAGAAAACCTATCATCGTGAGGAATGATTGGTCGATTATCCCTTAAGTATGGTAGCCTGTTATTATAGCATCTAGTGGAAGGATTGGTCGACCCTTTCTAAAATACATTATCAAATAAGACTATATTTTAGATGAAATATTGGTTGTTTGTTCTTCAAATTAAGTAGACATGAAACTTTTTAACTAGATGAATGATCGGTCGATCTCCAATAACAACATTACCAGGAAACGTATCACCCCACATAATTATTGGCCTACCCTTCCTCAAATATCATTTCCAGTAGATTTCATTCATTCCTCAAATACATTCGCCAGGACATCTATCCTGTAGGCTAATTAATGTCATCTTTTTCTCAAAAACTGTATCAAAGACACCTTTATAGATAAGAAAGAATTGGTTGACCCTTCCTAGAATCTTGTAGCTTTGAAATGTATTACCTAGAAGAAGGATATACCTACCCTTTCTCAAATATAGTATCAAGGAATCTATCAGCTAGGGGAAGAACCAGCTGAGACATCCTCGAGTAATGTACCTAGTAAATGTATTCTCTAGTGGAAAGACCGGTTAGCCCTTCCTCTTTCATCTCTTCATTGAGAACAAATTGTTCAAGAATATTAAAATGTTCTACATGTTGACTATTTCATTTATGTCAATTTATTATGTTTAAAAGTAAAAATAAATTGCTTGTTTGTAGGAAAAAAATCACAACCTCATCCTAGGAGATTTTGTTTGTATGAGTAATAGCTGACCACGAAATTTGAGAACTAGTTAAGCAATATAAAAATCACCATATTGAAATTTTTACTTCCCAAGTTTTTATTGGATGATATTTGAATGTTCAAGATGGTGATTTTATAGCACTCACCTACTCTCTATGAGAAAAGATGTTATGGATTTTATTTGTTCAGTGTGATAAAAGTTCAAGATGGTGATTTTTATAGCCGTGCTTTTTTCTGTGGGAAGAAAATCATTTAATAATATGCTCTACTATTCAAATCCAAATGTTATGAATTAGCCTTTATAAAATTTTAAAGATACATACTGCTAAAATTGAAGGTGAACATCATGTCTTGGAAAATACACGATGGCGAAGAGAGATATAGGAGGAGGAGAAATCCGAGCTGTAAAACACATTCCAAGCACTTCAAATACAATTTAATGGCTTGTCATCCAAGGTTATTAAAGCTATGAAGATTTTAGTGGAGCATAAACAAGGGGAAAAACATATTTAGGATGCATGTGCAGTGATTCATTACGAGGTTGAAGAACTTCAGGATAGGTCAACCCCCTGGTCCCTAGGGCATGTTGTTTCAAAATTCTCAATGGAATATTAATCTCTTGGTGCTAATTGATGCATACCTGATTTGAATTAGCTTCCAGATTACGTAGAGGAAGAACCTCCAGCCATTGCAAGGGAAGCACTAGCTAATGCAACGGGAGATCCTGATGGAAATGACCTCACCAAAGGAATATAGGAAGATATTGAAAGGAAATTTTCAACAATGCAGTAAATTATAATGCAGTGTTTTTGCATTTTGATTTTAGGATTCTTTTATAGACAACCTTCAGGAAGTAGTTGGCGAAGATTGTATAAACCCAATCTAGAACTTGAATTTGAAAATAGTATAGCTAGTATTCAGAACATTTTTGAGGCTCTACTGTAGTATGAATTTTGGACATGGTATTGTATATTTAGCAATCCCTCTTGCATATCCTTTTCAATAAAATCATTTACAAGTTCTCTTGTAAAAAATTGCAAGGAATTTCAAAAAAGGATCTACAAATTTAGTACAACTGTATAGCTCTTGATTGCATTGAAATCCGTCGTTTGATTTTTATTTTATTAGACATATACAATTTTAATATTTTCAACAATGGGTGTCATATTTATATTTTGGACAACAAAGGATACTTTCATTATATTAAAGGGTGGGGTAGTCCCCAAAATTTTACATCAAAACTTGCCAAACTTGTACCCAGACAAAACTTGTACCAAAAAAATACTTTTAGCATATGTAGATGAATATTACGTGCACACACACACATATGAAGAACTATACAATGAATTTATTTATTTATTTTTACTAAAACATGTAGTGATTTATATACTAAAAGAGAGGGACAAGTCCCTTGGAGTTATATATATTTCAAAATACAAAATTGGCATCTAGCATGAGGCTTGAATTCTTAGAACATAGCATGTCTCTAACTATCTTAACTAAGAAAAATCCTGACTGAACATATACCTGCTACTTCTATGTTGACCACTATAAGTCCTAAGAAACTTGTATAGAAAACATATACACTGAAAATACATAAGAAAACATTAGACAAGCTTCCAGGGGAACTGTCTCTATTGCTTCACTTTTGGTGGATGGGAGGAGGAACCATCATCAGACTCCTTCTAGTTCAATTTTTTTTGGAGAACATACAGGGAAACTTCCAATAGGGAAATGCGAGCCTTCAATTCTTCATTTCGGGCTTACTGCTCCTCCATATTTTCTCCCAAGATGGCCAATTGGTACTAAATGTCCCCTCTTTCCACAACTCGGTCCTGCTCCTCAACATATTTCCAGCCTTACATTCTCCTATACCGCTCTTGCATATCTTGATGAAGGTTATGCACATTCCTCTTAAGTTGTTTGTGACTACCCCTCAATATGTGAAGGCCATGAGTGATGCAAAGATGATCATCTTCACTGCAGCCTTCAATAACCATCAAATCCCGAAGACCAAGCAACCATTAGAGGGGAGCTCGAATTCCCTGAGAGCCTTCGTTCAAAACATAGCCACCTAATCGGATTTCACCAGACTGAACAAATGTTGTAAACTCCTCGGTGTTCAACAACATCGATGGATTCACCAAATAGTTGGAAATGGTAAAAGGATCGGATTTTCCTTCCTTGTCCACTTATTACATGGTATTTACAACCATACGCATTGTGTACAAACCAAGGAATATACTCAGGAATATCTTCACGACAATTCCATCCAGTGAAAGGATCGAATCATCCTTGTTTTGTTCATTTAGTATATGGTCTCCACATCCATACTTAGAGTGCACACATCAAGGCATATTATGAAGAAGATCTGAATGACACTTCCTTAACAATAGTTTGTGTTCTTTGCTATTGATTTTATTTTTGAAATGAATGTAGTGTTATGGTTGGATATTCCTCTATAGAGACTTGTAGATTAGTATTCTAACATCCTTCTCCAAAATTATGTTCTCTATAAAGATGAGACACCCAAGAAGTGTAGGGTGATTCATGATCCTTTATGGAATACTGGTAGAAGTGTCATCCTATATATACTCCATCATTTTGTTTTTATAGGGAAATACAAGAAATAAAGCTTGGACGAGACTTCCTAAAGGATGGTCTCTAATCCTTGTTACACACATTGGAAGGCTTCAATGACATTTATCAAATTTGGGATTTTCTGTTGAGATTAATTTGGTGGATGCATTAACCATTCCTTCCTTTCAAATACACTAGATATATCCACCTCATAATTCTCATAGTAGTGTCTGTTAGTACTAATATTGGCATCCTGATCGTCCAAAGGAAGCTTTACTATACGCTAAGATGATGAAGACCTCTAAGAGAAAATCTAGAGCGGCAACGGCACGAAAATAAAGGAATACAACTCACCCCGCAGTGAAAGATCGACTATGGAAGAGATAGGGGCTGTTGAAATAAATATGGATGATTGATTTCATATTAATGACTGATATTTCATTCAGGGCGCCAAAGTGCTCAACGTTATCAAGATCGGAATGCCCTTGAATGAAAACCGCTGCAAGAACATGGTAGCCTCATAGCAGTTCAGGGCCTCAAAAGAAGTCTAGCTAAACCACTTACTCGGAGCCCTAAAATGGATAAAGTCCACCAGAGTGGTTTCTAGACACGAACCGCTGAACAGTTGAGCCGTCATAAGAGGGGGTCCCACCCAATAAAGTTGCGCTTGCTAGGTGCACATCTCAAGGAGACAGAGAAGCATAACCAATGGATAACTGATCTTTAGGGTGGTTGAAGTGCTCGAAGTTTAACACTCCTGAGATACCCCTGAATGAAAACCACCACCTACACGTGGCATCCTCAAGTTTGTTCAGGGGCCAAAAATTAGTTTGTCTAAAACACTTTTTCGAAGCCCTGAAACTGCTAAAGGATTCCACAGTGGTTTTTCCAGCCACAGGCTGCCAGGCAGTTAGTCGTAAGAAGAAAGGGGCCCACCCATAGAGCTGATTTGGCTGGGCATGAATATGAAGGAAATATTGGCAGAAGATTGACGACTTCCTGCACCTTAGGGCGTCTAATATGCTCGAATTTTAGCATCCCAAGAGTTCCCCTGAATCGAAACCACCCCTTCCACGTGGTGGCTCCACGTTGAGTCGAGGCCTGAAAAGCAGTATTCCTAAACTGCTTTATCAAGGCCTTGAATCCACTTATGGTTTATGATTTACCGCTTCCCTTTGTTGTCCATCCCCCTTGCTTTTCCTTAATCCACCCTTAAATGGTCATTACTACCGCCGTTTAGGAGTAAACGTCTCCCAGCATCCAAGGAGCCAACTACCCCACAACTAATGATACAATCTCTGGGGGCCACGTGTAGCTTGCATTAAACCCCACCACAGACAAAATCCTCCCTATAAATATTCCCTCAAGGAAACCACCAGGCATTTTTCTTCCAATATTTAGAGCTCCCCATTCGTCACTCCCTGCGCCAGTATTCCGAGCTCCCTTTTCGTCACTCCCTACGCCAATTATCCTAGCTCCCAAATCCATTCAGTACCAAAGTTCCTTGCTCTAACCCAACATTACCATGGCCTCTGCATCTACCCCTAAAACCCTAGATGCAACAGAAAACAAGTCAACATCAGTCCGAGGGACTATTTTTGTAACCAATTTTGTTAGAAAATATAAAAAGAAACATATAAGTCGTTGGGCTGTAACAAACTATTTTTTAAGGCCTGTGAAGGCTATATATAGAATAAAAGGAAAAGGCCATAGGGTTGACTCTTTTTGTAAGAAGTGTAACTTCCGATATTTGTGGTCTGATCAAGATATAAAGAAGAACTTCATTTCCCCATCTTGGTGTCTTGCGGATTCAAACCTTTGATATGTCCAGTTAGTAATTTATTCTCTTGTAAATTCATCTATTTCATATATGTTCATGATTTTCAAATTTAATTTTGATTCAAATATGAGTGCTATCAGCTTAAATTATTGTTTCTAAGATGGTTATGGCATGAAATTTTCATGTTATGTTATCTGGTTATAATATCCTCACACTATTTGGATTTAGCTCTGTAATCATTCTATTTAAACTGTTAAATTCCTTCTTCGGCTCAGTACGTTATTCATATACATAAGACAAATATTTACTTCCATTGAGGTACTTTTTTCTTGTTCCATTTCATCAGCACCACCCTCATTCAATTTTTTTCATTGGCATATTGAAGTATCACCCACATTAATCGAAGTTTGGTTATCTGCATTATACTCAAGTAAATGCGATTTTGATTAAGCAAAGAATACATTAAATTTCATTGATGCCTAGGCACAGTTCTAAAATCAACCTTAGAACGTATATGGGACTAACATATTTTATGGCGTCGTTGGCGGGGAATGCAAGCAAGAAGATAAATCTTCCTTGGGGACAATGACAAATTATACACTCCTGATTTCATAGTGGATGAAACCATGCAGTAGGTTGTAATCCACTTGGCGACTCCACCAAAGAAAACCTGACATCTGGATGAAGACAGACATTCTGGAACCCCAGCCAAAAAGAATTTTTGGCCTGAAGATTCTGTCTCCTGGAGACACAGATGGGGAAAATATCAGTGCACCTCTCAAAGCCACCAATGAATTTTCTCCCCACCTCTGTTTGGTCCTTAATTCCTTGAAATTGAATTTGTTGTCCAAACCTCTTAAGTGTTGATGTATATGTAACTTCAAAATGTATTTCATCTATGTATTTCATATATATTTATTGTACCCTTATAAGAGATGTGTTATTCCTCTATAAGGAAGTGTCGTCATGTGTATTGACAAGTGTCGCAAGTGTGTGTACTTGGCGAAGGGTTATTAGACCACCATGTGTGAGGTCAGCCTTGAAATATATATTATATGGTTGATATACCTAGCTAGACAAGTCGGCCCCATAAGGTCACTGGGAAAACATACTAGTATAAATAGAGATCGGGAGATCTCTATTTGGATCACTCGAAAACTCATACTTCTCTCACTCAGAAAGTGGCGCACTAGTGAGGAGGAGGATCATCTGCTACTAGGAGACTATCTCAATGTATTTTGGTTGTACTTTGGTTGAGCCATTGCTCTCTCTATCTTTGAGGAAGTTGTGGGGTTTTTCACCTTAGGGTTTTCCCCACGGAAACTCTATGTCTCTAGTCTCTCTTGCTTTTGATTCTTGTGATGCTTGACATGCTTGATATGAGTGTTATGCATTGATATACTGTACATGTTATTCTCTCAGTAAATATCCTAGAGTATTGTGAATTAATGCTCAAAATTTAACATGGTATCAGAGCTAACCTGAGAAGAAGACATTTTGCAGTGATGAAAACTTGAGTTTCTTGTTTATTGGGTTTCTCTCCACAGATTTTGGAAAAGCAGTATAGTAAATTGACTCTACTCATCAAGGAGAATATATCTGTCCAATCAGAATTCAATTTTGAGCATTTTCAGATTTGACCCTAAACATTAGGGTTTCCACAAAAATAGGAATTTCTGAAATCTAAAGACATAGCTGGAAGCTCCTTGCAAAAATCGAAGTTTAGAGATTTGGATCAAGATTTTTGGCTAGGTAGATCTCCAGGAAACTCAAACCCTAATTCAGGGCTCTCCCTAGTGAACCCGAGAGGACAAAAAGGAAAACCTGAAGGGTAAAGCTTTGCTAATCTCAAATTCTGAATACACCAGGCTGATCAGCTCATCAAGGCGCATCTTTCTATCCTTTCAGAAAGTTGAAATTCACATTTTGAATTTTTAGGGCTTTTCTGACAAACCCTAATCCGGGACCAGATCCAGTTTTCAACATTTCAAGTGGTAATACCTAAATCTTTTATATTTCCATTTGAAGTACTCTTTAAGATGTCTCACCACACCAAGCTTGAGGATAAGCTTGAAGGGGCTAATAACTTCCGAGCTTGGAAGTATAGGATTGGGTTAATCCTGGGAGAGAATGAGTTGGACGCATACATAAAAGAAGACATCCCTATCCCAGAGGATGAAGAGGCTAAGGTATTGCATAAGAAGAACTTGGTCAAGGAAAAGATAATCATTACTGATTCCATCAAATACCATCTCATACCCCATGTGTATTCTCTAAAGACACCCAAGGAGATGTTTGACTCTTTGACCAAGTTATTTGAAGGGAAGAACATAAATCGGAAGATGACTCTGTGTACTCAATTGAAAGGGGTCAAGATGTTGAATGGAGAAACCATTCAATCTTACTTCTCCAAGGTCTCTCAGATCAAGGAACAACTTGAAGCTGTGGATGAAGTAGTGGATAATGGTGAAGTTGTTATGACCACTCTGAATGGCCTTCCAAGGTCATGGGACTCCTTTATTCAAGGAATCTGTGCAAGAAAGAAATTGATCTCTTTCAGTAAATTGTGGGAGGAATGCTCTCAAGAAGAAGCTAGGCTTGTAGCTCGTGAAGAAAAGATGGAAGGTGAAGATCAAGCTCTCGCAGCCCACACCAAAAGAAGCAAGCCCAAGAAGGAGCACTCTCACAACAAGAGATCCTAGCACAACCATCAAAAGAATAAGAAGGATATAAGATGTTTCACATGCAATGAGAAGGGTCACTTTGCTTCAAAATGTCCCAAGAACAAAAGGGATAACATCAACTTCAGCAAGAAGAAGAAGGGAAACAAAAGAAAGTTCCATGCTCATGCTGCTGAAGATGATGAACCTCCAAAGAAGAAGGCTAGGGTAGAAAGTGATGATAGTGATGATGACTCATCAAATGAAGAAGAGTATGTTCTAATCTATGCTCTCACAGGTACTATCTCCCATGGTTGTAATGATTGGTTAATTGATAGTGGGGCTTCCAAACACATGACTGGGTTTAAGGAATCTTTTGTAAACCTATATGAACATGAATCACCCCATAAGGTGAAACTTGGGGATGATTATCAATACCCAATCAAAGGAAGTGGTGAAGCCTCCTACAACCTAGATTCTGGAAAATCTTTGAAGATGAAAGAAGTCCTTTATGTACCTGGGCTCAAGAAGAACTTACTCTCCATCTCTACATTGGATGCAAAAGGTATGAGGGTTGCATTTGTGGATGGCCAAGTCCTAATGTGGCCAAAGGGAAAGACCATAGATGATGTAGTAGTGATTGGAAAGCAAGAGGTAGGTTTGTATAAATTGAAAGGACAACCTGAACATGCCATGGTGCATGAATCCATGGATCCAAGTGAACTTTGGCATAGAAGACTTCCTCATATGCACTATAGGGCACTTCCAATTGCAAGCAAGGCTGTAGAGGGTCTTCCTAAAATAAAGACCAAACATGAAGGTGTTTGCAAAGGATGTGCAAAAGGTAAGAACATTAAGAAGGCTTTTCCAAGCAGTGAAAGCAAGGCAAAAGGTATCCTGGAAATCATCCACTCAGATGTATGTGATCCTATGTCATCCAATTCTTTGAGTGGGTATGTTTACTATGTCTCATTTATTGGTGACTTCTCTAGGAAGACTTGGGTATATTTCTTGAAGAACAAAGATGAGATGTTTGATAAGTTCAAGGAATTCAAAACCTTGATGGAGAATCAAACTGACAAGAAGATCAAAACATTTAGATCTGAAAATGGTGGAGAATTCACCTCAGGTGACTTCAAGAAGCTTTGCAGTGATTCAGGGATTAAGAGGGAGTTGACTGCTCCTTATAATCCTCAACAGAATGGAATTGAAGAAAGGAAGAACAGAACAATCATGGAAGCAGCAAGGGCAATGCTGCATGACCAGGATCTACCTATGCATCTATGGGCAGAAGCAGCTAGAACAACTGTATATGTGCAAAACAGAACACCCCACAAGATATTCGACAACAAGACACCAGAAGAGATCTTTTATGGTAAGAAACTTGAAGCCAACCATCTCAGAATATTTGGTTGTCCAGTATACACACATGTCCCAAAGGAAAAGAGGACCAAGCTAGATCCTTCAGGAAAGAAGGGTATCTTTGTGGGTTACAGTGAAAGCTCGAAGGCTTACAAAATATATTTTCCAGGGTTCAAGAAGATTGATGTCAAGGGATGTAACATTTGATGAAAACTTAGCATTCATCAAATCAAGGAAGGCACCTATTGAAGTTTATGAAGAACCTAAGGAAACTAGATTTCAATACAATACCATGACTGAAGCAATTCCAGAAGTTGTTCGTGAGCTTGAAGATCCGCAAGAACCTATAGATCCACCCCATGAGGATAACTCTCACAAGAGGAAACCTGGATGGGCTAGAGAGCTCATTCAAGATGCAGAAATATTTGGCATTCCAGAAGAAGAACACAGAGCAAATAAGAGAACCAGATCACATACTAGCTATGTTGCTTTACTCTATGACATTATGAACAAAGAACCTTCCAGTTATGAAGAAGCAGCGAAAAAGAAAGAATGGAAGGATGCCATGGTTGAGGAATATCAATCAATAATGAAGAATGATGTTTGGGATGTTGTCCCAAGACCTAAAGAGAAGTCTGTTGTGACTTCCAAATGGATCTACAAAATCAAGCATGCTGTAGATGGCAGTGTAGAGAAATACAAGGCAAGATTCGTAGCTCGTGGCTTCTCTCAAAAGGAGGGAATAGATTATGAAGAAACTTTTGCACCTGTAGCCAGGTATACTTCCATCAGAACAGTACTTTCCCTGGCTGCAGCAATGAAATGGAAAATACACCAAATGGATGTCAAGACTGCTTTCCTGAATGGTGTAGTTGAAGGGGAAGTATATGTGGAGCAGCCACTCGGTTTCGAAATACATGACAGGGAGTCATATGTGTGCAGATTGAAGAAAGCCTTGTATGGCTTGAAGCAAGCTCCCAAAACTTGGTATGGTAGGATGGACAGTTTCCTATCTAGTTTGGGCTTTACCAGGAGTAAAGCGGATTCCAACCTTTACTACAAGGTTGAGGAAGGGAATCCTGTGATTCTACTCTTGTATGTGGATGACTTATTTGTAACAAGAGATGACAGATTGATGGCAGATACTAAGAGGAAGCTTGTTGCTGAGTTCGATATGAAATATTTGGGAATGATGCATTATTTCCTAGGTATGGAGGTGTGGCAGAGTGCAGGTGGGATCTTCCTTGGTCAAGGGAAGTACATAGTAGATATCTTGAAGAGATTCAGGATGATGGATTGCAAGGCCATGGCCACACCTATGGCATCGAATCTGAAGCTTCTATGTGATGCTTCATCTGAGCCGGTTGATGTCTCTATGTATCATCAGATGATTGGGTCCTTGATGTACCTGACGAACACGAGACCAGATATTTGCTTTGCGGTGAACACATTGAGCCAGTTCCTGACAGATCTGAGGATAGTTCACCTGGTTGCTATAAAGCATGTTCTGAGGTATCTAAAGGGTACAGTGGATTATGGGCTCAAGTATGAAGCGAATCAAAAGTTTAACTTGCAGGGTTATGTTGATTCAGATTGGGATGGCAGTGCTGTAGATAGGAAGAGCACATCTGGATGTTGCTTTAGTATGGGATCAGGTGTGATCTCTTGGTTCAACAGGAAGCAATTCTGCGTAGCACTGAGTACAGCTGAGGTAGAGTATGTTGCAGCCTGTTCAGCTAGTTGTGAGGCAGTATGGCTTCAGAAGCTACTATTTGAGTTATTTGATCTCCCGTTGGATGCTACTGGTATCTTTTGTGATAACTAGAGTTGTGTGAAGCTATCCGAGAAACCAGTGTTTCATGACAGGTCGAAACACATAGAGATCAAATATCACTATATCAGGGATATGGTGCAGAGAGGAGCTGTGAAGCTCCTGTACATTGCGATGGACGAGCAGATTGCAGATGTGCTGACGAAGCCAATAGCCAGGGTGAAGTTCGAGTACTTCAGGGAGAGGCTTGGTGTTCTTCAGATTGATGACACTTCGAGGAAGAGGTGATGGACACATTTGCAAGAGCCATTCCAAGCATGTTGGAAGGAGGATCCTTCACATGGATGTGGATGTAAGCGCTGGATGATGAGCATGAGGATGATGCTCCAGTTACTGCTCTGTATATGCATCAGGATAATGTTGGATATGATCAGTTGGATCATTTATATGTATATGTATGTACGCATCATGTTGGATGCTAGATATGAACAGTTGGATCATTTATATGTATATGTATGTATGCATCATGTTGGATGCTGGATATGATCAGTAGGATCATTTGTATATGTTTTGTATATGCATCATGTTGGATGCTTGGACCATGTATCTGTATATGTATCAGGTGGATACTGTGTATGATTAGGTAGATCATGTATGTTGATATGTATCAGGTATGATCAGGAGGATCATGTTTTTGTATTTGTATTAGGTGGATACATTGTATGATTAGGTGGATCATGTATGATGATATGTATCAAGTAGATACTTGGTATGCATCAGGTAGATGCATTATATGATCAAGATGATCATGGATGACGAGCTTTAGGATGTTGCTCCAGACGACATGCAACATGATGTTGCAGTGATGATGATCAAGATGATCATGTATACATCAGGATGATGTATGGTGAGTATCAGGTTGATACTCTGTGGCCGTGGATCAGGTTGTGCAGATGAGCATATAATTTGGCCCTAGGAGATTTGCAAATACTCTTTTGAGGTTTTGCCTATGGCATGTAATATGGACCTGGGATATCTGACAAATGCTCTTTCGAGGTTTTTCTCTGGGAGGACATATAATTTGGCCCTGGGAGATCTATAGATAGTCTTGCAAGGTTTTGCATATGGCATATAATTTGGCCCTGGGATATCTGGCAGATGCTCTTTCGAGGTTTTGTCCTATGGCATATAATAGCGCCCTAGGAGATTCGATAGGTTGAGCTATGTGCTCGTAATAAGTCTTGGGATGCTCTTGCAAGGTTTTTCCATGACCACATGTAATATCACCCTGGGAGATCCGATAGGTTGGGATGTGTTCCCGTAATAAGTCCTGGGATGCTCTCGCAAGTTTTTGTGGTGACCACATATAATAGCTCCCTAGGAGATCCAATAGGTTGAGCTGTGTGCTCGTAATCAGTCCTAGGATTCTCTTTCAAGGTTTTGTGGTAGGGTCACATGTAATAGCTCCCTATGAGATCCGATAGGTTGGGCTATGTGCCCGTAATAAGTCCTGTGATGCTCTTGCAAGGTTTTGTGACGCACATAATAAGTCCTGAGGATTCCACAGTATGGCCAGTGATGATGAAGACCTGCAGGTGGTGGGCCTACATCTAGTATGAAAAAGGACTGGCTCTATAGAACTTCCTATGACGAGTAGAGTCAGAGATTAGTTGAGATAGCAGTCTAGTTAAGGGGGAGTGTTGATGTATATGTAACTTCGGAATGTATTTCATATATATTTATTGTACCCTTATAAGAGATGTGTTATTCCTCTATAAGGAAGTGTCGTCATGTGTATTGACAAGTGTCGCAAGTGTGTGTACTTGGCGAAGGGTTATTAGACCACCATGTGTGGGGTCGACCCTGAAATATATATTATATGGTTGATATACCTAGCTAGACAAGTCAGCCCCATAAGGTCACTAGGAAAACAGACTAGTATAAATAGAGATCGGGAGATCTCTATTTGGATCACTCGGCAACTCATACTTCTCTCACTCAGAAAGTGGCGCACTAGTGAGGAGGAGGATCATCTGCTACTAGGAGACTATCTCAATGTATTTTGGTTGTACTTTGGTTGAGCCATTGCTCTCTCTATCTCTGAGGAAGTTGTGGGGTTTTTCACCTTAGGGTTTTCCCCACAGAAACTCTATGTCTCTAGTCTCTCTTGCTTTTGATTCTTGTGATGCTTGACATGCTTGATATGAGTGTTATGCATTGATATACTGTACATGTTATTCTCTCAGTAAAGATCCTAGAGTATTGTGAATTAATGCTCAAAATTTAACATTAAGGATAACTTTCTCCCAAGAATTCCCACACTCCTTGTGGTTTACCTATCTCTCAAACGATTCCTGCTACAAGCGGACAATCTTCAACTCATATAAATCCACTCAAATCTTTCATTTCTCCTCAAGGCAAGAAGCTAAACGCCAACCACCTCATGTCAGGAGGAGGATTCTAAGGACCACCACCAACACCACCTAGAACGCCTCGATGGGTGGCTAGACAACATGGACCTCTGCAATTGCTGATACCCTTAAATGATATGCCTACCCACTATTTGAAGTTGTTACCAAAATATGATGGCAGTAAGGGAACGTCTGCATAAGATCATGTAGATAAATTCTAAGATTTCACCGACAACATTCTTATCGACCATGATGATGTTTTCATGAGAGTCTTCGCTTAATCACTGGAAGGAGAAGCCAGAAAATGGTTCATATCACTACCCAACTCTTCCATCAGCACTATGGAAATTATGGAAACCAACTTCATCAAGAAGTGGGAATTAAGCGTGATAACATTTATTATCTAACATAATTTTCCTCCCTAAGAAAAAAAATTCTTAAAATGTGGTGGATTTCACTGCAAGATTCAACAAAGTATATTATAGAATCCTCGAAGATATTCGACCTCTTGAAGCCGCAGCTCGAGCCACATATGTGGGATCTTTCCCCTCAGATTTCACCATCACGTTGAGGGAAAGAAGATCACCCTCTCTTAGCGTAATGAAAGATGATGCTATAGACGTTGAAGGAAATATGAAGGCAGGAAGCAAGATAAAATTTACCAATGATGTTGAATAGAAAGAAAAAGGGAAGGAAAAAGAAGAGAGTGGCTCCTCAGGAGTTAAAGAATCTCAAGAAGAAAAGATTGATGAAATGACTCGCATTATAAATAATCTATCCAATAAAGTTACCTGAATGGAATTAGAAAGTAGCAGTCCTAACAGACAATCCCATGCTTGACCTCCTACTCAGTTATGAAGGCCTTATAACCCCCAAATGGCCTACAGAGAAAAAAGGAATGATGAAAAACCACTAAGGCCACCTGTCCGGGATAATGAGAATAATTTGATGGAAATTCCATAGGAAGAAATCTATGATGAATTTGAAGAGAAGCTTAATTGGATGGAAGAAGATTCCTATCTCATGCACCTCACTAACGACGATTATGAGAACTCACTCCCATATAATCATACATGCTGAGATATTATAAACCCCCAAGAAAGTGATCCATTACCCGGTGAATATCCATTATTCCCAAATGCTCAACTGGATAAATTGCAAAGGAAGTATGACTTGAGACCAAGAACAGAATCGAAAAATAGACAGAATGTCGTTCCTCCCAAGAACTCTCTGTTGGCAAGCGGTTTGGTAAGGTGGTATCGCAACATCTCCGATGCTACGACAAGGTAGAAGATGGCGTGAAAGGCGATGAGAGGAAGATTATTTTGTGCATGTGTGGGTCAATTGTACCGCAGATTGCGGGTTTTGGGTCATTTGGACCACATATTATGTACGGTTGAGTTAGTTATACCGCAGAATGCGGGTTTTTGGTCGTTTTTGGACTCGATTAGTTAGATATTGGGTCATTTGTCCATAGTGTCAGTTAGGAAGTCATTAGTAAGTGGAAAAGAGTTGTAAGGCGGAAGCCTATATATAGATAAGAATTGTAAGTGTTGAGAATAACACGATTGGCTGAAAAAGAATGCAAAGCTTTGATGTTGGTTGTATGATTTCTAGGTATGTTTTGATGTCAAGAGTCATTGCAGAGATCTGGTTTTTGTAGAGACATTGTATCTAGGTTGATAATGATAATATGATGAAGCTATTTTGGTACAATCTCTGTGTTCAATCTTTTCAATTATGGTAATGCGATGTTGCACTTTACAAATAATGTCATACTTCTTTGATGCGATACTTTCTTTGCAATTACTGTTGTTGCAATGATGAATGTTTGGGTTGAATATTGAATTACTACTATGTTCAATGCTTAAAGATATAGTATTACAATAAGTTTAAGTACTATAGCCACAACCATCCTCCTTCATTCGGCGGAAACATGGTTCCATCCACTCTCCCTTGATCGCCTCAAGTGAGACCTCATCTGCTCTGCAGGTGTTGCTGGGCAGGGTCAAACCTATCCGAGATGGTGCTTAGGGAGATTGCGGTGGGTTGGTGTCAACATCGATGAGAACCCCTATAGACTGGGTTTGAGTCAACAAATGGTTCCGTTGCCGGGACCGTGTACGAAGTGAAAGGAGGATATGTTGTGGCAGCCGACGAAACTGGAGATCCAAGAATGGTTTGATCAGAAGTTGCAGGAATTCGCTGAAGAGGAAAGCCGGAACACTCGATTGGCAGTAGGACAGTGGGTAGATAGATGTATTCACGATGGTCCGCACGAATGGTTCTTCTATGAGTTTTCAGTCCTATTGTTTGAATGGTTGGCAAAGTTGACCTTCCAAAATAAAATTTTCCAAGGTGGTGAATTGACGACTTGGACCCACGAATTGATTCAGGAACTACAGGAAGTTGATAATAAAGCATCGTAGGTTGTCGAAGTGTGGGTCAATAGCATCCTAGAGGGCTATATCACAAAGTTCACGGTTGATACTCAGAAGTCCTATAGTGAAGCCGAAAGATATTTTTTTCGTGAACCTCGGGGCAGGTTTTTATTGTCGCTTCAACTATCGATCAAGATGCTTATTTTCGAAAAAGGTATATTGAAGATGCATCTTGATCAGTAGACAGCCTGGTGGGCGGAGGTAGTGGGTACCACAACAGTTGGGGGGCGGTACATGGAATTTTAAGGGGTAGATGGGTGCAGGTCATGATGAGATTGTGAGTGAAGCCGAGGAAGAAAGTGATCTTACGAGGGGAGGAGTGAGGTTCTGACAGGAGATTGTGAGTGAAGCCGAGGAAGAAAGTGATCTTACGAGGGGAGGAGTGAGGTTCTGACAGGAAAAGAGGCAGAGGACAGGAGAAGGTCCTACTGCAGTCGAACCGCAAGACCGTGAAGGAAGACCACATGGGATGAAGCGACCTCACAGTCCTAACAAGGACAACTAGGCTACGCCCAGGATAGAGGCAGGACCAAACCCCAACACCAATGTGCCCACACCTCTGCTCACTATCTCTCAGATAGCAAGAAATACCACTTTGACATTGCCAAGTTCGTCAATTCCACAGAAGCTAATTGGTAATAGTACAGCGAAAGGAGGAAGGAAGCCCAAGATGGTGGGCGATGATGCTAAGTTACTATTGTTGCATGGGAGTGCGACAGACAACCCGGAACAGTATTGGTTTTTATGTGAAGTGGTATGGACCATAAAATAGATCACCAATGATGCTGCTAAAAAAGGACAGTTAGCGACGACTCTGCGAGGTCATGCATTAAATTGGTTTATGAAGTTCGTTCTAGTCCCTATAGGATCCCCAGAGAAGTTGCTGGATGAGATTCGGGACGGGATGATTGCCGAATTTAGAAGGCCCAAGTCTGAGGCTCAATATATTACAGAGTTGAAAGAAATTAAGTAGTATCCCAATGAGACAGTATGGGATTTTGACCAGTGATTCAAGACGTTGATGGCAAAGGTTAGTTTTGATATGAGCGTCGTCCAACATAAATAATGGTTCATCACGGCACTGCTACCACATATTCGACTGCCACTAATGCAACAAAACATCTTGACGCCCAGTGAAGCTCTAGAGATTGCAATGAGATTGGAGGCGTCGCTGATTGGATAAAATGCAGCTAGAATGTTGCAGATACAAACACATCTCACTAACTTAACTATACAGCTGCAAGATTTGAAGAAGGGCAAGGAGCAGCGTGAAGATGTCTGGTGTACGCGATGTCGAGGAGAATGGCATATGAAGGACAATTTCCCAGACTTCCGCAATTATTTGGTTTTAGGAGCGCCAAATCCATTGAATGGTGGTAGCATGTCGTGGTGTCACGTCTGCCATGTGTATGGGCACAGTCACAACAATTGTACATATATGTAGAAAATGGTCACCACCCCGAGGAATCTTTATTGTACATTCTTCAAATTGATGGGTCACGACGATAAGGATTGCAGTGCATATGGGTTGCTACAAGAAAGAATGTGTGATATGTTCTATGTAAAGGACGACCAGCGTGTCGTACAACATCCGCAACTGCAGGTAGCCTAGCCGCTACCTCAACCGTAGATGCAGTTAGTACCGCAGTAGCAGCAACCACCGCAGTTTATGCCGTAATATGCTCCGATGCAGATGGCTCCACAACAACCACAGTACGTACAACAACCGCAGTATGCACCACAAGGACAAGGAATGCAACCAGCACCAGTGCAGCAACAGTTTAATCAACCACAGTACCAACAGCAGGGAGGATTTCGGGGAGGATACCGGGGAGGCCGTGGCGGTGGATTTGGTCGGGGAGGAGGACGAGGTAGTCGCGGACCTGTTCAATGCTATCACTGTGCAGTATGGGGACATTACCAGTGTACATTCTGCTTTGTTAACGATCACACGGTTGAGAATTGTCCACAGTTGATTGTGCGCTGGAAAGCAAGAAATACTCCCTAGTTGCAGAACTAGCCCCAGGCACAACAGCCTGCCCAGAACCAACCGCAGCAACCAGTACAGAACCAGAATATATGGCAGAATCAGAATCAGAATGTGAACCCACCAGGAAATACGCTGTTGAACCAGACCCAAGGTGCAAGTATCGCGACAATTTCTGCAGAGCCAAGACTGCAGGATGCCTCTGTTGTTGTGGTCACTCGCGGAGGAAAGACAACTAGAGCAGACAGTTCAATGATCAGATTAGCTGGACAAAAGAAGGTATCATTTAACATTGATGCGGAGTGGGAGATGTTTCTTCAAACACGACGTGCGCTAGAAAATGACCGAGGTAAAGTTGTTGTGTATGGCATGCCCTCTACCTTTGATGCTACTTCCGAGGCCAGCCCGTCATAATGGTCCAGCACACTTCGAGCATTTTTGGAACATTTTCTGTCCCTAGCAAGAGATCCCGATGCTCTTGCTGCGATTGAAGCCTTGTTATGATGACTGGCCCAGGAATGACAAGAGCTCACAGTCAATTCCCTGCAATGATGAAAGACGGGTAAGGAGATGTGGATGAATATTCAAATTGGCGACTACGATGTTGATTTGGTTATTCTGGACCTTGGTTCAGATGTCAACATCTTGACCAAGCAGGCTTGGAAGAAGATGGGGAGCCCCCCATTGAGCTAGTCTCCTGTATAGCTCCGATTAGCTAATCACGCTAAAGTAACACCAATTAGGAGAGTTCCATGAATGGTGGTAGACATTGAGGGAATGAAAACATATGTCGACTTTGATGTAATAGAAGTAGTTGAGGGAGGAAGCTCTTATCCAGCATTACTGGGGATTGGATGGGCTAATGATAGTGGAGCTGTAATCAACTTCAAGCGACAGATGATGACTTTTGAAAATCACGATCTCAGAGTTATCACCCTGTTGGATCCGGCTAAAGGACGTCGTTACATAGAGCCAGTGAAGGACGACGATCCTAGCGAATGGGACCATGCATTCAATATTTTTGAAGATTATATCCATCCGACTGCCAATGGTGAGCTAGGATGGTGTAGTGACAACTCTGTGTCTTCCGACTCTGACGATGCACTAGAATATTGGCAGAATCGCTTGCACGAGGTATCGCTCTGTAAGTGCAGGTTGGTCACACAGTCATTATGTCGTGTCACAACTGAAACGATTACACTTCCCATATATGAAAGGCTACCTGGCTTATCTGACTTTCTAACGGATTTTGAAGCAAGAGTTTCCGAACCTCAGCAATTGCTGGCTTGAACGGAGCATTGAAGGCTGCTCCAGCACGCTGGTGGGAAACACACAAGGCATCAATTGATGGATAGTCGAATTGAAGAAGATTGATGATGGTATGCTTTGGCGATACGAGGTCTACCACACCAAGAAGTATGATGGTCGGGACGACCCTGGTGGTCATTTGATGGAGTATCAACGGTTATGGGTATAGTGACCAAAAGATGAGTGGGTCCATGCACTAGTACAAAATGAGAGATAAGTGACCAGGCGACCAAAAAAATTGGTCACCACATTTTTTTCAAGGGATAAATGGCCAAAATTGAGAAATGTTAAGTGAACTAACTAAAAATGACCAAGATAAATGACCAATTTGGTCACGGAATAAGAACTAAACTAAAAATGGCCAAGATAAATGACGAATTTGTTCACGGGATAAGAACTAAACTAAAAATGACCACATAACAATTGGTCATTTTTAGTTGTGTCACATCGACAATAAAAAATTACAATTTTGACAATGAATTTGTACAATTTACTAAATTTTAACACTGCAGATGGAATCAGGGACCCCTTAGGGGGGTCCCTGATTCCATCTGCAGTGTTAAAATTTAGTAAATTGTACACACCCTCATGTGTCTCAACTCAACAAGGGACCCCCCTCCGCGCAACGATTTAACTACTAATGGTCAAAATAGTTATTTGTGTGAATCACATGTCTTCAAGATGACTCCAAATAAGCAATCCAAATACAAAGGGAAATCACCCTAGTTTGGGCCCAATCTCTTAGCAGTTTATTAAAGTTTCGGTAAGTTCATGTATTTTGCGTCATGTTAGCTAAAAATTGTCAATTTCACAACCTTCGTTTGAAAAAAGATATGCATGAGGATAAGGAAAAAATGGGTTGAAGGAACAGTTTGAAAGAAATTCGAAGTCAACATAAAGGGGAAGAAGTATATACAAGAAAAAGGAAGGACAACTCAGAAGAATCTGAAGCAACAAAAATTAGAATTAATCTCTGGAAAAATGTTGGTTTCATAAATTGAATATACCACCATGCTTGGGTGAGACTTAGATCAACAGGATGGAGTTCTTAGTGATAAAACAAACGAAGGGTCCCAACATGTTGTAATTTTTCTTTTGAAAAATTTTCTTTGAGGCTTGCACATTGAATTTGTAAATTTGACCTTAATGTAATAGAAGGCCAATGGAGCCTATAATCATTTAAAATTTAAGAATTTTGTGTCAAAGTTTGGTGTTTTAATTTGATGTATGTAATGGTCTATATTAGAGCCTATTCCAATGGAGATTTTTTCATTGTATTTGTGGTTTTAAACTATTGCTTGTGGTTGTTGGAAATTGTTGGGCCCTCTTGCATCGCAATATGGGTTTAAATTGTTTGATTGCATCAATGAATCACTAATGATTTTTTGGGCCAATGTTGTTTTTAGGACATGTTGTGTCCCAGCTATGATTGGTGGATGTTAGTGTGTTTGACTAAGCATTGCATAGAGGGGTGAGGTCCCCGCCCTACACCAAGGCCTCATACACCAACTTGGTGTCTTGCTTAGCGATGACTTTAAAAATAGATTATTATATGCTAATATATATAATGTTAATGTATTAATATGTTATATAATGTTAATGTATTAATATGTTATATAATGTTAATATACTATATACATGTATATTAATGTTATATAATTATTATATATAGATTTATATAGGTAATGTACAACATGAGTATTGATATATTAAAAAAATAAGAATATAATCAAAACAAATATAATAATAAAGAGAGGAAACAAAAGTAGAAAAAAGGGGGGGAAACGATTTAGTTGAAAAAGTGTGTAAATTAAAAAAAAAAATTAAGAGGGAAACGAAAGTAGAAAAAAAAAGGGGAAAAAACGATTTAGTTGAAAAAGTGTGTAAATTAAAAAAAAATTAAGAGGGAAAATAGGATAAAATAAATAAAAATAAAACATTTTAAAAAAGAAACTCCCTAAAGATGGCAAAGTGATCCAATTGAGGTAGCTCTAAAATCAAATTTGCACTCCATTCTGTGGGTGTTGAAACCCTAAGCTGAGGAGGAGTCCATTGAACTGCGGGATGCTGTAGAGGAGATGCAGCGGACGTTGGTTCTGATTTCAAGTCATGTGATGCAGCCTGTTGCTATGGAGGAGATGCAGTAGATGATAATCAGAACTAATGTCTTTGCTATGTCATCTGATGTAGTCGGAGGGTGGCACTGTTGGATGCTGCGGAGGAGATGCATCAGGCGGTAGCGGAGTCTGGTGTTGCCGAGGAGATGGATCAAGCGGTGGCGGAGCCTGCTACAGAGGAGGAGCAGGCGGAGGGGGCGCAGCTGGATACTGCAGAGGAGATAATTATAGGGGAGAATTCGATGATTGTGGGGTTGCAGCGATGAGTGGGAATCAGGCCTGAAATTTCAGAGGTATCTATTTTGAGTGCCTTTCATTTGACGTTTTACTCCAATAGAGTTTAAGTGAGTTTTTTTTCCACTTAAAGTACTTTTATAACAGTCCAAACGCCATTTGAAGTACTATTATAACAGTCCACCCCTGGCTGGAGAGATCATCGATGAGATCGAACAAAGAAAATGGTGAAAACAAATAGACATAATTTTAACTCCAACCCGTCACTGTGTGATTCATCGGCGAAGAGGCCGAGGGTTTCGGATATAAGTAATATCACAGTTATTACTTGTTTTCTTGTATGCAATGGGTAGTAGTAGTGATATTTTGTGTGTAAACGCATTAAAAGAGGACACATGGCCATTACATGTGCATTAGACTATGAAACACACTCAGCACTCATGAATCCATCCGCAGCGAATGCAGACCAAATGTTTCCTTTTGGAGAATACACTTCAAAACTCTTACTTTCATGAAAAAAAACACGTCCGGGATTGATTATTTTTCAGAGACATCCAGACCTATACATCCTTCCATATTCTACCTTTCAAACTCAGATTCCTTCTACCCATTATCTGGATCTTTCAAAATTCAAACTCAGATTCCTTCTGCCCATTATCTGGATCTTTCAAAATTCAAATTGTCTTAAACCTTAGGCTGCCTACACAGATGGACCAGGAATTCAAACTACTGTACCTTTCAAACAAAAATAAAAAGCTCCCGAGTGTTTTTTGGCTCTAATTTGCGGTAGGTTCGAGCGCACTGGACCCTTATCATTAGGGCTTTTCAACAAACTTTGGTGCAGCGATAGCCCGCCCAAGACCCTATGACAAAAATGGCGGAAAGTACGCGGAATAGGTGTAAGAGTTACTTCTCTATTTAATTTTTGAATTCATCCGCAGGAAAATACCGTGCTCGACAAGGTATAAAAGGTTAATTCTCTATTTATTTTTTCAAATAATCGACAGAAAAGTAATCTACTGAATAGCAATCTAATGAATTGCCAGTCTTCGCTGTGATTGTTGTGTTTCTTAGTTTGGCCTTTTCAGCTTTCTGCATGATAGTTTAGTTTATTCTGGTGTAAGATTTGATATAAGCTTTCACTATAGCATTATATTTATATATAGAGGATCGACCTCGATAGAGGTGAATTCTCACCGTTGAAAATCTGGATGATCGGGGCGGGAGGTTTCTATGTGAGAAGATGATGTAAGATATGGAACACATAGTGCTTGCCACTGATGTTTACAGGGACAAGATCCAGCATCTCCTGGAGCCTGGCCATCTCTGCTCTAGACACATCAAGTTGCATAGGATAAATATCAAGCACTACTCCAAGATGGACTCGTTAAGATGGCGGATCTGGTATGTTATATGTAACTTTTTTCTTCTAAGGTGTGCCAGAAAATGATGCATTTTCCAAATGTTTGGGATCCACCAAAATCTTCTTCCATTTTATATGTAACGTAGGTGGCTTTTATGCACTGAATTTATTCAACTTGCATATGAGGGAATTACTAAGCCAATGGGAATGCCTTTGCCTTCTTAGGTGTCTTTCCTTATCAGTGGAATTATGGATTTGCACATTCTCGGCTATATTGGGGAATTGAATGATAGATCGATCCAATCCATGTAGTTTCCATGTAGTTTCCCCACTACTACTTTTACTCAGACTTTACCCATGTTGGATAGATCGATGAACTCATACTTTTACTATTAGCACAATCCATTAAAAGATTTGAATCCGTAAATACCTCTAGGGTATCAATACCTTTGTCTTATGCATATTTTTTAAGAATGCACAGAGCCAATCATTTAGCACTGTTTCTTGTACCTGCACGTCTTGCAAATTTCAAATAAATAAAATTATTTTCATATATGAATAATTTATCTCCAGAACTAGACTTCACTTTTTGATAGGCTCCATCAAAGAACCCGATACTCTTGAATAGAGTTTTTGGAGACTTATCACAATTTTTTTTATTTGTTTGCTATGATATTATTGAGGTGTAACCTGGATAAATGATAATAATTAAATTGTTAGTTTAGTTTTCTAGATGATCTTATATGTGATTAATGGTGAAATCAATACACATGCTAGTTAGATGATCTTGATATTATCAAGGTATGCAAAAAGGTAGGAGTAGCTGATCTACATAAAGAATTGTTATTCTGCAGCGATAATCTTACAAAAAGGTAAGATTAACTAGTTTTCCCAATCCATTTGGGATGCTCCTGCTAAAATTACACCCCATCAGAATCTTGAGTATGCCATAAAATTATTGTTTAATCGCAGTTCAACTGAAGAGCTCATCATCTATCAATATTACACAGAATTCCAATCTATTTTTGTGCCAATGCTTCAATACTTGGTGATGAATTGGGTTGGTACACTCACAAGGATTGCAAGTTAGTCAAGATTTCTAAGGTATGTGGAAGTTGTCCATTCAACTTCGTGTTGTGTGATAAATCCTTCAAGTGCCCAACGAAAGTATTCATGGATGAACTTATCAATATGTTAGTTGATAACAATCATTGCCAATACACATTCATATATCTATTCTATAAGAAATAGGCGACTTACAATGTTTGAAGTTCAGTAAGGTGACCGATATCGGATCGAAGATTTCCTGAAGCCCCATGTCTGATAGTGTCCTGTACAGTATTATTAATTAAGTTGTTGTGCTACTTAACATAATATCTGTGTTATTGATAGAAACTCAACACATACAAGAAGATTGAAATTAATATTATCACATAAATAACAATCATACATCAAAAAAGGGATGCTTACAGTGAATTGATTTTGTCGAATTTTGTGCATATGACCCCAACCCAATTAGAATAGTTAAGTGATTAGAGCCGCTCCAATTTTGTGGTGCCATGTTTCCCCAATTTGATTTGACTGTATTGAGAATGTCAGCTACAACAAACAACCCAAATCAATATAAGACAATCTGGAACTCTCATAAAGTTGTATGACGTTATAGAACATTTTCAATTGTGAAAACTAAATATATGTGAGACTGCATGGACGGCTAAGTCAAATGGGGTGGTGAGCTAACCATCACTGAGGTTTGTGAATCCTGAAACTGCAATGCATATCAAATTTTGGATCCATATTCAGTACTAGATTTAGTCTCTCTACTATCAGCCAGGGCCAAGCCTGTCTCTGAAGATACGTTGTCCTGTCCTTCTTTCGGCCCGGTCGGATCAGAGAAGAGAGGAAACCCTATTTTCTTATCTATCTTAAAGCCAAGTAGAGAGATGGAAAACAAAAAGGAAGAGTAAGAAATTGTAGCAATTTTGTAAGATTATCGCTACAGAATAATAATTCTTAGTCTTGATATTGTTAGTTTGTTAGATGATCTTGATATTATCAAGGTATAGAAAAAGGTAGGAGTAGCAAGCTCAAAGGCATAAGTCGCACGGGCTACAGGGAAACATGCAAAGGACACATAAAAACGGGCATAGGTTGTTGGCCGAGTGGAAGCACCACCACTATACAAGCTAGACTATTCAATGACCATTAAATCGTCAGTATTCCCACCGGTTTGAGTGCTAGTTGGTGAATCCAATATGCTCACCTACACGCATTAGGTCTAGTCCATTTTTAAAGAGATTCAATCCTTACACTGAAATGGCATTCTGTCATTACTAAGATTACTAAGGAATGATTCAAATAGTCTTTCTTTTGTGTTGTCATCGTATAATGTATAAGGACCATTTATTCCATGTTTTTAGGCCTTTATAACATTACTGACTCGCTATTGCAATGTAAATCCCATTCACAATAATTTCCTCATATCGATATTCTCAAAATCCATTCATTATAACGTTATATTTGGCATCCAACAAAACAACGATATATTGTTACAGGCCTTACACTATCATTATTTTCCTATTGTTTTCAAGCAATGCATTTGTGGCACTATTTGACTGTCAATATGTTTATGTCTTGATATTTTTTGTTCGACTTTTAAGATCATGTCTATTTTTATGTTTTCCAGTATAATTTATTGGTTGAATACTCCTCATTTAAAAGAGAGAATAAATAGGAGAGCCTTTCTATTATACATTCCATACTTCGATTTGTCATTCAGGAATTTCAAGATAACAAACATGTGTAAAATTCCTATCTTGCTTTCTGGTCAATATAAAAAATTTATCTTCTCTCGCTATTGCTCTTATGATAAAGCTCTTGGTAAATGGTTTCAATGCAATTATTTGTAACATAGTTAATTATGTTACCTTCTATGATTTTATTCTTATGCTAAAGCTCCTGGTAAACGGTTTCAATGCAATTATTTGTAACATAGTTAATTATGTTACATGCTATGATTTTATTCAGAAATAATGGAATCAGAATGCAAGTCAATGGAAGCATTATGATCCGTACTGCTTATCTTTCATTGTCCATATAACTTCGTCTCTGCTCCCACTCCTATTACTTTGTTTATAGTATTATAACCAGTATTTGAACTTTGTTTTCAAATCAATAAAGCAGTTATGGCACTTATATTTCAACCGATGTTTAAATTAGTAAAACTTGCTAATAGACACATGTAATACCTCAATGATCAAACCAATATTTAGGCAAAAATGAAAACATTATAAGGCTTCCGGAAGGACAAGTCTGAGCTCTAAATTCACAAAATTATCTGAGCTCAAGCCCTTTTCTGAAATCACGTTTGTAGTTGTAACTGTTGCAAACAGAACAATAGGCTACCTTTCTATAACATATCATATACAACAAAGTAGAACAATGTCATGGACATATCTTACTTCAATCCTTTATTCATTAAACTACTACCAAGATTGTGTTACTGAATTAACTTTGGCCAATAAAATAAACAAACTTCCTATTAACACAGAAATCCCACTGGATTCTAAAACTTATCTAACCCTAAATCATATTGTGATTAGTTGATGCATTAACAGTGCTCCTCATTTCCTCATCTGTTGTCAACTTTTGGACCATCCTTTTATGTTCTCTGTCCTGACACTTGAGATTGGCGGGTGTACCTTGAAATCTACATCATCCCCTTTTTCATGTTTTCAGGCTTATAATTTAGACTTGATTCTAAAGTTTGCAATGAAGGGGTTGTAATGATTGATGGCTCTGGCCTGGATAGGTGCATCCACCTTCTTCATGTTACGTTTTCTATGAGCATCAACTTCATTCTTTTGCCAGAGACAAATAACATAGAACTTAGCAATCTGATCCTGCTGCACCTCATCAGGGCTCATTTGTAGCAGTTCTTGGTGACATGGACATTGTTATGAATAACATAAATAGACATTGTTATGAATAACATATAAAAGATGAAACTTGGATATTTTGAAGGAAATCTCTACTTACATGCATGTGCTTCATGACTGCATTCTTTATTTGTTTCGAAGCCTCAAATGGGTCCATATGTGCACCCCCAAGAGGTTCCTATGCATATCAACATCCATGTTAGAGAATGGGCGAGTCTCAATATGCAGAATCGACAATTTCAATGTATTGCTTTATAAGCATTTGAAGAAAATGGTAGAGAGATAAGTAGAGTAATTCATACTGAACTTGAAGAGAAAATAGACATAAAATTAGATAGAATCACTCCTAGCAGATAACATCTTAGAATTCAAATAATGATGAGACTGGATTTTTAAAGCTGCCTTGAGAAGCCTTGCCATGCTATCCTATTTCACATTCATCATTCATTCATATATTAGATTATTATTTCATTATTAAATATTAATTGTTTATGTATTATTGAATTGGGTTTACCACTTATGTGTTCTGGGTTATATGTGTGAATCCAGTTCGTTACTTACAAGTAACCCCATGGAGAAAGAGAAGTAATTTCTTGCTTTCAACTGCCTTGTTGGCCGAGAAATTTGGCATGGCCATGATCCTTTCATGAGTTAATTAAATAAAAAAAAATCATAGATTCAGATTTGGTGCTGAGATGACAAAGCTATAGACCAAACTCTTGGAATGACACTACCCTCGTGAACTATAAGTAAGGGATTTTAAGACTGCAGTAGATTTTTGTTTAAGTTCTACAATTTAAGAAACTAGCTATTGGCCCCATTTTTTTCCTATACAACCCTTGGATTGAGCCCACTTTTCCTTTCAAGATAATTTTTTGCAAATCTATCAAACTTGGAAAAAATTGCTTTTCGACACCTATTTAAATCCAAGTAACTCATTTATTTGGCCTGATCCTGCATGAATATTGTCCATTCTGAACACTGTAAGATCAAAGATGGGATGAAACAAAGAGCAAAACCAGGTATAACACAACAGGTACTTTGTACCCTTCCACGAAGTTAAGTTGATGAAATTAAGATTTTAACTTTTATAATCTTATTGGGTGGAGTTCATTTATTTTAGGGAATAAAATTACTTGTTACCTTAAAATAAATTTTGATTTTATTAGCCGTTTTGTAATAGACAAAATCAATGCTGATGGAAATTCTCCATTCAACTTTTTTCTAATATGGGTTGAAACTGAGATATATTGAAATCAATTACTTGCTTTCTGTGTAGGCTTACATCAATCACATAATAAAGATTACACAATAAAATTCAAGGTCCAACCAATAAAATTCAACATATATTACATGGTTCAAAATTTGATTTCTCACCAAATAGGGCTGGTTCAAAATTCAATATATTTGCCAGATCCTCCTTTTTCATGCTTGCATTGATAGAAGCGAGGTGTAGTGCTGATGTCAGCATATATATATATATATATATATATATATATATATATATATATATACATGCTCTTTAGAAACAAATGTTTAGCATCATAACAAAAACAACATGTTGTCTCCTCCTTGATGCACTTTCCTAAAATCCAAATAACAACCTATACATTTAGAGGCCAATCATTCAAATCTTCAACTATTTACTTTCTCTGTGTGCTAGCTTGAGTGATTGAGTTCCTTTGAGCTTCATGCAGGGAGTCTCAGAGTCAATCCCTTGGGTTGGATGGCTTTGTTTAATGCCTTTCTTAATGTCCTAACAATTCAAGTGTTGTAATTAGCACTAATAGGGTTATACTGGGTACCATCTACAGAATTCACTAAGGATAATCTGTTTATTGCATTGTTAGGGCCCTCTGCTTCTTCTGCACCTACATGACCATCAAGGTTATCTCCTACTCGTCATTATTAAAGCATGGAAGGTGACATTCTTTTGTCTTTCATTGGAGGGAAGTACTTTTTTTTGGCGATATTCTTGTCTTTAATTCAGTGAAGCTTGACAAGTGCTTAAAAATGTCTTATCAATGTTTATAGCATGAATCTGACACACTTTCTGATCATTGCTTATTCAGTGAAGCTAAGGTATATCTTGTTTAATAGTGTTTTTCAAACATTGGACTGCATTGTTTTGACATATTGCTAATCTTCCACTTGTCACAAGATTACATTCTGAAATGCCTAGACTGTTCCTTCACTCAAAAAATATGACTTGTAAAATTTCAGTTATTCATAACTTTGTATTTACATGTAGACTCCGACTTGTTGTGTCCAATGTTAATATCCCACTTCTTACATTTTATTATCATATCAATCCATAAGGAATTCTATTTAAGGATGCTAGCTCAATGGTAGAGCACCTGCCTTATAGGCAGGAGGTTGGTGGTTCGATTCCACTGTGCTCTATTTATATTCTGAAACCACTAAAAAGAGATAAATGACTAAAAAAATGACCAAAATTTGCATATAAACAACCACCATTACAACATGAGAGATAAATGACCAAAAAAATGACCAAAATATGCATATAAGTGACCACTTTTGAGTTGGCGATCGCTGGTAGCAAATTAGCAGTCATTTATCACGTGACAATTAATGATCAAATATATTACCAAATTAATGACCAAATATACGACCAAATATATGACCACAAGATAAGCTATAAATGACCAAGCTAAATATGACCACATTTTTGGTCGCGTGATATATGGCCACTAATTTGCTACCGGTGGTCACCAACTCAAAAGTAGTTATTTATATGTGGATTTTGGTCATTTTTTTGTCACTTATCTCTCATTTTGTACTAGTGATGCTTTTATCCATACTTTGGATGAGATGCCACACTCATGGTATACTGCAGCTGAGTTACAAGGGGAAATTTCTACTTGGATGGAGCTCACCATGCGTTTTAACCATAGATTTAGTTTTGCGGATGCCGATCCAGAGGTCAATAATGCATTATAGCTCATCCATGATGTAATTCTGCAGGTTGTCCCAATGTCCTATCCTGCGGATCCGCATACGCATTGCCAGATGCAGTCTCTCATGGAATGCTTCAATATCAGTGGTGGGCCAGAAGATGGTGATGATTCATGGAATGTGAATATCCCAAAATCCAAAGGCAGTTGTGATGTGGTACCACCTGATGCACCAAGTGATCCTATGAGTCAGCTGCTGAAGATCCGCAAGATTACAATTGGGATAGAGGACACTCCGAAGTTCGCAAATGTCGGGGATTACTGGGATGATGAGCTGATAAGCAAGGTCACTGATATGCTCCACGAGTTTCGGGATGTATTTTCGACAAATTTTTCCAACATGAAGGGGATCCTAGGCGACTTAGGGGAATGAAGATTCCATTAAAACTCGATGCTAAGCTGTTCCGGCAGCGAACCCATCGACTAAATCGTGACATAAGGAGAGGGTCAAGGCAGAACTTGATTGCATGTTGGATGCTAGTATCATCGAACCGGTCGAGGAGTCGAACTGGATTAGTCCTATGGTGGTACAAGATAAGAAGACTAGCAAGGTGTGCATTTGCGTCGACCTCAAGAAGCTAAATGATGCATGTTTGTATGATCCGTTTCCCACCCCATTTATCGACAAAGTACTCGAAGGTGTGGGTGTCCAGGAGATGTACTCTTTCACAGATGGGTTCTCTGGCTACCATCAGATCCGCATTGCCAAAAAAGACTGCCATAAGACAACTTTTGTTACTGACTGGGGCTACTTTCAGTACACTGTGATGTCGTTTGGCTTGAAGAACACACCTGCAATATTTTCATGGGTTGTCACCGCTACATTCAAAGATTTCATTCATAAGTTTTTATAGGTATACATGGATGGTTGGACGGTCTACGGATTGGTCCGTAATCATCTGGAGAATCTGGGGTTGATGCTGGAGCGATGCCGACAGCATCAGATATAGCTGAACTTAAAGAAATGTATCTTCTATGCACCGTTTGGCATACTGTTGGGCCATATTGTGTGTAAGCAAGGATTGTTGGTTGACCCAACAAAGATTGCGCTTATTCTGAGTTTGACACCACCAACTATCATTAAGCAGTTACGGGCAATGTTGGGACACAAGGGGTACTATCTCAAGTTCATCAGGGGTTATGCTGCGATTACTTCCCCTATGGAGAAGTTGTTGAAAAAGGATGCGGCATTCTAGTGGAGCCCGAAATGTTAGGCTAGCTTTGAAACAATGAAGGTGAAGATGGCGTCGGCACCAATATTGGTATTTCCGTACTGGAGTAAGGAATTCCATGTCCATGTTGATGCCTCATCGATTGCGTTGGGAATCATATTGGCTCAACCAGGAGAAGGCGATCTAGATCATCCTATTTCTTTTGCAAGTCGGAAGCTATCCTCCACTGAAAGGAATTACACTACTACTGAGCGGGAAGGTCTGGCAACGGTCTATGCGCTGCAGAAGTTCAGACACTATTTGCTGGGCGGGCACTTAAAAAGTTCACTGACCATTTTGCATTGAAATACCTAGTCAATAATCCTATGTTGGGGGGGAAGATATGCTGCTGGCTACTTCTTTTTCAGGAGTTCAATTTTGAAGTCATTGTGAAGCCTGACCGGTTGAATGCTGGTCTTGATCATCTCTCGCAGATCGATACAGGAGAAGAGCTGACCAACATTGAAGATGGTTTGTTGGATGCTCAACTATTTCGGATTGAAGTTGCAGATGGCTACTTTATGGAAATACTTCAGTTTCTAACAACGGGTACTGCACCAGATGAGTTCACCACTAGTATGAAGAAGCAGTTGGTAGTCAAGGCTACAGACTTCCAGCTAATTGCAGGAGAATTATACAAAATGGGTGCCGATGAAGTATTGCGCAGATTTGTCTTACCGCATGAGTAAGCACAGATATTAGCAGAAGCGCATGGAGGAGTAGCCGGAGGACACTATGGTGGTAGGGCGACTGCTAGGAAAGTGTTGTGTGCCAGGCTATGGTAGCCCACACTGCATAATGATGCAATAGTCTATGCGCGGTCCTGTGATGTCTGTTAGCAGACTGGAAAACCATCCCGGCGTGACGAGATGCCACTCATGCCTCAGTTGAGATTTTAGTCGTTCGACAAATCCAGTGGATTTTGTAGGACTGATTAATCCACCAGGGAAGCGCACGAGTGCGCGCTACATTATCACTGTGACAGAATATTTGAATCATTGGGCAAAGGCAATACCAATAGTTGATTGTTTTGCAGCAACGGCGGTGCAATTTTTTTTTTGATAACATCATCACTCGTTTCGGCTGCCCCAAGATACTGTTGAGTGACCAGGGTAGCCACTTTCTCAATTGAAACATCAGTGCATTGACGGAGGAATTGCAGATCCAACATAAGAAGAGTACACCCTATCATCCATAGGCGAATGGCATGGTGGAGGCCTTCAACAAGGTATTGGAGCATGCACTGACAAAGGTGTGTAACGTGAACCACGATGACTGGGATCTCAAAATCCCAACAATCTTGTGGGCCTATCGCACCACATGTAAACGACTGACAGGACAGACACCATTTAAGTTGGTGTATGGAAAAGAAGCAGTTATGCCCATGGAATATATTGTCCCGAGTCTGTGCATCGCGGCTGCAACAGGCATGGATGATGCAGTGGCAGTAGATGAATGTCTAGAGTAGTTGGTGAAGTTGGAGGAATATCGGTTCCTCACTGGGTTCCACCAGGGGGTAGAGAAGGATCGCCAGAAGGCATGGCATGATCGACACATAAAAACAAACAGTTTCAGAAGGGCGACTTGGTGCTGTTGTATGACAGCAAGTTTATGAAACATCCTGAAAAATTGCAGATGCATTGGCTTGGTCTGTATCGCATCAGTAGTATTTTTCAGAGGGTGCGGTTCAGCTGCAGTAGCTGGACGAGGTGATGCTCCCCAAAATGGTGAATGATCATAGATTGAAGCCCTATCAGTCGGGATTGGAACAACACGATTCCTAAGTCGCATCAGAAAAAAAAAAAAGACGAGAAAAGAGGCAGGTAGATTGGTGGCAGGATGGCGCACCAACAAGGATGGAATGCGGAAGCGGGATGGCTTCTGCTGCAAGGTTGAAACGGTTTATGACACATAGTAGCATTGCACTCGGGTCACATCCGAAATCATTACGCAGATGGGACTTTTCCCTTTTTGACGGATATGATCGTTATTCGATTTCGATTGTATCAAAAGAATGCACGTTTGGGCTTAGGGATACATCAAGGCAGCATGGTCGACCGCACTTACCAGGATGGTCTGCATGGTTGGCACGACACATCCACCATGCTGGTATGGCCAAAGAAATGTTTCACACATTTTTGCATGAAGGAAACTAGGCGGAGGTACGATTCCTCCGTAGTCCAGACAATCGTCACACATAATTGTGGGATATTATGATTACCCCGAAGTGAAAATGGCTGGTGCAACGGATTGCCAAGGCAGATGAACGACATAGTGCACTGTATAAATAGAGGACCAGAGGGGAGTAAGAACACAAAGGTTTTTTTAGTTAAGAAGGGTTATGCTATGAAAGGCTCTGGCATTTTGTTAAGTTAGGAATTCCAAGGAGGTTGTGGAAATGATCCATTTTATTTTGCGGGGTAGCACACCCGGTGCGTTGAGGGCTCGAACCACGAGTGTCCATGAACGGTTAGAGCAGGCTACACTTCAGACACTCCAGCATCGCAAGCATGAAGTCTCATCCGAGATGTCTAGGCAGTTGGTGATGGTTCGAAGTTTCGTGGCCCCTGGGACTACACAACAGGGGAGTTGTTGGCCCTGGGTCCCTAAAACGTATGCTTACTGGTGTGAAACAGATGTGCCGGACTCGCTGGCCTGTTTTACACCTTGGCGTTTCTTGAAAAATTCCTCTCAGTCTACAATCGGTCTCTTGAGACTGGAGGATGAGTTTGCAAGGCCTACAATAGTAAGCTGAGAAGAGTCCACCTTTGGGTAAGAAGTACATGACAGCAAGTAGACGATCAGTACACTTGAAGGAGCAGCACAACATCGCGAGATCAAGATAGCAAGAACAATTGCAGAATTCGAGTTCTGCACTAGTAGAGTAAAGTCGACGAAGTACACCGTATCCTGTTGACATGGCTCAGAGGGCGAGCCACAAGATTGTGTTGGGGGCCTTTTGGCTGGCGGTTTGGTAAGGTGGTATTGCAGCATCTCCGATGCTACGACAAGGTAGAAGATGGTGTGAAAGGCGATGAGCGGAAGATTATTTTTTGCATGTGTGGGTCAATTGTACCACAAATTGTGGGTTTTGGGTCATTTGGACCACATATTATGTACGGTTGAGTTATTTATACCGCAGAATGCGGGTTTTTGGTCATTTTTGGACTAGGTCAGTTAGATATTGGGTCATTTGTCCATAGTGTCAGTTAGGAAGTCGTTAGTAAGTGGACAAGAGTTGTAAGGTGGAAGCCTATATATAGATAAGAATTGTAAGTGTTGAGACGAACGCGATTGGCTGAAAAAGAACGTGAATCTTTGATGCTGGTTGTATGATTTTCGGGTATGTTTTGATGTCAAGAGTCATTGTGGAGATCTAGTTTTTGCAGAGACATTGTATCTGGGTTGATAATGATAATATGACGAAGCTATTTTGGTACAATCTCTATGTTCAATCTGTTCAATTATGGTAATGCAATGTTGCACTTTACAAATAATGTCATGCTTCTTTGATGTGATACTTGCTTTACAATTACTATTGTTGCAGTGATGAATGTTTGGGTTGAATATTGCATTACTATTATGTTCAATGCTTAAAGATCTAGTATTGCAATAAGTTTAAGTACTATAGCTGCAACCATCCTCCTTCATTCAACGGAAACATGGTTATGTCCACTCTCCCTTGATCGCCTCAAGTGAGACCTCATCTACTCTGCAGGTGTTGCTGGGCAGGGTCAAACCTGTTCGGGTCGGTGCTCAGGGAGATCGCGGTGGGTTGGTGTCGACAGCAATGAGAACCTCTGTCGACTGGGTTTGAGTCAACACTCTCCCTAGAAGTAGGTTCAATCTAATTTTTCTCAAGCATCACCCCTGTTAAAAATAAAAATCCTACCAAAGGATAAAGAAAATGAGGCCACAATCCTAGATAGCCAAACTAAGCCATGCATCAGCCCCCATCAGAGAATAGATCCAAATCCCAAAGAGGGATCTACCCCTTTCAATTTGCAACATGAATTGAGAAAATTAAAAATAGATGTTTCGCTATCTGAATTGATAAAGAACCCTATGTATCAAAAAAAAATTGACAAGATGTTACACAGAGTTGAAAACATTGACCAACAGGGTTCTATAAATCTAAATGATGAAGCCCCAGCTTTTCAATGTGGCCCTCACATCAATGATAAAGAAGAGCCCAATGCTCCTTTTTATGTTACCCTAAATGTACATGATAAACTCCTCCAAAATTGTATGCTGGACTCTGGAGCATCCCACAATTTGATTCCCAAAGTTATCATGGAACAATTGGGACTAGAGATCACTAGGCCATATCATGATCTCTACAGTTTCGACTGCAGAAAAGTGAAATGCATAGGTATGATAAAGGATTTGGTAGTCACTCTTGCTCAAATACCAGCCAAAAGTGTAATGATGGATGTAATGGTAGCAGATGTCCCAGCCAAATATGGTATGCTTCTATCAAGAAGCTGGGCTAAAAAATAGGGAGGCACCATGCAGAAGGATATGAAGTATGCTACAATACCCGTATTTGCTGGGGATACTAGATGATTGTACATAGAATCTATGTTTGCTTATGTGGTAAGTGATCAAGATAGTCCTATGAATTATCCCATATATGCAGTTAGTGAATATATGGGATGTTATATGTTATCGTTGGGTGATCCCTCTGAGGAGGAAATTATGCAACCTCAAGTGATTGAACCTATTGCTAAGGATAACCAGACTCAAGTTTGGAAACTATATTTTGATGGAGCCTCAGCCAAAGAAGAATTTGGAGCTGGTGCAGTACTATCATCACCGACAGGAGGAGAGATTAGTCTTTCTTACAAATTAGATTTTGATACTACTAACAATGTCGTTGAATATGAGGCCCTCATCTTAGGCCTCCGAGTCACTAAAGATTTGAAAGTCACTAATTTGGCAGTTTTCGGAGACTCTGAGTTGGTGGTAAACCAAATCAAAGGTATTTACCAAGTGAAGCATCCCATGCTTAGAGCAGATCGAAATCTTGCATGGGATCTTATTGATAATTTCTTTGATGCTTTCAATATAAATTTTATCCCTGGGGAATTCAATCAACAGGCTGATTCATTGGCCTTGATGGCTAGCTCTTTCAAACCTCCCAAGAAGTCGAAGCTAAAGTATGAAGTGGAAATACGATATGTTACCTCTATCCGTGACAATATTAAAAATTGGCAAGTCTTTGAGGACGATCAACAGATCAAACGCTTTGTGCAACTTATGGACGATTTTTCAAGCACCGATATAGATAGCAATGAAGGAGAGGAAAGAGAAAATATCCTGCAAATAGAATATGGAAGAACACCTGGGTTAACACAGCAGATTGCTGGTCACAAGATCCTTCAACTAAAGAATAACTTTATTCCTAAAGGACTAGTTCCTCTAGAACAATTGTTTGACAAGAACGAGATCCCAATGAAACCAACAGTGCAACCAACTATTGAGGTTGTACAAGAAGTGAATCTTGGCACCCTGAAAGAACCAAAGTTCGTAAAAATTTCACAGTCTCTTACAATCGATCAAAAGCAGTCTCTTACAATCGATCAAAAGCAAAAGTATGAGGACATTTTTAAAGAATACATTGGTGTTTTTGCATGGAAGTATGAAGACCTGAAAACTTATGATACAACTATCATACAACACAGGATCCCACTAAAGACAGATTCTAAACCAGTAAAGAAAAGGTTGAGGCAAGTGAATCCTATCTTAATCCCTATAATTTAAAAAGAGGTGAGAAAGTTGCTTGATGCAAAAATCATCATTCCCCTCAGATATTCAGAATGGGTGGCTAACTTGGTACCAGTTTGGAAGAAGAATGGAGAAATCCATTTATGTGTTCATTTCAGAAATATGAATAAGTTCTCTTTAAAGGACAATTACCCTTTTCCAAAAATGGATCACATTCTACAAAAAGTGGTTGGGTCAGCTAGAGTTTCTATGATGGATGGATTCTCAGGATATAACCAAACCGCCATGCACCTAGATGATAGGGAAAAGATAGCTTTTAGTACACCATGGGGAACTTTCATGTACAATAAAATTCCCTTTGGTCTTATTAATGCTGGCGCAACATTTCAAAGGGCTATGGACATAGCATTCATAGGTGAAAAAGAAAAATTTATTGTTATATATCTGGATGATATGACAGTATTTTCAAAATTTGATTAAGACCATCTTCAACATATGAAGCAAACCTTCAGGAAATGCAAAAAATTCGCTCTATCTCTCAATCCCAAAAAATCCTTTTTTGCAATGACCGAGGGAAAATTGTTGGGGCACATTGTCTCCAAATATGGTGTGAGGATAGATCCTAATAGAGTAGCTGCTATCAAATTAATTGAACTCCCAAGGAATAAAAAGGAGGTACATTCCTTCATTGGAAAAATAATTTTTCTACGAAGATTCATCCAAAATTTTAATGCTGAAATAATAAAAGAAATCACTGACATGTTAAGAAAAAATGCTGAGATCAAATGGACCACGGCTGCAAGATATTCCTTTAAATAGATAAAGGACGCCTTAGGAGAAGCACCTATTTTGACTAGTCCTGATTATACAAAGGAGTTTCTCATATTCTCATTTTCCTCTGAGGTCACCATTGCAGCAGTACTCTTACACAAGAATAGCGAAGGACATGAAAAACCCATCTCCTTTTTCTGCCAAGCATTGACAGATGTTGGACTGAAATACAACACGATGGAAATACAGGATTATGCTTTATTCAAGGCCCTTCTCATTCAGGAATTATGTCCTGCACTCCAAAATTATAGCCTACGTCCCAGGGAGTACTATCAAGGATATCCTGTGTCATCCAGACAATGAAGGGAGAAGGGAAAAATGGATCTCCAAAATCCAAGAATATGTTATGGAAATCAAGCCTACTAAAATGGTGATAGGACAAGGAATACCTAAACTCCTAGCCGAGTCAAATGATCAATCTCCAGAGGTCAATCTGATAGATCGACTTCCTAGTAAGGAAGAAGAAGGTATTCAACAAAATCTTCCTGATATTGTGTCTGAGAAATTTGCTTGTTCGGAATGGTACAAAGACATTGTTTATTACCTACAACATCTAACTTGTCCTCCCAATGTAGATAAATCCAAAATGTGATCTCTTAAACTCAAAGTTGTCAAGTATTGTATTCTAGATGGATATCTCTTTTGGACGGATCCTCTTGGTATTATGCTAAATTGTATTTTTGAAGAAGAAACAAAAGGCATAATAGTAGAGTTTCACAAGGGAATGTGCGGAGAACATCATGCATGGAGAGGTACTGCTTACAAGGTCCTTAGAGCCAGTTTTTGGCCTACATTGTTCACTGATGCTAATAATATTGTCAGATCATGTATGGAATGTCAGTTATTCACTGGAAAGAAGAAGCTCAAAACATTACCCCTTAAACCAATCAGAGTAGAAGCACCTTTCCAACAATGGGGCATTGATTTTATAGGGGAAATAAACCTTCATTCCAGTGGCCAACATAGATGGATTCTTACAGACACTGACTATTTCAAAAAATGGGTGGAGGCAATTCCAACAAGAAACACTAATGATAGGTCATATTAAATTTCCTGGAAGAGAATATCCTGGAAAGATTTGGATTCCCCAGAAATATCATTACAGACAATGCTCAAGCTTTGAAATCCTCCAAAATGAAGGCAACATTTGACCAAAGGGCCATCACTCGAGATTTTCAACATGGAGACCTTGTTCTGAAATGGGATGCTAGAAGAGAAGAGAGAGCTAAACATGGAAAATTTGACAACTTATGGCTGGACCCATTCAAGGTCATTGCATTCCATGACAAAAACACATATGATTTGGCTCAACTCAATGATGAAATCTTCGAAAATCCTGTAAATGGGAGATTCCTAAAACAATTTTTTCAATATTGATCTATATCTTTCTCTACCAAATTATCTTTTGCATCATATATGTAACATATGTTTTTCCCTTTTCCCTTCTGCAAAAAGTTATGCTCACATGTTACTTGTCTCCCTCATGTTTCTATGTTACTCGATTTTAGAAATAAAAGACAAATATTACTCCACAAACCAATGTACTTAAAGGCACTAGTATATTGTTCTCAACCTCTTCTGAAGAAAACAGTTGTCCCCGCTAAAGCCAATGTTAGAACTAATATTAGCAGCCTGATTGGCCGAAGGAAGCTTTACTATACGCTAAGCTGATGAAGAACTCTAAGCGAAAATCTAGAGCAGCAATGACACAGAAAGAAAGAAATATAGCTCACCCCGCAGCGAAAGATCGACTGTGGAAGAGATGGGGGTCGTTGAAATAAAGATGGACGATTGATTTCAGATCAATGGCTGATATTTCAGATCAACGGCTGATATTAACACTCCCAAGACGCCCTTGAATGAAAACTGCCACCTACACGTGGTAGCCCCAAGTTTGTTTAGGGGCCAAAAAGTAGTTTGTATAAACCACTTTTTCGGAGCCCTGAAACTGCTAAAGGCTTCCATAGTGGTTTTTCTAGCCATGGGCCACCAGGAAGTTAGCTATCAGAAGAAAAGGGCCCACCCATAAATCTACATCGGTTGGGAATGAATCTCAAGTAAATATGGGTGGAAGATCGACGACTTCCTGCACCTCAGGGTGTCTAAGATGCTTGGAATTTAGAATCCCAATAGAAACCCTAAATTGAAACCACCCCTTCCACCTGGTGGCTCCACGTTGATTCAGGGCCCGAAAACCAGTCTTCCTAAATTGCATTATCGGGGCCCTGAAGCCACTTATGGTTTATGATTTACCACTTCCCTCTGCAGTCCATCCCTTTTGATTTTCCTTTAAGCCACCCTTAAACGGTCATTACCACCGCCATTTAGAAGTAAACGTCTCCCAACATCTAAGGAGCCAACTACCCCGCAGCTAATGATCCAATCTTCGATGGCCACGTGTACCTCACATTAAACCCCGCCAACTTCAAAATACTCCCTATAAATACGCCCCTAAGGAAACCGCTGGGCATTTTGCTTCCTGTATTCTGAGCTCCCCATTCGTAACCCCCTGTGCCAGTTCTCCTTGCCAAAGCCATTCAGTACCAGCGGTCCCTGCTCTACTCTAGCCACAACAGCAAACAAATCAGCATTAGTCCGAGGGACTATTTTTGTAACCAATTTTGTTAGAAAATACAAACAAAAACATATAAGCAATTGGGATGTAACAAAATTGTGTAACAAACTATTTTTTAAGGCCTGTGAAGGCTATATATCGAAGAAAAGGAAAATTCCATAGGGTCGACTCTTTTTGTAAAAAGTGTAACTTCCGATATTTGTGGTCTAATCAAGATATAAAGAAGAAATTCATTACCCCATCTTGGTGTCTTGTGGATTCAAACCTTTGATATGTCCAGTTAGTAATTTATTCTCTTGTAAATTCATCTCTTTCATATATGTTCATGATTTGCAAAGTTAATTCTGATTCAAATATGAGTGCTATCAGCTTAAATTATTGTTTCTAAGATGGTTATGGCATGAAATTTTCATGTTATGTTATATGGTTATAATATCCTCACACTATTTGGATTTAGCTTTGTAATCATTATGTTTAAACTACTAAATTCCTTATTTGACTCAGTGCGTCATTCATATACATAAGACAAAGATTTACTTCCATTGAGGTACCTTTTTCTTGTGCCATTTCATCAGCACCACCCTCATTCAAGTTTTTCCATTGGAATATTGAAGTACTTCCCACATTAATCCAAGTTTGGTTATCTGGATTATACTCAAGTAAATGTGATTTTGATTAAGCAAAGAATACAGTAAATTTCATTGATGTTGAGGCATAGTTCTAAAAACAGCCTTAGAACGTCTCTGGGACTAACAGTGTCGTCGAAGGATAAAATGAAAAATTTTCATTTGAATCTATCCTAAATGATGTAGTTAAGTAATTGAAATAAACATTGTAAAAGTTAAGAGACACTTCTATAACGATTCCATTCCCTTAATATAAATATGGAGGCATCGATTTCCTATCATCCCCTTGTTGCAGATACAACCATTTCGATTCGATGAATAACCTAAACATTCCACATTGATGTTCCAACACTTGCTTTATTTTGGTGTCATGTACTCTAAATATTCATTGACCATCTCTACTAAAATGATTCATATAAGAGGTGGACCTATGAAAGGATTGATTGATACTTCCTTTTTTATTCAGTATATGATGTCCATAACAATACATATAGTGTATATGATGGGTTATAGGAGTGGGAGGGATTCTCTTTAACCCCAATAGACATAGGGTAATTGAATTTGCATGGGGTATGGGCAAGATTTCTTGTGATAGAGCCGAAGCTTTGCCTCTTCTTCAAGGTATGATGATTATGAAAAAAAGAGGGATATCAAAAGTGTGAGTTTTTGGAGATTATTCAAATATCCTTAGCTTGATTAGATCTCATTTGGAGCCTAAGGATATTCATCTCCGAAGACTCATTAGAAAAATAAGTTCTCTTCTCTCCTCACTCCCAGGTTCCTAGTTGTTCCATGTTCTAAGGGACTTAAACAAATCAACATACATCCAAGCCAATTGGGTGGTGAATTTATAGTAAAGGGGAATATCATTCCATGAGAGAAGGCTCTCCTTCCAATCTCTTCCCTAAGTTTCGGTATGATTCTCTATAGTGATGCCCTGGCTAGTTCCTATGCCCCCATGTTGCATGGTAGCATTGAACATGTGCATATCCACAGACATCAGGTAAGAACGTGATATATTTGATGTCTTTCAAATTGGAAGGTGTTATTCCCATGTACGTATAAGATTGTTTTGTATGAATCAGTTTCTTCGGTCTCTCCTCCATAAATGGGTATGGAAAGCCCCATATAGGATCATGCTGTGAAATCCCTCCCAAGCAGGGAAATATTAATTCAATGTGATGGGAGAGCTGTGAATATGAGTAGGATGGGGATATTTAAACTCTGACTTATCATGAACTCATTACGGATCCAGGAAAATAGAACCACTCGGTGTAATTGCTAAGCAGGAGGCTATCCTTAGTTGGATAGGCATCATCATGAAGAAAAATGGAAGCATCTGATTGGGAAATATGCAATGGAAGATACCAAGAGTAGCTTATATTTTTGTCCATACCATGGTATGAAGTGTCTCTTGATTAAAATTATGATCCTGTAGCACAAGGTGACCACATTGAAACATCACCTGAAATCGAATGAGCAGACTAATGAAGAACATTTCTGTCAACTAGAGCATGAGGCTAGTCAGGAAAGGAGGGAGCATCAAGCACATGGGAATGAATCTGGCCTAAAAATTGAAGCTTAGGGAAGGATAATAAAGGACTTAGAGTGGCATTTGAACCTCCTCAAGCTCTAGCTGAGTAAGGAATCAAGCATTTCACTAATTCTCAAACAAGAACCGAAACTTACAGGCATGTTCTTTGGAGAAGGATCCTCCAATTTTAATTAGTCTCATGTTTTGCAAGTGTCTTCCATTGTTAGGAGTTTTCTTCAAGATTTATTGTAGTCAGACTTGTATTAGAAATATTAATTATCCTCAGTCAGGAGGAAATTTTGTCATAAGAAGTAGTAGTCTCTTAGTATTTGCTTTTGTTTCTAACTTTCTAGTTTTACTCTATGTCACAAAATCATGAACTCTTAGATGCAATTTTGTTGGGTGGCTTATCCACATTTTTAATACAAAAATTCTACTAGTTCTGGTTTAAAAAAAATACATATAGTGTATACAACGAGGCATATAATGGAGAAGATTTGGTCATCACTTTCACAACAATTGTTTTCTTTCCTCTGTTGTTGATCCCTTTCATTGAAATAAATTCAGTTAGAGGGTTGGATACTCTTTCTATAAAATTCTGTGGATCGGTTAAGTGGTCACTCTTTCAGTATTGCAACAGAAAATTGTGTGGATGGGTTAAGTGGTCATTCTTTCAGTATTGCAACAGGAATAAGATATATGTAATAGAGTAGTTATTAATTGGAATTTATAGAGATTATTTTTTAGTAAGCAAGTAATAGGGCCTTCTATTAAATGAGAAAGACACTCAATAAAAAATTATTGTGGTAGAATTGGCGTGAGGGAAATTAGGTCCACTGATATTTGAATACTAGTCTGGTTCAAAAGCGTGAAGAGTTTCAAACATTCAAGTATTCAAATCCTCCCATGAAAGGGAAACAAAAAAATTAAGGCTTTTTAGTGCTACGCCAGTTTCTGCAGTTTTGTCTCTTCTCTTCTCTTCTTGTCAATATTGGTTACAAAAATATAAGAAAATGAGGAATTCATGTATTGAGGTTCTGTAATACCCCATTTTGACCCTTAGGATATATTAGTTTTTAATATAAATATTGTATACATGTGATGTATGTTTACCTAGCGTGGAGCTCAAGGCCAAGGTCCCGCTAGTGTAGGTTCGTATTTTATTTAAAATGGCAAAGCATTGGACATTATGTTACCCATGTGCTATTTAGCCATGGAACATTGTAAAAATGATGTAAGTAAACATCAAGCAATAAAATACCAAAACTGGCTACGGAGGCAACGAATGAGAAGGGGCCATGTGTATCCACTAGGGAGTGGTGAGGGGGTTGTGGGATTGAACCATAAGCTGCCATATGTCACCTTGAGAACCCATTTGACTTTCCTTGCTGACATTTAATTCTGTTGTAAGGAAGTGGTTGAAGAAAATAGTCCATGGCTTTGATGGAGCATGGGCAACCCAGAAATTCGTATGGCAAAGTATGGGCTCTGTTTTCTTGTATCACAAGAAACTCTACCTCATGGGGATTTCTTCTTCCTCATCCCCATTCCATTGTGGAAGTATCCAGCATCATTTTTCACCAAAAAAACGAATTCCCAGCAGTGTGAAAAACCAGAAATCGCAACTGTGCAAGAACCCACGTTTTGAAGAGCCAAAAATGCCCATATTTGGTATTTGACAGTGAAATCAAATGGAGGATCCATAGGTATGAACCTTGGGGCGAATTTGGGAGCATTAGCTACCCCGAAATCCATGGGAAAACCCAGTTTTTGCAGCCCAAAAAATCAGTGACGGATTTGAGTTATTCGTTGACAGAATGGTGAGAAATCCAAGTGTGGATGTTGGAACAGAGGTTGGGTTTGCTTGATAAACCCAGTGAAGGCTAGAATCTCAGGAAGCTAGCAGCCGGACCTTTATATGCCCATCCTGAAGAGCACTGGAGGGAAGGGTTACCTGAGGGACTATGTAGCAGAGAAGGGGACCTTCCTTGTGTTGAATGTGGTAGGTAATGTGGGTGCCTAACTGTTGAGTTCATTTGGGATGCCTGTAGCTCTATTGTTGAGCTCACTAGCTTATCATTACCCTCCTCTATCTTCTTGTTTTCTTGATAAACCCAGCTGTGTGTTGGTTTAGCATGACCATTTGAGTGAACCCATGGCTGTGAGTGAGCCTATCTAGTTCCTCCTTAGTGGATATAGCCCAGCTCGGGGGTGATCTCTCAGCTGAAAGAATAGAGGCTGGACAGAGATCTATGGTTGGGTGGAAAGTTTCTCTCACATAGCCAGTTGTTGGATAGCTTCATCTCAAAGATAAGTATTCTCTGTGGTTTGAATGATGTTCATTCTGTGGTTTGCCCTGTATGTTAAATTACTCATGTTACTTAGATGAAATGATTATCTTAAGTTAGTTGGTATGATGCCTATGCATAGCATGAGAATGGGATTGATTATTATGTGATTGTTTAACTATTCTGCCTGAAGGAAATAAGTTGAAGTATCTCCTTCTGCTTATATGTTATTATGGTTATTCTGCTGTGTTTACTAATTCAGTTGTATTAATCCCATGTTCTGCAATGTCTTAATTAATGACTGTTGTTTACATGTTGATTGCATGATGAAAATGTGTGCATACATAGTGTTTAATTCCGTTGTGCTTGTTGATTATGAATGGGTATGCACAAGTTTTATTTAACCCTGCATTTCCAAAGAAATTGACTGGGTCTGAGTTTTGCCAATAAGCCCGGTAGTTTGGTTAACGTTTCCTTCCTTGCACCAGATTGAGGGAAGGGGACGTTACAGGTTCCTATAATATTTGAACATATAGATATAGGCACATAAACTAAACAACTATACAATGAAAATCAAATCAAAAAGCAATTAATCATATAACAAATGATTTATCATAGATCATTACATAAAAACTAGAAGTAGATAGAATAAAAGAGTGATGTATTTCATTAAATGTAATGACTAAAGGTGAACAATATATATAGAAAGACAATTCAAATTAGGTCAGGAGGCTATTCGAATTGCTCATGGAGTGCTTGGAGACTAGTTAGGCTTAATTGGATCCCCAAAACCCTTGGTTATCCATGCACACTCAGCTAGACTGAGTTTAACTGACCCAAGACTGCCCAATCATTAGTTATAATTGAGTGACATGCAAGCAACTAACTGTACGTGCATGCAAATCCATAAAATCACTCAAGGAGAGTAGAAATATCTTATAATAGCTAAAAAAAGGTGCATGGAGTTTCTGAACACTGGAGTAAACTCCTGATATTAACTCCATAACTCAAACTTGCAATGTGGCACCCTAAAATAAAGGAAAATAAGCCCTAATTGAAGTAATTTTCCCTCATATTCCAAAATAGACTTCATGCGTACTAAAAAAGGTAGATAAGGTAGTTTAGGACCCTTAGAGTTTAGAAGTAATCTCTAGGGTGACTCAAGTGATCAATTTGGATGGTGTTTGGACCACTAGAATCATCAGATCAAGGTCTAGGTGGCTAGGTAGAGGTTTATTTGCTCTAACACCCCCCCATAAGCCTAACTAAATGAAAAAATGGGCCTCATAAATTTGCATTCATATTAGGTACCCATGCACACATAAAAAAAATATTTGAAAACTGGGAAAGAGGGAAAAAAACCATAGGGGAACCACCCCCACATACATAAAAGAGAATGTGAAGAGAAATATTTAAGAAGCTTGCTCAAAAGCTGCCTTCACTTCCAAAGTAGCTCTCAACTAGGTGAATTGCTTCTTGATGAAGGGCTTTGCGAAGGTCCCTACAAACCTTTGTGAACTACTCCTTTTGAAGTGCATGTGATCCCATTCACAAGATCCAGACAATTTTAAGTACTTGAATGCTAGTTCTTGACCACTCCTTGCTTCTAATGGAGGAAATCCCTTGAAGATTTTGTGCAGATCTTGGTGCACTGTAGGAGCAAAGGCTGTATATCTGGAGAATGAGAAGATATTTTGGAAGTCTTATTCAATAAGAACCTGATTTGGGACAAGTTATCCAATGGATTATTCAATTAGAACTTGATTTTGGACAAGTTCTACAAAGTATTTTGAATCAAGAATGCATAGAGTAGAAACTACTGAAAGTGCATACATGTAACTGGCTTTCTTTAGTGTGGCAACTTTCTTGTTGCAATCCTTTTCTTCATTTTTTTTTGTACCTACAATATTATTCTTTATGTCATATTTTATTACAGTAAGGAAACCATGGATGCTCCTCTTCATTCTTTCCATCATTGGAGTCGAAATATTCATGAGAAATCCTTGGTTTTTGCTCATTTTTTCCTTTGTATGGGGGCATTTGCTTGCTTGCACCCTTCTTCCCCTCATTGGCTGCAAGTGCATGCAAAAGTTTGAGGTCTTTTGGAGGCCCATTTGTGAGAGATTATATTTATGTTGAAGGATGGAGGAAATAGATAAATCCAAAGAAGGCATTTTCTAGCAGGCTGTAAGAGCAAATTTAGTAGAATGGAAAGCAAAAAAGATACTGTAATTAAAACTCAATTTGGAGAGAATAATTTGTAGATCACCTCTTCGTCTGGGCCTGTAAAAGGGTCTTCCTCAACTGAATGGTGGATCATGGATGTGCATATTTTTTCATAGTCCATATGATGTGAAGCTTATGGGGCCTCTTTCATCCTCTCAATGTATGTGAATATGTCCTCATAGGTCATGTGTTGTGAAGCTTTTGGGGAGTCCTTCAAGAAGTATGGATCAAGCATACCAACTATGTAGAAATTGAGTTGGGGGTATAAGAGATCCATCACTGCATATGAGCTCTCTTTTTTGGTTTCAAAAGCACTTTTTGATGGAATCAAATGATCTCTTTGGTGGTTGCAAATTATCTCTTTGGTGGCTGCAAATGCACTTCTTTAATGGTTGTAGATGAAATATTTAATGGATGAAATGATATGAAAATGAGCTCTTTGGTGGCTATAAAATACTGGCTGCAAAATCCCTTCTTTAACCTCAAAAGCTTTATCCTTGACAAAAAAAATTCACTAGTACACTAACTAGTTTAGTACCCCTATTTCTCTAATACCATATAATATTTGAACATATAGATCTAGGCACATAAAATAAAGAGATATATAGTGAAAATAAAACCAACAACCAATTAATAATGTAACAAATGATTTATCATAGATCATTACACAAAAACTAGAAGCAGATAGGAAGACAATAATGATGTATTTCATTAACTATAATGAATGGAGGTGAACAAAATATTAGAAATGAAATTTGAATTAGGTTAGGTGACTATTCGAATTTCTCATGCATTGGTTGAAGACTATTTAGTCTTAACTAGATCCAAAAATCCTTAGCTAACCATGCACACTCACCTAGACTGTAATGTCACCAAAAATACCATAATAAAAAAAAAATTTAGTTATAGAGGTCATAATTTTGACTATATTGAAATCACTTCAATGTCTTCTTAACCCTTATTATTATATTTAAATACTGTCCTTTCTTTTACTGTTTGAACAATACTATTATTTTGGACAACTCATACAAATCCGTATAATTATTTATCTTGCCAAACTGGTCTTAAATCTCGCCACTAAAATCTATAATTACTTATATTTATCATGAAAGTCCTTTACGAAGTTTGTAGCATTCCCTTCATGTCTTTTAATCCTAGACTTAATGATGGTCTTAACTCTTGTATATACTTGTTTATTTATGTGACTGTATTACTGCCATCCTTGATTTATTTATACTAGACATGTAATAATGAAGTTCATGGTCTATTTTTAACCCAAGCGTTCTTGTTTTCAATCTTTGTTTATATTTACTAAATTAGACCTTCATTACGATGCTTCATTTATAACATTTTGACAGTTCCATAGTCATTTTGTCAACATGTATTATGTTGACTATTATCATGAATACTTTTATGTTTACTATTACAATATTACAATCTTTTAATGGTTAGCTCAAGCATTGCTCTTACTAAGAGAAGTCAACCTTAGAGAGGTCATCGCCTCTTAGCCAGGACTTACTTAGCAAGCATGCTAATGCATTATTAATCGTTGATTGCATGTGTTTCATCATTCCATGTCCAAACCTTGTATAATACACAATGGTGCAATTCACTTACCATTACAGGTCTTCGATCCTTTGTTTAAATTCTTGGTTTCAAAACCAACTCGAATTCTGTACATATGTTTTCATATTTAATGTTTATATGCAGTATATTTGTTCGCTGAGTCCAACTATTAATTCTCCTATCATGATTATTTTAGAACCTAATTGTTATTATTTTAGAGCCAAGGGTTGATTATTTAAATCCTGTGATGATTTTATAAACTCCTTAAGTTATTACGATGACTGTATAAACGATAAGAATGAGTTCTCACACCCACGATGAGGCCGAGAGGACATATCATTGTGCCCATAGTGTTGAAATATTACCTCAGAATGAGATCGCCCCTCACAGGATTCGACCTCTTGGTTCGATCTATGAAGTTGAAAATGTTCCTTACTGTGGCAATCCTCTTGATTGCAATTCGATTCCTTCCAAAAGTCATGCTAGTGATTTGATAAGGGTTTATATGCTTAAAGTTTATCCTTTACCAAAGCTTACGTAGCCTAGTGATGTGGATTAAATCTATGCTTTTCAACTTTATTTGTTTTATTTAAATAATAAAAGCATCTTGGTTTATATAGTATGTATGTGTTGGATTTATACTAGAAGGATTGCATGCCTTTCAAGTTAATGTTGTAGCTTTTGTTTTAAAAGCTTGGACCACTTTCTATGGTTAAAATATGAATTTGATTTGGTTTGCTTTGGGTTTATTGTATTATGTTATATCCTTCATCAAATCAAGTTCTATGTATTATATATATAATAATTATAATATTAATACAATATAAAAGTGAAGTGAGGTTGGTGAAGGGTTTGGCCTTGGATTCTTAAGTGAATCCTTTCCTTCCTTTGCTTGATAACAAGAGTCTTATCTCTGGTTCATCAGGTTTATGATATTTTAATTATTATTTTAATTATTTTTATATATGATTCTGTTTATTTATTGTGAGTAAATAAATCATAATAAATCTGATATTAGAGCTGATAGTTTACACAATCACATTTAGTATATAAAATCAAACAAATAATAATATCAATTCATGATAGTTAATCAATAATCAATAGTTTTGATATTATACATAATACTAAACAAATAATCAATAATTTCACCTAGACTAATTAATTCTAGGTTACATAATATACAAGGAATATGTGATAAACCTGCAATAATTAATTAATGCAAATACACGAGATATCATAAATAATAGAACAGAATCATTTTTATATTGATCACGGGCCACTTCGAGGGAGAAACCTCCTTTGAGCAAGCTCAATACAATTAACTTCACCGTGCCTTCAATGACCTCAACACACACTTATATACTAAGTCTATGCCCAATACTATGAGTCAAAACCATGGGACATATAATACTACGGGACGAATTACAAAGCATATGCGTCCAATACTATGGGTCAATACTATGGGCTAATATAAACTACGGATCAACAAATATTACGGGACGACTTACAAAGCATATGCGTTCAACAACAATATACTAACATAGTAAAGAGAAGGGTTGACATAGGTTCCTAACATCCCCTCTCCCTTAGAAAAAACTTTGTCCTCAAAGCTTTGGTTGGAGAAATTGCTGCAAGGAGTGGTTCCCCAGTAGCATCCTCGAGTTGCATTTCGGGCCACTGACGCCTTTGGAGTGTCGAGGAGGATTGCTTAGAAGGCTGTAGATGAAGAAGAACCCTGTCAGCTGCGTGGAAAATGCGCTCAGAACGGTGCTGATCGGTTTGTTGTTTCAGGTGAATTCTGGCCATGTGAAGATTGTCCCGCATAATGAGAAGAATCTGATCGCGGTTTCGAAGAACCGAGTCAATTTCCTGAACTGGGGAGCTGCGAAGGATGTATGGAAGAAGAACTGGTGGTGTTTTTCCATAGACTGCTTCATATGGTGTCCTTTGAGATGTGTTATTGTACCACCAGAGCGCTGCTAGGAAATCCATAGAAATAGTTGGCCAAAGTTGTGTAGGGATGGGCAAGGGTTTGAGCAATCCCGAAAGGAGTGTCGTTTCACCCTTGTTGACTTGGAAAGTATCATCGCCAGCCACCATCTGTTGAATTGTCATTTTTAGTCCCTGCCAAAAGAAGTTACATTGTTCCCGGTCATACATTTTGCAGAACCCAGAGTGCCCTGTTGATGAAGAAGCATGGAGTTCATAGAAGAGAGAGCCCTGTTGAACATATGGCAAACCAATTTGGAACAAGCAGAGAAAGAGATATAAGAGAAACTGGGTCATCAATTGTGCGAAAAGGAGCATCTTCCACCATATTGTCCTTACCCTTCTTGTAAGTGATCACATAGGGATAACCCATGAGTTGGATAACCCATTTTAGGTGTGTTGGGGAGGAGACCCATTGTTCCAGAAAATTTTTCAGACTCTGGAGATCAGTCGTGATGCAGAAATAATTCCCTAATAGGTATGGCTGCCACTTCTATACTGCATGCAAAATAGCCATCATTTCCTGCTGAGAGGTAGATGTGGCTAAATTCTTACCAGAAAGGTCTCTTGAAGGAAGCAAGTGCATTGGTTTAGCAAATATACCTGCATATCTATCCAAGGAAGTAGTGGAGAATGTTGATGGATGCATTTGAATGGAATTGAGCTAAGCGATGAAACCATGTGAATTCTTCTTAAGGACTTTTTCCAGGCGATGTGAACTAATGATGCAGAGAGACCCTGGTTGTAAGCCCATAAATTTGTGTTGTGCCCCATTGACTTTAAACTGCATCCAAAGTTCAGCAAAATCCCATAAGATGGGGCCAAGTGTGCGCAACCATTGAACGCCCAAAACCACATCACATCCGCCTAAGGACAAGGAAAACATGTCAGAGCGTAGGTTATAATCTTCCATAGAGATATGCACATTGTGACACTTCCCCTTGCAAGGTAAGGTGCCCCCATTGGCAACCATGACTTCAAAGTTGGAGCAAGGATGGACAAAACAATCAGCCTGTTTGGAAATCCGAGGGTCAATGAAGTTATGAGTGCTACCATAATCAATGAGTATGGTAAGAGGGAGCTTCTTGAAGTATCCCCTGACCCGCATTGTTTGTGGGGTGGTCACGTCGGTTACAGCATGGAGAGAGATCTCGGGTGGGTCGTCCTGAGATGGGGTGTCAACAGGCAGGTGTTGAATGTCGACTTGATCATCTACTGTATCTGTAGCGTCTTCACCAAGTTCTAAGGCAGGCAGAGAATCCACATCCAAGAGATAGAGATTTTGTTGAACACATCTATGTCCCCGAGTGAATTTCTCATCACAATTATAGCAAAGCCCTTTTTCTCGGCGTGCCTGCATTTCTATTTCAGACAAATGCTTGATAGGAGTTGGTTGAGGAGAAGGAATTATGGGAGGTCGTTGGGAACCCATATGTCTGAAGGGAACAAAGGTGGGTTTGGAGCGTTGTTGAGCTGCGATCTTGTCTTCGGCCAGGTTAGCCAACCCTAGGACTTCCATCATTGTGTTGGGACAAAACATTTTGACCTCTAAGCGGATTTCATCCTTGAGACCACTGATAAAACAACTCCTGTAGAATTCATCAGACAATCCTTCTGTGTGATTGGCCAATTTATCAAATTCTGTCTGATACTCTCTCACTGTGCCAATTTGATGAAGTTTAGTGAGTGCTCCTATGAAATCATCAAAAGTACTAGGACCAAATCGTGGCAAAATGAGTTGGCAAAAATCTGTCCAGTTTGGCTCGGGATGAGCTTTGATGTACCAATGGCACCATTGAAGGGCTTCCTGTTCCAAATGAAAGGATGCAAGTGGAACTTTATGGGCATCAGAAGTATTATGCATACTGAAATATTGTTCTGCTCGATATATCCATCCAGTCAAATCAGTACCATTGAAGCGAGGAAAATCAAGCTTCGGCCCACGAAAATTGCTGGAAGAAGATAACCCGGTGGCTGCAAAAGATTCTGGCTGTCTGGTATTGTTCATGGCTGAATGCTGAAGATGGAGGCTAAGAAATTTTTCATCTAGATCTTGGAGTTTGGTTTGGATGGCTGCAAGTGCTTCCTCCATGGTGTGTGCTCCTGCACGGGTGACAACCATAACCAGTTTTTTTTTTCTTCTCAGAAATGGATCGACAATAGCGGCGCGGAAGGGATCCGCAACAGATGGATCTGCAACGGCGCGGAAGGGATAAAAAACGACTGGATCTGAAACGATGACTGGATCTGGAACGACTTTCAGAATAGATCTAAAACGGCTGGATCTGGAGCGGAAGTGATCGGCAATAGTTCAATTGAAAATAGATATGGACCCCAGGTATGTACGACTTCCTAATAGTTCAGGTGTTTCACTCGGCCACCAATGCGGTCTGACGGCTTGCATATTGGGGCAGTACCCCTCACTCCACAGCTCAGGTAAAACTGATAAGTGCTCTGCCACAAACGACAGCTCTTGGTTTACCTCACGGGTGGGAACTAGTCAATCAGGTAGGGGTCGTTGCCCTTTTTGCTAGCAGGTCCTCTCAATGGGCCAGCTATTTTGGGGTTCTTGTGGTACTCCTCATAATGAGTTTTAGGGATTATGCCCAAGTACTTCCCACAGTTAAGCGGATAGGGATTATTCCCAAATCCGAAGCTGCAACAGATGCGAAAAAAAAATTTGGCGGAAATTCCACCCAACGAGCCCAAGAAAGTGCTCTGATACCAGATGTGATGAACCTGCAATAATTAATTAATGCAAATACACAAGATATCATAAATAATAGAACAGGATCACTTTTATATTGATCACGGGCCACTTCGAGGTGGCAACCTCCTTTGAGCAAGCTCAATACAATTAACTTCACCGTGCCTTCAATGACCTCAACACAGACTTATATACTAAGTCTATGCCCAATACTATGAGTCAAAACCATGGGACATATAATACTACGGGATGACTTACAAAGCATATGCGTCCAATACTATGGGTCAATACTATGGGCTAATATAAACTACGGATCAACAAATATTACGGGACGACTTACAAAGCATATGCGTCCAACAACAATATACTAACATAGTAAAGAGAAGGGTTGACATAGGTTCCTAACAGAATATGCAATTACTTACATAATATGTCATAAATCAATCAAGATTAATCTCTAATTCAATATACTTATAATATGATATGCAACTAATATACACATCATGGAATTTATAACAGATATCTATCTAAACAATATTAAATATCTTTTCAAAACTGAACCATAATTAATATTAGTCCTACAAAATAGGTTAAGATCATTTCAACAATACTCCTACTAGAGGCCAAAGGGCTATTAGAATTGCATTTACAAAGGTTAGTCAAATATACATCAAACACAGTTAAATAAATTCAAACAAACATCTGTAGAATATCATTAGAACATCATTTAAGAAGTAAAATATACTTATCATCCTTTTAAGTGGCCAAATGAATGGGGAACTTCCACGTTCCTCCCAACCATAGACCTCGAACAGTTCATTGTTCATTACACAGGTCACCCTCGAGACGGACCAAGAACACTAGAGTAAACAGACTAGGATGATGTTATCTATCTTGATTATTACAACAAAGTAGCCACGAGGTTTTTTACCATCTCTATGTAGAGTCCTGTAATTTATTTCACCTTTTCTTCCCACAATTCTTCTTGGATTCAACCACATTCTTTCATGGAAAAATGAGTGCTCATGGACCTACAACTAAACCCTACAGTGAGCTAGGGAACATTACCCCTTGTAATGTCCACTCTCTCCTATATTTATTCTTAAGGAAAAATGCTCATATTTTTCATTTAGGCAACTTTTCTTTTATTTAGGAAAATCATGCTTTGTGTTTTCTTTCATTTCCTTTTTATCTTTCTTTAGGAAATGTTTTGGAATTTCTTTTAACTCTCTTTATCTCTTTTATTTTAATTTATTATTATGTATTTATCCTCACATTTGTCCTATTTTCTATTTGGATTTTCATTTGGAAACTACTTTAGAAGTCAACCTATCCTCTAGCATGATTGGTCCCTCTTTAGTGAATTAGTCCCCATCAGTTGGAAAATTAAAAGGATATGAATAATATAACCATAAGGTATTTTATTGTATTTGATGCTCCACATCCTACCGACTCAACATCAATCATACATAACAAGTGTACTTAGTCTCGGTGCTCCAGAGCATATAGCTCAACACCAACTAAAACAAGTGAGTTTAGGCAGTCGAGGTGCTCTAGGGACTTTATCTCAACACCAACTTAACCAAAATGAGACTGAGCAGCCTAGGTGCTCTAGATCCTATAACTCAACACCAACTCAAACATAATGATTTTAAATAGTCTAGGTGCTCCAGAGCCTACAAGATCAACACCAAACTCAAACATAATAATAATATAAAGGGTCTTAGTTTTGGGATATTACATCCCACCTCCTTAAAAACATCTTTGTCCCAGTGTTCACAATATCAAATAAAATTTGTAAGTAAAAAGGGGTATTCCTCTTTCATGGCACTTTCATTTCCCCATGTGGCCTCTTTAGGCTCGAATTGCTTCCATTGCACTTTTAGTTGGAAAATTGCTCACTTCCGGAGCACCACTTCTCTCTTGTCCAATATATGAAGGGGTTCTAAAATAAATTCATCTTCTGGTTCTACCTGCAACAAATCCCAATCAATAACATGTTCAGGATCATAAACATATTTCTTAAGCAAAGATACATGAAATTTTTTTTGAACTTTCACATGAGTAGGCAAGGCAAGTTCATAGGCCACCGACCCTTTCTTGGCCAATAATTCAAAAGGCCCACAATATCTGGGAGCTAACTTCCCACATTTTCCCAAACTTAATGAGATTCTTTTTGCTTTGAATTTCAGGTAAACATGTTCCCCAATCGAATACTCTTTGTTTCTTCTATTTTTATCAGCATAACTCTTTTGTTGGTCTTGTGCTTCTTTTAAATCATGCTGTAATTTTGTTACCAACTATTCTAGATATTTTAGCCAGTCTAGCCCCAACATGAGCCTATCCACCAGAATATATGAATTTACCGGTGTTCTACATTTTCTGCCATATAGTACCACAAATGGACTCATTTTTACCAAGGTCTGATAACTATTGTTATATGTGAATTATGCAAGGTGAATGTAATCCTTCCATTGGGATGGATTGTTCATTATGTACATGCGGAGCATATCCTACAAAAAATTATTTGTACGTTCTGTTTGTCCATCCATTTGTGGATGATATGTAGTACTAAAAATTATTTTTGTGTATAGTCCTGAAAACAATGACTGCCAAAAATTGCTAGTAAAATTTGTATCTCTATCTGAAATATTAGTCTTAAGTATACGGTGCAATCTGAAAATTTCTTTTAAGAAAATCTCTGCAATATGAATGGCTTTATGGGTAGATTTTACCAGAATAAACTTGTGCAACCTTTGGAATTTTATCCACTACCACCATGATATGTCACGTCCCCTCCCATCAATCCAATGCAAGGGAGAGAACATGACACTAAAACTGGGCTATTTCTACTTCTCAACCCCATGATCATTAACAACATTCATAGCAAGTAAAAATACATATGCAGATGTATAAATGCAAGAAATACAATGTAAATTAAATTCTTGCTACACATACACATCTAGTATGAATAAACAAGCATAATTATCACATCCATCATTCATAGACACCTATATAAATGTTCATTCCATTCAACACTTGAATTTCTAATAAATTAAATCACAACAAAGGTTTCATTGAATACTTATCTTGAAGTGATGATGTCTCGAGCAACTGGATATGCAGCTGCAACGTTCCACCCATCCATAGGCCAAGTGTTCTCATCAATCTCTCAACACAGTTTCCACCCCATAGATGGGCATGATTTCCACATGGAAAAATGGAACAAACACCAACACATATCTAAGTAATAATTTACAATTTAGTCAAGAAAATCCACAGTTGGGTTTATCAAGCTGCTAAGGAAATATAAGGGAATGAATTTCTAATCTAGTGAGCTCAACCACAGAGCTATTGGTACCTCTACAAGATCTATCTAGCTTGGTACCAAAAATACCTACACACCCAACATAAGGAATTATTCCCTTCATTGCTACATAGTCCCTCAAGCTATACCTTCCCTTCTAGTGCTCTTCAGGGTGTGCATAGAAAAGTAGCCAAGGCACTTTGATATTTTTATGAGTTTACTCTCTTCACAAGTTTATCAAGCCAATTCTAATCCTCTTCCACTCCTAGTTTCTTACTAACAAGTTAAAAAAAAACAAGGATGCACATAACAAAAAAACACAAGTGTTGGGCATGGAGAAAAACATTTCAACTGTGGGAAGCCCAAAATGTGGTTTCCATGGGTTTCCAAAATCGTGGCCACCCAAAAATGAACTGTTAGAGGGGGAATCAACCCTTGGATATAAAACTCGATTTCTAAATATGTATATGGGCATTCAAGGGGGGGAAATGACCTCTATAAACCCCCAAATTGTGACTCTCTTCCTCCCAGTCACTTTGCAATACAAAAATGACTTCCCAGCTGTGGAAAATGAGGGAAACACGTGAGGGAAAACACCCAAGAAGCTCCGAATACGTGAGGGAGAAAATACAATTGGTGAAAAATAGCTTGGGGAGAAATTTCATGGGCGTTTTCTTCCCCTAGAATCCAAAACACGATTTTCCAAAATTAATGGCTTGACCATACACAAAATTGAGCAGCCATACCTCTCCATTCCTCAAGAATTAACTACCTCAACCAAATCTTGGAAGAAATAAATGATTGGGTGCATAAGTCAAAATGGGTAGTTGAGGGTTTATGGTTCTCTCATTTACACTTGTCTTGACACTATTGGCTGAAGGCTTTGAATAGTTTCCCTCCCTATTCCTTGTAAGAATCATGCCCCCATACTCTTTTTGCATTACATATCTAGTTGTGGGTATTTTTATTAAAATGCATATTTACATGATGTTGTCATTTCTATTGTGCCTAGATAGAACGAGACAATATGCATCGATTTTTAATTTTCGATACATAAAATGCTAAATCGATGGCGGGGCCTTGGCCTTGAGATCCTCACCACGATTTTATAATGATATTTACATCATTTACAATTTTAATGCAATAGGGTCAAAATCGAGATATTGCATTCCCCTCCCCCTTAAATTAGCATTGTCCTCATTTCTCTTCAAAATTGAAAAAAAATGGATATGCCACTCTCATGACATCCTCCATCTCCCATGTACCCTCATCGAGATCGTAGTGCTTCCATTGCACCTTCACCTGTCCGATGTCTCGGTTCCGGAGCAATGTTACCTTATTGTCTAGGATGTGCAATGGCTCAGTTTGGAACTCTCCCTCAAGTTCCACCTGGATCAAATCACAATTAATCACATGATTATAATCATGTACATATTTCTTAAGAAAAGAGACATGAAAAACATTATGAACTCTAGTGCTAGCAGGAAATGCATGTCTATATGCAACTGGACCTATTCTTTCAAGCACTTCAAATGGCTCACAATATCTAGGTGATGGCTTGGCACAACTCCTTATCTTCAAGGAACTCTTCCTTGGCCTCACTCTAAGATAAACATGATCCCCAACACCAAACTCCCTATGCACTTTATGCTTATCTGCATAGATTTTCTGTCTATCTTGGGCTTTTTTCAAATTATGGATGATCTTTGCAACCTCTTGTTCCATTTCCTTAAGAAATTATGTACCAAGTATAAGTTTGTTCACTGGATTATCCCAAGTCACTGGTGTCCTGCACCTTCTACCATACAAATCCTCATATGGACTCATGCCCAATTATGCTTGCTACCCATTATTATATGCAAACTCTACCAAGTGTAGATAATCCTCCCACTTGGATGGTTTGTCCATTACATACATGTGAAGCATGTCTTCAAGCACCTGCTTTACTCTTTATGTTTTCCCATCTATTTGAGGATGGTATGCAGTACTAAAGTTCAAATGCGTACTCAAATATGCAAAAATACATTTCCAAAAATTTGAAGTGAACTTGGTATCCCTGTCAGAAATTATTGCCTTAGAAAATCCATGCAATTTGAAAATTTCCTTCATGAAAATATTTGCAATGGCATCGGCTTTATATGTGGACTTCACCAGTATAAAATGTGTTTCCTTTGTTAACTTTCCCACCACAACCATAATGGAATCATGTTGTCTCACATTCATTGGAAAACCTAAAATAAAATCCATGGAAATTACTTCCCATTTCCATTCCGAAATGGAAATGGATGCAATAAACCTGTTGGGTGTTGGTGTTCAACCTTCACCTACTGACATTTCATGCACTTAGATATTTATTCAATGATGTCCTTCTTCATCCCAAGCCAAACATATTTCTTTATGGCTGTAGCAATTTTTTTCTGATATCCTGGGTGACCAGAATAAGTACTAAGAGATGCCACATGCATTTCATGTACTTTCCTACTGAGTGCATCAACCACCTTGTTTTCTTTCCCTTTTATGTGTTTGATTTTAAAATCAAATTCACACAAAAATTCCAACCATCTAGCTTTCCTGGAATTTAAAGTTGGCTTCTCGAACAAGTATTTCAAACCACAATGGTCTTTCCTTAGTTCAAATTTCCTTCCCATTAAGTAATGCCTCCACATATTTAAAGCATGCACTATGGTTGCAAGTTCTAAATCATGAGTAGCATAGCTCTTCTCATGCTCCTTCAACTTTCTTGAATCATAGCATACCACGTGGTTTTCTTGCATAAGAACTCCTACAAGTCCTTGATTGTATGCATCGGTACACACCACAAAGTATTTTTCGAGGTTTACAATTTTCAAAATGGGTGCACTCGTGAGAAGATTCTTCAACTGTTGGAATCTGTCTTCACATTTCGGTGTCCACTCAAACGTTATCCCCTTATTTTGAAAAGAAGTGATTGAATGTGTGACCTTGGAAAATCCCTCAATGAGTCTCTTGTAGTAACCCACAAGTCCCATAAAGGATCTCACATCTATTACATTCCTTGGTGGCCAATTCATAATGACTTCAATATTTTCAGGGTCCACTGATATTCCTTCCTCTGAAATAACGTGACCCAAATAATGAATTTTATCTTTATAAAAGTCACATTTTCTCATCTTTGCATAAAACTTATGCTCCCTTAGCAATTGCAATGCCATTCTCAAATGTTATTCATGCTCTTCTTCATTCTTAGAATAGATAAGAATGTCGTGGTCTAGAAAAATAAGAACAAACTTGTCAAATACCTGCTAAAAACACTATTCATGAGACACATGAATGTAGCTGGTGCATTCGTGAGACCAAATGGAACCACCACAAACTCATAGTGCCCATACCTTGTTCTAAAGGTTGTGTTATGAATATATTCCTCTTTGATTCTTACCTAATGGTAACCAGGCCTTAAGTCAATTTTTGAAAATACCTTTGCTCCTCTCATTTGATAAAAAAGGTCATCAATTCGAGGTAATGGGTATTTGTTATTCATAGTGACTTTGTTCAACTTCTTGTAGTCATTACATAAACTTAGTGTTCCATATTTATTTTTCACAAATAGAATAGGTGCTCCCCATGGGGACACACTTGGCTTGATATATTTATTTTCTAACAACTCTTGTAACTGCATTTTCAATTCTAGCAATTCCAGTGTACTCATCCTGTAGGGTGTCTTGGAAAAATGTGAAATTCAAGCACAAAAGATCTAGAAAACAAGAAAAAACAATTACAATAACAAGAAATGCATGCGGATATTTACAGAAAATTGAGTGCAGAAACACAGGTGCAGAAAAACAAAGGTGTAGAAACACTGTTGCATAAACACTTGTGCAGAAACACTGGTGCAGAAGGCTTTCAGCAGTAATTCATTATCATTAAATCATAAGATTATTACAATACAAAATAATGGCATGAATAGCCAAGAAATTCTAATCCTAGAGAGGCCATTCGAATTGAATGCATGATATTAGCTTACTTAGTTAGTTAACACCACTCGGAACATCAGTTAACCACTTAAATGCATTGTAATTGGCTCTAACAGACTCTGAAGCAGTCTAACTAAGTCTGAAAATCAACTGAATGCCCAAAAATAGGTGAGGGATCCTTTTTTACTCCAATTAACTGATTTTTAGGTGAAGTTAGGTCAAATATGGTAGGAGGGTGCCTTTCTGACTCCATTTAACTGAATTTAGTATTAAATGCTCCCAGTTGGACTTCGTTGGGCGCTTTAATCATGCATTATCACCCCAGTTGGCTCCCTGAATGAAGGAGGCCCAGTTGATTGAAATTGATGATATGCCAATGGTGTAAGCACATATTTGAGTCAAAGTACTTAGGATAAGTGGTAAATTAGGTTGTTAAGCCCAAATAAATGATGTGTCGTTGGAAAATGAATCCAACCAGGGTAATTTTTAAGGGCAAAATTTCACCAATTGGCTATTTTTGGGGCTTTTTTCAAAAAATAAATTCGTTATTTGGTCATTTTTACTCTCTAATATCACCTATATTTACATAAAATATGTTTTTTTATTGTAATATTCACCAAAATTTACAATTTTCAGTAGTAAATTGTATGTTTTATATTTAAGTTTCGCCTACGTATCTATATATATGATGTTTTAAATCCAAAATAATCGCCTAGAATACTATACTTAGGTATACTTTTAGAATCCTTAAAAAATACCCTGAATCCAATAGCCCCCCTTAAGATAATATCATGTGGAGGAGTAAAATAAAATAATAAGAGGGCCCCGGCAACAAAGGCCATAGGTCACCTGGTACAAAAATAATCCAAAAAATGCTCAAACAATCTAAGTGAGGAAAGAGGGAAAAACCTAGTGGGAAAGAACCACCCCCCCAAAGTGAACACTAATGGATTTAATATGTCCTAACCATAGTAGAACTCACCCCCAATAGTGAATGGAGGTAAGAAAACTTCTTCTCACTAAAGCTCTTGGTGAAGATGTCTGCAATTTGCTCTTTTGTAGGGAAATACTGCAGTACAATGGTTTTGTCATGCACAAGCTCTCAGATGTAGTATATGTGGATCTCGATATGTTTGGTCCTTGTGAAATATTAGTCACAGTAGGATCTAGTAGCTAAATATTACCTCACAATCAATAAATTTGGCTTAGTATGCAAGAAAATAGTGCAAAAAAAATTATGGAAAACAAATGATCAAAAACCAGTGACACAAATGATCAAACAGAACGTTTATTATATCCGTCCAACCTAGAAATGTGTTGTGAATACATTTATATAGAATTTGGAAGAATTCATTTTCCTTTCAAGGAAACTACAAGTGGATATCTTACATTGGACCTCAATCCCCCCTAGGTTGACCAATAGGCTCCCAAATCACCCGAAACGGGTACGAATTGTCCATGTGAATGTTGCGTAGGCATGGGAAGACATAAATGAGGGTCACACATGTGGTGGATAATATTTGGTGGAGGTTAGGTTGCCAAGGATAGGCCAAAACAACCAAGAAAGGGGAAAAATGTCCACATACTTTGCATGGGAAGCTTAAGTCAAAGACAGTTTCCTTAAAATAGTGAAACAGGGCGCCTTTTCTAAAGAGGTGGTAATACATGTTGGAGGTCGCCATAAATAGGATGCCCAACAGCTATTTTGACCATATTTTGGCCCAGAAGTGGTGAATTGTGTCATAATTGCTCCAACTAATCAAAACTTTTGACCTTATTTTGGATCAGTTAATCAACAAATTGATGTATGAATAAGGTACTAAGGTGTAATACTTTTCTAAAACCCCCCCATAAGCTAGACTTATGTAGTCAAAATAAAAATGAGGCCTTGGAAACTAAGGCTCAAGTCACGTTTTACAACAACAATTTTTATTAGTCCATGTAACCAAGGTAAGGAGGAAAACCACATGGGAAATAAAACCTCCCCTCTAAAATGGACATGAAACAAATATGGAAAATAAACCAGTCTTCACCATGCATCACTCACCCCGAGGAGTGATCTAAGGTAAGTGAAGGTCTTCTTAGTGAAACTCTTGGTGAAGATATCAACAGTTTTCTCAACAGAAGGGAAATACTGCAAGGCAATATTATGGTCATGCATCAAGCCTCGAATGTAGTGCATGTTAATCTCTACGTGCTTGGTCCTATGCCTCTATACTAGATCAGTGGAGATCTTGATTGTACTTTGATTATCACACCAAATGACTATGGGTGAATCAAACACAAATCCAAACTCTCCAAGAATGCCTTGCAACCACAGACATTGTGTAGCTTCATTCACTGCTCCCCTGTATTCAACCTCAACTAAATATAAGGAGATGGTGTGCTTCTTCTTACTAGACCAGCAAATGGGACCATGTGCAAGCATAAATACATAACCAGAAGTAGAGTTCCGATCAGTACTATCTCCAGGCCAATTAGAATCAGTAAAACCAACTAGTTCAAGTGATGAACCAACTGCATAGTGTATCCCAAACTTCTTGGTACCTTTCACATAATGCAATATCCTTTGGAATCCTTCCAATGGACCTCATGAGGCTCTTTCATGTTTATTGCAACAACTCCTACAACATAAGACAAATTTGGTCGAGAGTGTGTGAGATACAACAAGCTCCCAACTAGTTGTCTATACAGTGAACAGTCAAGCAATGGTGAAGAACCCCAATCAGTGAGATTAAATCCTGAAAGGACTTGAAATTTTTCAGCCTTGCATTAATCCATTTTTAAATTCTGCAGAATATCTGAAGCATATCTTGGTTGATAAATAGTGATCCCATCAATAGTTTGATTAATCTACAAACCTAGAAATTGTTTCAACAATCCTAGATATGACATGGAAAAAACATTGTGCAATGCATCTTTAACTGAGCCTAGTTCTTTGGTGAAACTACCAGTGATAAATATATCATCAACATACAGTACAATAATAAAAATTAGATCACTAACATGCTGCATGTAAACATTTGAATTAGATTTACATCTCTCAAACCTTTGTGATAGCAGAAAATTGTCCATCTTGGCATACCAAGATCTAGGAGCTTGCTTGAGACCATAAAGGGACTTCTTCAACCTGCAAACAAGTGTGGGATATGCAATGAATCCTTCATGATTCTTCATATAGATCTCCTCATCAATATCCCCGTGAAGAAATGCACTCTTCATATCCAAGTGATGAACCTCCCATCCCTTGGAAGCTGCAATGGCCAAAACTGGCCTGATTGAGTCCATCTTTTCCACAGGTGCAAATGTCTCTGTGTAGTCCACTACATGGAATTGAGAGAAGCATTTATGAGAAGCATTTATCCACCAAAATGTCATTATACTACATATCAGAAGCATCAACAGCCATATTGGCACTATACACCCACTTGCATTGCACCAATTTCATCTTGGAAGGAAGAGGGACCAAATCCCAAGTTTCACTGTCATGGAGGGAGTTCATCTCTTCTTGCATGGTTGTTTTCTATAGTGGATATTTTTATGATTCTTCATATGATTGTGGATCAGATCCAACCATAAGAAAACATCTCCCATGAATATCTAGATCACAAGAAGACAAGGAATTGTGAAACTGTGATCTAGTCTTCCTAGGATCTTATGGATCACCTACAAGCTCACCAACAACTTGTATTGTTTTCTCATCCCACTTGGGACTTGTAGGAGGGTCATGATCTGCATGCATGCCATCATCTTCATATTCAATATCAAAATCATAAACATAAGAGAAACAACCATCACTTACATCCTCTTCATGTAGGGGGTTTGATCATTCCCCTTCTTCTTGTTTTGTTGCATGCATGGGCTCTTCTTCGAAATGAACACTCGTATCAATGAAATTTTTATGAGATGAGGGGTCAAAGATATTGTATCCCTTTGCATATTATGCATATCCAACCATTATGGAATCCTTTCTTTGGGGTTGCAAGGCCTTTATCTTCTCTGGAGGTATTCTAACCCATGCTCTTGAGCCAAACACCCTGAAATGAGACACATTTGGCTTGTGCCCCATCCAAGCCTCAAATGGAGTCATGCCTTTTAGGCTTTGTGTGGTGCTCTATTTTGAACATATGCAGCACAATTTATGGCTTCATCCCATATTCTAGGAGACAAAGACTTAACCTCCATCATGCATGTAGCCATCTCCTTTAATGCTCTATTCTTGCGCTCTGTAACACCATTATGTTGGGGTGTGTAAGGAACAAAATGTTGAATTTGAATGCCATCTATTGATGTATATGTAACTTCAGAATGTATTTCATATATGTATATTGTACTCCTATAGAGATGGTATTATTCCTCTATACGGAAGTGGTTGTATTCCTATAAAGATGTTATTATTCCTCTATACGAAAGTGTCGTCATTAATATTGAAAGTGTCATAACTTATACTTTATGGGTTATTAGACCACCTTGTTGGGGTCGTCCCTATATAAGTCATGTGGGTTGAAGGGTTATTAGACCACCCTATTAGGGGTCGGCCATGTGGGTCAAAGGGTTATTATACCACCAAGTGTGGGGTCGGCCCGGATTAAGTTAACCATGGGTTAAGCTAGACATGTAGACCCCATTAGTTTATTGGGCAGGATAGAAAAGGTATAAGTAGAGATCGGGAGATCTCTATTTGATCATTCATTCACACACTTCTCTCATTCGAAAAGTGGCGCACTTGTGAGGAGGAGGCTCTGCTGCTAGGAGAAGACTATCTCTTGCATTCTGGTTGTATCATTTCTCTATCTATCTCTGAGGAAGTTATTGGGGTTTTTCACCTTTATGGTTTTCCCCAAGTAAACTCTGTGTCTCTTCTGTGCTTGCATTATTGTGTCCATGATTGATATGATGTAGATTTCTTGTACATGTTGTTCTCTCAGTTAAGATCCTAGATCAGATTGAACTAAAATCTGAAAATTTAACATGGTATCATAGCCAGCCTGAAAGAAGGCATGATATGGCATGTATGACACTTGTTGCACTTACAATGTTAGGGCTTGATATAGCAAAAACCAGTCATCATAGAACTTTCGCTATAAATTTATTTTGGAGAAGGTTTCAGATCTGAAACTTTTACAGGTTGAAGATCAGATTCTCATGTACCTTGTGTCCAAAGGAAAACCTCTAATTCATTGTACTTTTTGATTTATGATCTGTACAATATAGGGTTTCTGCCTCTTCCAGATCTGAGTCAAAAACAGGTGACCTTGGAAAAAAGGTCATAACATGGGATAGGAAGCTCCAAATGAAATTCATTAAAAAGTGACAGGTAGTACATAGACTGTACTATCTCAGGAAAATGTTTTAGAGTCCGAAGTGGAACCAGTGACACGTGGCACGCCGTACAAGTTCGCTCTCCTGTTTTATCCCATAAACAAGTCACGTTGCGACACTTGGAATAACTCTCTCTCAGAGAATCCAATTGAGGTCAAACCTATCGGGATGGAAAGATGACAGGTCGGGCTATCTCAAGAAAATTTTGCAGACCCTGTGGATTGAAAAGTTCAGAGTTACACCAGAAACAATCAGGTACATAGTTTTGTCAAATCAGAATTATTTTGTAGCACCTTCATTCATGGATTCCAGAATTTAGGGTTTCGGATAAAGTTGGAATTTTTGTAATCGGAGACCACGGCTGAATGATACTCATCAAAATCGAAATTTAGAGACCAAGATCATAATTTTTGGTTGGGTAGAAGGCCGAGCTTGATCAGACCCTAGTTCGGGACTTTGATCAGAAAAGTGGAAAATTAGGGCTTCTGCAAAAATGGGAATTTTTGAAATCTGTGAGCATGGCTGGAAGCTCCTCATAAAAATAGAAGCTTAGAGATTTGGATCAAACCTTTTGATTGGGAAAAAGAGTGGGCTTCATCAAACCCCAATTTGGGGTCACGTCCAGTGAATCCGGAAGTTTCAAAGGCAAAATTGAGGAGTGAAACTTTGCAGTTTTCAAATTTTGAATATACCAACTTGATCAGCTCATCAAGGCACATATTTCTATCCTTTTAGAAGTTTGAAATTCAAAGTTTGAATTTTTGGGGTTTCTCTGACAAACCCTATTACAGCTCCAGATCCAGTTCCTGCAAATCAAGTGGATTGGGTTAATCCTAGAAGAGGATGGATTGGTCACCTGCATAAGTGAAGAAGTTCCTGTTTCAGAGGGAGATGAGGCGAAGGCCTTCCATAAGAAGATTACAAGCAATCTTGACAGGTATGACTTACAGGTATGTTTCGAATTATGTTCATGGTTAAGTTTATGATATGTTTTTCTTCATATCATTACAGTACAATCTTGATTAATTACTAGACTTGTCGTATCACCTTAATAGAAGATATTCATTGATTAAGGTTTTGACACTTATGACTATACTAATGCATTGTGATGTTGTATGAGGTTTATGTTGTTCGCTAACATAAAAGGTACACCAAGAAAGAAAAAATCATGTTCTAGTTCAAGAACATATGATCATGATGACATGAAGACAAAGACTCATCCATTATCATGGATCACATAGAATATCTACGTACGAGGTATGTATAACTTGGTTCTACAATGTTTAACTTATGAGACATGCAGGTTACTAGCACAAGTCATTGAAGAGAACCAGAAGACATTATGCGGGTATGTTAGACATAACTAGCTAGCATGCTAATCCAGGTATGTTTTTCCTATATCAAGCTAGAATCCTACCTTGTGTTAGGATCTTATACTGTTGTGTTGTTGATAATGATTATTCATGAAGTCATAGGTTTGAATAGTCATGGTTGTATGCATATTATGTTTCCTACCATAATTGATGATATGACTAACTAGAAGAATCATGAAGGTATAGGTTGGAGTAATCACGGGTTTATGCTTTGATGATTTAACTAATCAGAAGAGTCCTATGATCAAATAAGAATATGCATGAGTAAAAGAAGACTTCCCTGAAACCTTGAATACTAATGTTTATTTGAAATGATCATGACTATACATGCTTAAGATTATTGTGTTTTGATAGTATTAAGAATATACTAATGAATGTATGATTATGTATGAGACCTCAAAGATAACACAATGATGATACTAATAAGCATGCATAGGGATCTAGAATGAATATAAGTTCAGAACAGGTAATCCAAGAAGAAAAAATCAAGAGGGAGTACACTCCATTGGTTTCTACAAGGATGCAGATATTCAGAGGGAGTTGACCATCTCTCTACATTCCACAATAGAAAGGTTTAGAAGAAGCTACTTCAGATTAGCTCCTGCAAGGAAGAAAAGACTCAGAGGGATTCCACCCAACAAACAAACAAAGATAAGTATTTTAATTGTCATTTCTTGCATATTTGTTTGTTTAAATAATATTGTTCAATGATGCATATGTTTATGTTCCTAGATTTAGGATGTGTATTATGCATATTAGAATGATTGCATTAATGAACAACTTACTACTAATATGCATTTGATGGGTAAGTGGCCTATGGCACTGTACAACATTCCATTGCTACTTATCTAGAATGAAACCTCTTTGCTGACATGTTAGGAGTTGTGCGCACTCTTAACAATGTTCTGGTAGAGATTGGAAGGCATCTAGAAAGTTACGGGATATGGATAAATGTTGTATTGAAGCATTGGCTAAGATAATTGCATGACTGTATGACATATTTCTTTATGTGTAAGAATTTGTTCTGAAAACTATGAGATGTTTTCTAATCATGCAATTTAACTTGTTGTGTAGGAAAGATCGTATACCATCACCTACAAAAGAAGGACTACAACATTTGTTCAACAACAAAGTTATCTATTGAAAATATTGAAGATATTGAAGTTCCCAGGATCTGGGAAGAATGCCATGATCGACGAGTACAAGTCGATCATGAAGATGTTTGGGATGCAGCCCCAAGACCTGAAGGGTAGTCTGTAGTGACTTCCAAGAGGATCTACAAGATCAAGCATGCTACAGGTGGTAGCATAGAGACTTTTTCTCCTGTAGCCAGATACACTTCCATCAGATCAGTACTTTCTCTGGTTGTAGTGATGAAGTGGAAGATACACCAGATGGATTTCAAGACAACCTTCTTGAATGGTGTAGTTGAAGAAGAGGTGTATGTGGAGCAGCCACTTGGTTCTAAGACACATGATAGGGATTCATATATGTGCAGAACTTGGTATGGTAGGATAGACAGCTTTCTATCCAGTTTGGGCTTTACCAAGAGTAAAGCGGATTCCAACCTTTGCTACAAGGTTGAGGAAGGCAATCTAGTGACACTAATTTTGGATGTGGATGACCTGTTTATCACAGGTGAAGATAGATTGATTGCCGACACGTAGTGGAAGCTTGCTGCCAAGTTCAAGATGAAGAACTTGGGTATGATGCACCACTTTCTAGATATGGAGGTGTGGCAGAGTGTAGATGGAATCTTCCTTGGACAAGGGAAGTATGTAGTAGATATCCTGAAAAGGTTCGAGATGATGGACTGCAAGGCCATGGCCACAACTATGGCATCAAACCTGAAGCTTCTATGTGATGCTTCATCTGATCCGGTTGATGTCACTGTGTATCGTCAGATGATTGGGTCCTTGATGTACTTGACGAACACGAGACCAGATATTTGCTTTGTGGTGAACACATTGATCCAGTTCCTGACAGATCCGAGGAGTGTTCACCTAGTTGCTGTAAATCATATTCTGAGGTACTTGAAGGGTATGGTTGAATATGGTCTCAAGTATGATGCGAATCAAAAGTTTAACCCGCGGGGTTATGTTGATTCAGACTGGGCAGGCAATGCTGCAGATAAGAAGAGCACATCTGGGTGTTGCTTCAGTATGGGATCAGATGTGATCTCTTGGTTTAGCAGGAAGCAGTCTTGTGTAGCACTGAGTATAGCCGAAGCAGAGTATGTTGCGATGGATGAGCAGGTTGCAGATGTATTGACCAAGCCGTTGGCCAGAGTGCAGTTTGAGTACTTCATAGAGAGGCTTGGTGCACTTCAGATCGAGGTTCCTTCCAAAGGGAAGTGATGAGTCCGGAAGATGCAGATGCACATGAGATTTTCTGACATGGTTGATGTGTTCTCCCATGGTCGTGATGTAATTGTTGAGCCATTATCACATGGTGGTAGATGTGTTCTCCCATGGTGTAGATGTAAGGGCTGAAGCCATTTTTCACATGGTGGTAGATGTGTTCTCCCATGGTGAAAAAGTAAGGGCTGGAGCCTTCCCCGAATGGTGGTAGATGTGTTCTCCCATGTCGGTGGTGTAAGTGTTGGATGATGTGCATCTGGGCTGTGCTTCATGGACGATGAGATGATCTGAAGAAGACGGTGCTATGATGATCAGGAAGATCATGGATGATGAGCATCGGGATGATGCTCCAGTTACTTCTCTATATGTATATGTACGCATCATGTTGGATGCTGGATATGATCAATTGGATCATTTATATATATATATATATATGTATGTACGCATCATGTTTGATGCTGGATATGATCAGTTGGATCATTTGTATGCATCATGTTGGATGCTTGGACCATGTATTTGTATTTGTATCAGGTAGATACTTGGTATGCATCAGGTAGATGCAATGTATGATCAGGATGATCATAGATGAGGAGCTTCAGGATGTTCCTCCAGATGACTTGCAGCAGGATGTTGCAGTGATGATGATCATGATGATCATGTGTACATCAGGATGATGTATGGTGAGTATCAGGTTGATACTCTGTGGCCGTGGACAGGTTGTGCAAAGGAAATCCTAGATTTGTTCTAGGTCACATCCAGTATGAAAAAGGACTGGAATTGTGTATCACATGTAAGACCAGGGAGATCCGATAGGTTGGGCTGTGTGCCTGCAATAAGTCCTGGGATGCTCTTTCGAGGGTTTGTGATAGTGGGACACATGTAAGACCTGGGAAATCCTATAGGTAGAGCTATGTGCTCATAACAGCCTGGGATGCTCTTGCAAGGTTTTGTGGTGACCACATGTAATATGTCCCTGAGAGATCCTATAGGTAGAGCTGTGTGCTTGTAATAGCATGGGATGCTCTTGCAGGGTTTTGTGGTGAGGTCACATATAAAATGTCCCTGGGAGATCCTACAGGTAGAGCTGTGTGCTCATAACATCCTGGGATGCACCTACGAGGTTTTGTGACGCATGTAATAAGTCCTAAGGATTCCACAGTATGGACGGTGATGAAGACCTGCAGGTGGTGGGCCTACATCCAGTATGAAAAAGGATTGGCTCTGTAGAACTTCATGTGATGAGTAGATTCAGAAATTGATTGAGATAGCAGCAGTGACAATGACAATGATTCGAGGATGATGATTCACTGATGATGATCCAGAGAAGAAGACTTGTGCTAGCAGACCTGTGTCGAGAAATACCCTCCTAGTTAATGGGAGTGTTGATGTATATGTAACTTCGGAATGTATTTCATATATGTATGTTGTACTCCTATAGAGATGGTATTATTCCTCTATACGGAAGTGGTTGTATTCCTATAGAGATGTTATTATTCCTCTATACGAAAGTGTCATCATTAATATTGTGAGTGTCGTAACTTATACTTGATGGGTTATTAGACCACCTTGTTGGGGTTGGCCCTGTATAAGTCATGTGGGTCGAAGGGCTATTAGACCACCCTATGGGGGGTTGGCCATGTGTGTCAAAGGGTTATTAGACCACCAAGTGTGGAGTCAGCTCGGATTAAGTTAAGCATGGGTTAAGCTAGACATGTACACCCCATTAGTTTATTGGGAAGGACATAACAAGTATAAATAGAGATCGGGATATCTCTATTTGATCATTCATTCACACACTTATCTCATTCGAAAAGTGGCGCACTTGTGAGGAGGCGGCTCTGCTGCTAGGAGAAGACTATCTCTTGTATTCTGGTTGTATCATTTCTCTATCTATCTCTGAGGAAGTTATTGGGGTTTTTCACCTTTATGGTTTTCCCCAAGTAAACTCTGTGTCTCTTCTGTGCTTGCATTATTGTGTCCATGATTGATATGCTGTAGATTTGTTGTACATGTTGTTCTCTCAGTTAAGATCCTAGATCAGATTGAAGTAAATTATGAAAATTTAACACCATCTTATTCAAATAGATGTTGCAGGTCCTTATTCACATATTACCTTCCATTATCGGTCCTTAATACCTTCATCTTCCTCCCATTGAAGTTCTCCATAGAAGCTTTGAAAACTTTTAAAGATCGGAAGACTTCATATTTTTGCTTGAGAAAGAACACCCAACAATATCTTGAAAAATCATCAATGAAAGTTAAGGCATACTTTGAGTTTCCATAAGAAGGTGTAGGAAGAGGTACTATCACATATGAATGGACCAAACCTATAGGATTAGAAGCTCTCCTTTCCTTCCTCTTCTCATACTTGTGCTCTGCATGCTTCCCAACAATGCACCCTTTGCAAGTGCCTTTGGAAAATCTGATGGTTGGAAGACCTTCAACCATATCTTCTTTGCTCAATGCTTGAAGATATCTGTAGTTGAGGTGTCTAAACCTATCATGAAATTTATTTTTGACTTCATTAGCATGTGACATAAGTGCATTTGGAGAGGAGTACTCAATAAAGTGAGAGAAGTTATACATTCTTGACTCATGATCTACAACACCAACTGCTACCACTTTGCCAGCAGAAATTTGAGAAATTTCCATATCATCTTGAGTGAATATCACTCTCTTGGACGAACCAGTGTGGGTCATTTGGAAAATAGAGAGGATATTTTCTGCAAGATCTGGCATATACGGTACATTATTGAAGTACCCATTTTCTATATTGATCTTCCCAATACCTCTAGTTGGGATTTCTGAATCATCTCCCATGAGAATAGAAGGACCACTGTAAGGTGAAAGAGTAGAGAAAGAATCTCTTGCAGAATCCATGTTCCTTGAGGCACCTAAATCAATGATGAAAGAGGAATATTCTGAGGTGCTAGCCATCAATGCATGGCACCTCTCCTTGTCTTCAGAAACACCCTCCTTATTCTTTGAACTTTCTGGAAGAGGAATGTTATTCTTCTGGACGAGATGGGTCATCATATCAATAGTTTTCTTCATTCATGCACTTTTAGGGTGCCAACTCTTTTGAAAATAAGTGCATTTGGTATTTTCTTTGTTCTTTCCCTTGTCTTTGACAGGATTTAAACCCCCATTAGAATATTTGGGTCTCTCTTTGTCTTTCTTCCTCTTTTGGTGTTTCAAACCCTTGCGATTTTTCTTTCCTCTTGCTTGCTTCAAATCTCCAGCTGCAAGAAATTGGTCCTTTTGCTTAATGGAACCCATTAGAACCATTTTATCTTGTTCTTGAGTTAACATCTCCATAAATTCCTCCAGAGAAGGAATCTTCTAGTTTCAAACTATAATCTTTGTGGAGTGAAATGTAGAAATAAACACTGAGTACTCTGGACCCAGCTTCTAAAGAATGGAAAAAACCAACTGTTCTTCCTTCTTATCAATGTCACATTGCTTGATTATCTGCAAGACCAAGGATTTGAACTTGGTGAAGAAGTCTTGGATGGATTGGAAATTGATTGGGATCAGTGAGATCAACTCATTCTCAATTTGGTGGCCCCTCATCTCATCAGTATTCACAAACAAAGACTCAAGCTTGAGCCATACTTCATTTGGAGTAGTAATACTATCAATATGAAACATAAGGTCTCTTGAAATGTTGAGAGAAAGCATTCCAAAAGCTTCATCCATTCTATTGAATAACTTGGACTTCTCTACTACAGAGTTTGACTCAACCTCAGTTCCCATGGTGATTCTGAAGAGGCCCTTGGATCTCAGTTGGATAACCATTTCGGCCTTCCACTCAAACTAGTTGAATGGAGTGAGCAAGTTAACATGAGATTGGTCAATATTATGTAGCTTGCGCACTTGGTGTCAATGAACACTTTGAAACTGCAATGCAAACTCTCAACACTTAGGAGGGGATCCTAACTAGATAATTCGAACCTTGCATTGACAGAAGGCACATTCGGGAGAGCGTCACACCCTGGGCAGACTCCAAAGGATTTCTCCAATGGCTTCAAGTAAATGGCCCCAGGGACTTCTATGGTTTCTCCACTGGTTCTGGTGCACTTCTAAAGCAGTCTTGGTTCGAATAGAAGCTCCAATATCTATGATACCATGTGAAATATTAGTCACAGTAGGATCTAGTAGCTAAATATTACCTCACAATTAATAAATTTGGCTTAGTATGCAAGAAAATAGTGCAAAACGAATTCTGGAAAACAAATGATCAAAAACCAGTCACAAATGATAAAAAACCAGTGACACAAATGATCAAATAGAAGTTTTATTATATGTGTCCAACCCATAAATGAGTTGTGAATACATTTATATAGCATTTGGAAGTTTTTTTTTTCCTTTGGAGGCAGTTATAAGTGGCTAGCTTACATTGGACCTCAATCCCCCCTAAGTTGACCAATAAGCTCCCAAATCACCCCAAACAGGTATGAATTGTCCATGTGAACATTGGGTAGGAATGGGAAGACATAAAAGTGGGTCACAGATGTGGTGGATAATACTTGGTGGAGGTTAGGTGGCCAAGGATAGGCCAAAACAACCAAGAAAGGGGAAAAATATCCACAAACATTGCATGGGCACCTTAAGTCAAAGACAATTTCCTTAAAACAGGGAAACAGGGTGCCTTTGCTCAAGATGTGGTAATAAATGATAGATGTGGCCATAAATAGGGCTCCCAACAACTATTTTGACCATATTTTGGCCCAAAAGTGGTGTATTGTGTCATAATTTCCCCAACTAACTTCTAACAACCTTGGATTGTCATAATTAACCTTATTTTGGATCAGTTAATAAAAAAATTGATGTATGAATAAGGTCCTAAGGTGTAATAATGTTCTAATAGTCCTCACCCACAAGAATAGTAGAACTCACCCCCAATAGTGAATGGAGGTAAGGTAACTTCTTCTCATTGAAGCTCTTGGTGAAGATGTCTGCAATTTGCTCTTCTGTAGGGAAATACTACAGTACAATGGTTCTGTCATGCAAGAGATCTCAGATGTAGTGCATGTGGATCTCGATATGCTTGGTCCTCTGTATCTGAAACAAATATGTCTATATCTTGATAGCACTCTGCTTGTCACAAAAAATTATAGTATAAGTGTTTCTACCAATATCAAACTCAGCTAGAATACCCTACAACCAAACTGCCTGAATGCAAGCATTGACTGCTCCTCGATACTATGCCTCTGCTAAAGATAAGGAAATGGTTGCCTGATTTTTGCTTGACTAGAAAAGAGTCCCCGTGCCAATCATGAAAACATATCCGGAAGTGGACTTCCGATCAATGCTATCACTTTCCCAATCTGACTCAGTGAATCCAACCAAGTCAAGATCGGAATCTGCAACATAGTAAATGCCAAAATGTCTTGTACCCTGCACATAATACAAGATACTTTTGGTTTCCTTCCATTTAATTTATCATGGGGCTGCTGCATGTACCTTGACACAACACTCACAACATAATAAATATCAAGCCTAGAGTGTGTTAGATACAAAAGACTACCAATCAGTTGCCGATAGAGTGTAGAATCCACCAACGGTGTAGAATCACCATCCTCATGACTGATTTTTGAGAGGAATGGGAATGGTGCAGCTTTACATTCTTCCATATTGAAATTATTTAGCAGTTCCAAAGCATATTTTGATTGATAAATCATGATCCCATCAAAATTATGAGTGATTTCGAGACCAAGAAACTACTTCAGCAGGCCTAAATCACTCATACCAAATACTTGGTGTAAAGCGATTTTTATTGTGTCGATCGAAGCAAGAATGCTCCCTGTAATCAATAAGTCATAAAAATAAAGTAAAATTATAAACAAATTACCTTCATGCTGCTATAGATATACATTCAGATTTGATTTTCATCTCGCAAAGTTTTGTGACAGAAGAAAGGAATACTTCTTTGCATACCATGCTCTTGAGGCCTATTTTAAACCATACAAAGATTTCCTTAATCTGCAAACAAGTGTCATATATGACATGTAACCTTTGGGATTTTTCATATATATATATTCCTAAAGATCCCCATGAAGAAAATCACTCTTCACATCCATGTGGTGCACTTCCGAGTGCTTGGATGCGGAAATTTCCAAAACTAGCCAGATTGAGTCCATTTTTGCAACCGATGCAAACGTTTCTCTTTAGTCCACACCTTGGACTTGTAAGAAACCTTTTGCCACCAAAATTTCTTTTTATTTTCAGGTTTAATCAACAGAAAACTTGGTTCAGTAGACCCATTTGCATTGAACCAATTTCCTTTTAGGTGGAAGTGAAACTAGCTCCCATGTTGCATTTTTTCTGAAGAGAATTGTACTCTTCATCCATGGATGTTTTCCATCTTGATGAATACATGATCTCTAAAATAAATTGTCAATTCCATTTCAATGACTTATTTCCCTATTTCAAAGTATTCTAAATCTATATTTTTCATTTTGGACACAACATTTTTCATGTGTCTAGTCAATCAAAGGTGTAGTTTAATGCCCATTCCATTGACTTCTTTATTTGCTAAACGATTCTTGAAAATATTTTGTTTCACCATTTTCATTGTTGTATCTCATATCTCGTTACTTTACATATGTGTTCATGTTGAACACACTTCTCCATGTGACACTTCTTGTTCCATTTGTTATTTCCTATCGCAAGCAAGGCAAAGAAAAAACTAGCATCTTCCATAGTTGACTAGTACATGGGAAATCAACCAATGTGTTTGAAGGATATGAGTTAACCTTATATGGTCTTACTTCCATCAAAATTAGTTATTCACGTCCAAAATATTAACTTGTGCATGTTGATATTATTGATGCTCGTGTCCAAATGGAAATAACTATGAACATCAACAATAATTCGTATCACAATGGTAGCTAAGCATGAGTGTTCATAATTGGATTTATCGTTGATTTAAAGGAAAATATGATAGAGGAGAGACAAATTATTATTGCATTCAATCCATAAATTGTTGTGTAACATATACCATTATTTTGCAGTCAACATAGACTCACTCTAGATACAATAATTTGTGCACTTTTAAGAGCTAATGACGACTATTTAGTTGTCTCATTTGGAAAAATTATCATAGGTTTTCATTATTCCAATCACCACATTGAACTCTATGTAAAATAAAGAGAAAGAGAACATGATGCTACAATAATAAGCAATACATTACAACTCTTTCTTCTAATTTTTTTGTTTGTTAATTCTTCATTTCATTTCTACCCTTTACATATAGAAACAGAGAAAAAATTACAAACACATTTCTTAGATTCATGTCCATTTCCTAATACATGTTGAATTCACATCAATTAACTACCATCTATAGTTGAATGACCATAATAGAGATACTTATGTTACAATTGATAGGATTATAATTCTTACCATATGCTTAGTTTCTTAATATTTAGTATATTTGTGTTGTGTATGCACATAAGACATTATCATTGTGATGAATGCCTTTTTGGTTTGCTATTATTGTGACTAGATGAGACCTTTTCTCCACATATACCTATATTAACGTCCAGTTTTTATTTCTTAAGATCTTGTTGAGCATTTATCTCCTTGTTTGTTGAGGTAGTACTCTTCATGTAAATCTATTTAATCTTATGTATTTCTTAATAACAATTCAAACAAAGGTTTTATTTCACATTTTGGTGTAGAATTCTACTCATGGGTGTATTTATTCCACATCATTAGTGTCAAAGAAATTTTTTATTTGAGCAAGGGTTTAGGTATCTTCCTTTTCTATACCCTTTTTATCCAATTTGGGTTTGGGATATTGGTGCTTGAGTTTTCAAATGTCAAAGGTTTAAAGGTGGGAGTTTGTTGAGTTTCTAGTTTATGTTGAATTATTCCTTGTATATGTCAATTTATACCTAGTATATGTTGGTTTCTATTGTGGAAATATGTAATCCTTAATCTACCAATTAAAATCAAAAGTGATTTGGAAGTTGATGTTCATTTTGGATCAAGCACCTCTAGCAATGAATTTTGAAAAACACTTACACTTGGTGAAAGGGTGGTGGAACTTGCCAATATCACTATCGCATTAGCCAATAAAGTTAACAATGTTTTCATTAGCAAGCCACCTCCTTTGTATGAAAAATAAATGGTACCCATTTATAATGGATCACATGATCCAAAAGTGCTCAAAATATGGATTGTTGATATGGAAACATGGTTTAACTATAATCTAATTCCCAAATAAGAAAAGGCTCCATTCACCCAATTGAATCTTACAAATCTTTTCAAAATATTGGTTGTACAATGTGTGGAAAATCAGAACCCAATAACCTCTTGGATTGGGCTTGTGGAATCCCTTTGTCTCTCATTCTACCCTTCCGGCTACAAACATGATATGAACATCAAGTGCCTTTGCTTGCATCAAGGATTCAACATGCATATGCAAGAGTACATCTAATAACTCAATTGGTTGTGAATTATTCTTAGCTTTATTGATATAGTTGATAAAATTATCATCGAGTTTAAAAGTGGATTGGATGATCATTTGCATCAAGAGTTGAATTATGTGGAATTCACCACCCTTGATGCTGCACAATCACACATAGTTGTTCAAAGAGAATTTTCTAGACTAGTGCAAAATTCAACAACATCCATCCTCTTCTAGTGTTTCCAAATTTGCACCTTTAAAGCCCACAAATCTTGCAACTATTGGGTCATAGTATTTTTCACGATCTTCTTATTCTTCTCCTTCTTATTCGATTAAGTTTTGTCAACATTGTAAGAAATAAGGACATAATGTTAAGTCTAAATGTTTCAAAATGAAGAATAAAATATTGATTATACTCGATATCCTAATGAGGAAGATAATGATGCTCCCATTGAGGTATCTAATGGATACATGAATTAGGAAGAGTTAAAGGGACTCAATAAAGTCACCTTGATGTACCACTCCACTCCCTTGAAATCCTAAGATAGTTTATTTATCACATGTTCCCATGTGTCCCATGATTTATCTACAAATTGTATCTCTGACAATGACACATAAGAGAATTTGACTGCCAAATCCATCATCGATAAACTAGACTTTCCATTGGACCATCATCCTCATCCTTATGCACTTCGACGGAAGGAGCATGATTCCACTTCATGGATCACACACACATGCACTATCTCATTTTCTTTTAGTCCTAAATTTGTGCATAAAGTCACTTGTGATGTGATTGATATGGACTATTGTGGTCTTTTACTTGACCAACCCTCTCAATATGATCAAAATCCCAACATGATTCTTTGTTACTGAAAAATAAGTCAAATGTGTTATTTTACACATCAACAATCCAACACCTAATACAAACACTAATCACACCCACTTTCCTATTCAAGAATGTCATTAGAAGTGGTCCAAAGGAAGCGCACAATGTATGAATGTCTCTCCCTATTTTCCTTGATCCACTAAATGATGTATACATGGACACAAAGACATATTTGTAAATTCTCACAAAAAGAAATGTCGAGGAAACTATCCATTTCCTTTATTTATGCAAACATATTCACTATTGAAATTATTTCATATATTTCCATGTTTTCTTGCATACACTAACATGAGGGCTAATGCAACACCAAGTGTAACACAAAACACTTGTAGGTTATTGGGTTGCTAAAACCAAGAGACATTTTCCTACATCTCTTTAAACCAATCTATAAATATTTTGAAAATTCCACTGTGACAATCAAGCCTACGATAGATGACTTACTTTTCCGCATAAAATTCATGCAAAATTATGTCCTCATACCAACCTACATTGAAATTCACAATCTACAAGGCAAATGCTAGAACTAATTGTGTTATGCCAAGGTCACTTGGGCTTTGCTCAAATCTCTTTCAAACAATGCATGCAATACATGTCAAAGATCTACAATTATTCAACATAAATGAAATTTTCCCAATTACCATGGATAATATCATTCATCAATGTAACATGAATTTGAAATGGTTCTTCCAAAAAAAATGAAAGGTTGTACAAAAAGGAAGAATATTAACAAGAAATACAATTTGTAAGATCTTTTTCGCTATACCATTCGTAAGTCCCTTTATTAATCAATAGTTTTGCATCCCTCTTTTTTACGGGATTGTATTGGCATTTTCAATGAGGAAAAAGATCTTTCCACCAAATAATCTTGTGTTGTTATCTATGCTTCTATAAATGTAGCTCTATCTAAAACTTATTTTTATCCTTTGTGTGTCAATACAAGAAGTTTAGAAAATCCATAAAGGTGTGTCATACTTTTATATTGAAATGTGGCAATGATAATTTGATATTTTACATATTTTTTAAATTGAATCTATCAAAATCCATATACTCTTCGAAAATGTGTTGTGTATTAAAAAGATAATTTGTATGGAATTATGTTATCTTTCTATTGATATCTTTATACTTTTTTAAAATCATTTAATGTGTCAAACTTTCTTTTAATTATATGTTTATGGTGGAAACTTTTAAAATAAAACTTAACCAGCAACTTGTGGTTGTAATGTCCCCTCCAATCATACCAGCATGATAGAGAGAACGTGATGCTAAAGCTGGGCATCTAGCCCCGTGAACTTTTAAATAAGCATTCACATAATATAAAAGACATATGGAAATGTATAATTATAAGAAAACACAGCGGAAGTAATCTCAATAACACATCCATCATACATTCAAGATATTCATCAAGTAAATAATTGCAAAGTTAACACAAGAGAATACTTATCTTATAACAAAGTAGTCCCAAGCAACTGGCTATGCAACTGCAACGTTCCACCCAACCATAGGCCAGTTGTGATCATCAATATCTCAACACATTGCCACCCCCAAGCTGGGCATGATCTCTACAAGGAATCAGGGAACAGAAGACTCACACATAGCTCAAAGATACACCAAATCAGCTAAGCCAAGCTATAGTTGGGGTTTATCAGGCTGTTAGGCAATGGAAGGAAGAATTGCTAAGCTAGTGGGATCATCCATGGAGATATGGGCACCCTCTGCAAGATCTATTTAGCTCGGTCTCCACAATACCTACACACCTGGCACAAGGAAGTATTCCCTTCACTAATACACAGTCCCTCAGGCCATACCTCCCATTCTAGTGTTCTTCAAGGTGTGTATAGAAGAGCAACCAACCCTTTTGATACTCTTGAGAGGTTACCTCCTCACTAGGTTTATCAAGCCAATTCTGGTCCACTTCCACTCCTAATTCTTGCTCATAATTTCCAACCAACACAGGGATACACCCTACAACAAAACACAAGTGCTGAAAAACGTGGGCAACCAAAATGAACTGGTAGATGGGGAATAAACCCTGGGAGAGCAAATTCGTTTCCAGAAAACGTTTTCTGCATTTTAGGGGCAAAAACGACCTCTATAAACCCCCAAAACGTGACTCCCTTTCTCCCAGCCACTGTGCAACACAAAAACAAGCTCCCAGCTATGGAAAAATGCAGGAAATTGGTAAAAAACGTGATGGGGAAAGACCTAGTAGTTCAGACTGCGTGAGAGAGGAAAGACTATGGGTTCCGAATCGCTTTGGGCACCATTTCGTGGGTGTTTTCTTGCCCCAGAAGCAAAAGTATGTTTTCCCAGGTTGATGGCTTGCCCATGCACGAAATTGGCTGCCATACCTCTTCATTCCCAAGGCATTAACTGCCTCAACCAATTTCTGGAAGAGTTAAATGATTGGGTGCATAACCCAAAATGGGTAGTTGGTGGTTTATGGGTTTTCTCATTGACACATGGATTAACACCATTGGCTCAAGGGTTTGAATAATTTCCATCCCTATTCCTTGTAGAATCATGCCCCCATCTCTTTGTTGCATTGCATAGCTAGTTGTGGGTTTTTCATTAAAATTCGTATTTACATGATGTTTTAATTTACACTGTGTCTATCTAGCACAAGAACCATAGGCATCTATTTTTTTTTAATTGTCGATACATAAAACGCTAAATCAATGGTGGGGCCTTGGCCTTGAGCTCCTCACCATGATTAAATAACAATATTTACATCATTTACGATTTAATGCAAAGGGGGTCAAAATGGGGACATTACAGTGGTTTATAGCAACTATTTCAATATTAAATATATAATTTTCAAAAACAAATTATGTAAGAAGGATCTACACAAATTGTAGTTTACTTGACATCTTTTCATTCTCTTTAATTTTTATTTTATATTATTTGTTTAAGGTGAATAATTAATATTTGAATTGCATTTTATATATCTTGTGTTCACAAATATATTTTTTCATTTTTTTTTATGTAAAATGAAAAAATTAAATACCTTTTCGAAGTGTAAACATACATAGATATACACACAAAAAAAATTTATTTTTTTGTTTGTATAATTTTAAAGATATTGATTTTTCTCTAGGTGCATTCACTATTAGAGAAAAAAATGGTATTTAAGTTTTAAATATAATAAATTAAAATATAATTGGAAATAAAAATGAGAAAATAATATTATATTAGATAACAAATTCATTGATTAATTTATTGGAATCATGTCTGCTATCTTCCATAAAATAGATGAAGAGATTTCACCCCTTAAAAGTTGTAGCTAAATGAAAACTTGCAAACGTGGGGAAATTTTGTTGACTTGTAAACCCTATATTATCTTAATCGAGTGCTTAAACACTTGTTATAGCACTTATTTTAAAGACCCTTGATGAAGGTCCTATGTTTACTTAAACCTTTAATTAAGGTTTTAGGCCCTTGATAGGGTCTTAAAGCCTTGATCAAAAACTTAAAACCTTGGTTAAAGTTAGATTAAAGTATGTGGAAACCATTTATGCCTCACTTCCAAAACGTATGACACAAATTTATATATTCACTACATTCCATCAATAAAATAAATTATGATAAATCATGTTTTATTTCATTGTTCCTTCGCACTACTTAAACATAATAAACATAACAACCAATCTAATTGTCTTTGATATGTTGTTGTTTTTTGAAGTATATTGTGATGTATCAAGATTTCTTTCATTATTTTTTTTGTACTGCTTGAACATATTTGTTTTTCCTTTTCCACAACATATTCTATAACATGCAATATAGATTATGTTTCCAAAATGCTTGATAGGTTAATAAGAGATCAGGGAAGCAACCATTTCTAAAAGACTTGATAGATTTATTTTTGCTGGAGAAATTCTATGGAAATTAGAGAGGGTTAGAACCAGGAGGACGACTAGATGAGGATCAGATCATTTTCATATTCTCTACCATATAGAAAAAGGAGAACCGAAGCCAGGGACTCCTTTTAAGTTCAATCCCAATTGGTTAGAAAATGGAAAATGTACTAGTCTGATAAGAGCTAATTGGAAAAGTTTTGATGCTTCTTTGAAGCAGTCTTGTAGATTGCATTTTTCTATCTCGTTAACTCTTATGAAGAAATTAATTGTGGATTGGTCGGTTAATCAGATGAAAAGTATGGATTTTAGACTTAAACAAACTGAATCTCAAATAAACTCCTTTTAAAATGATTGTCCAGGCACACTGAGCTGTAAGGAGTTACAAGATCTATCTATTGTAGAGGTAAGAAGGAATTTTATTCTGGAGGAGAAGGAAGCCGAGGTAAGGATGAAAAGAAGAGCAGTTTGGTTATCTTTAGGAGATGAAAACAATGCTTATTTTCACAAATTTGTCAACCAAAGGAAGAGGACTAATACCATTTGGAAATTAAACAAAGAAGGAGGGGAATCTATTAGGGGGTTTGGTAATTTGGCCGTTGAAGGAGTTTAATTCTTTGAAGAAAATTATGCAGAGCCATATATGAAAAATATCCTTGATATTATACAAACTTGCATAAAGTTTCCTAAATGGATCAAGGATGAAGACAAAAAAAATAAAAATTTCTCTTGTTTCTTTGGAGGAGTTGGAATCTACTTTGGGGAAATCTAAAAAAGAGAGAAGTGTGGGGCTAGATGGATGGACATCTGAATTTTTCCTAGCCTTTTTTTATCTGTTGGGAGAGAAATTACTGAGAGTAATTGAGTATAACAAAATTTCTAGTAGAATGTTATCCATCTTTAACTCTACCTTCATCGTTCTAATCTCTAAGGTGGATAATCCTATTTCATTCAGGGACTTTCATTCGATCTCACTCTGTAATTCTCTTTATAAAATAATATCTAAGGTTATTATAGAAAGAATCAAACCTTTTCTTACTATTCATATCTCTCCGGAGCAATTTGGCTTCCTAACTGATAGGAGCATTCATGAAGCAGTAGGAACTGCATAGGAGTGCATCCATACCATCAAGTGAAAAAAAATTCAAGCTAAGGTAATTGAGATCGACTTGTCTAAACCTTATGATAGAAATTTCTGGTTGTATGTTAGACTGGTTCTTATCCAGACAAGTTTCTCGCTTCAAGTTGTTAACTAGATTTGGTCCTACATTTCTACCGTCAATTATTCCCTTTTGATAAATGGAGCAGCATCTTCCTTTTTTATTCCATCAATATGCCTACGACAGGGATTCCCACTATCTCCATACCTCTTTCTACTGGTTATGGATGGTAACATCATGTCCTTATCTGAGGGTAAATGAAGTAAGAGAATCACGGGGTTATGTTTTGAAGAAGAAATTGTAACACACATCTTCTTTGTGGATGATGCTCTTCTCTTTCTTGGAGACTTTGATGAGGAGGACCAAACTATAAGAGAGATTTTAGGGAATTTCAGCTCTGCAATAGGTATGCTCATAAATTTTAGTAAGTCGACTTGCTACCACAATGAACAGGAGGAACTGCAGTTGCTAAATTTCGAGGCAATTATGCATATGGATAAATATCCTTTCAGTGAGGGATTTAAGTACTTAGGGTTCCACCTAAATCAAAACAATTACTATAAATTTGATTGAAACTGGCTGGTTACTAAGGTCGAAATACGAATTAGATTTTGGTGTAACAGGTTTCTCTCCATGGGTGGTAAACCCTTGTTAATTCAATCGGTCCTTAATGCAATTCATGTTTATTGGATAATAATAGAAAAAATACCTAAAGGAGTCTTGAACAAATTGAGGAAAATTTTCTTCGGGCTTTTATGGAAAGGGAACTCAGATTCAGGTATTCATTGTTCTACTTGCTCAACTATTGCAAAACCTAAAGAGGAGGGAGGCTGGGGACTGAAGGAGCTACATAGCTTTGGTAAAGCATTGACAACTAAATCTATTTGGAAATTTATTTCAAAGGAAGGAAAATGACAGTCTATATTAAATAAGAAATATCTGAGAAATAAAAATTTACTGGAGTGGATCAGGGATCCTTCAAAAAATTGCAGGGTAGGATCGTTGTTTTGGAAAGCCATTGTGGGAGCCTTTCCGGTAATAGAAGATTTATTGGCTTGGGAAGGGTGTAATGGCATAGAAGTTCTAATAGGAAAGGGTAAAATAGTGGGTATTGATAATCAAATCAATATACCAGAAGGACTGATTAAGCACCTTTCAGATCGGTTTTTTTTTTTCCTATTTGATATTGCTAGTAGAGGTAGAATGGGCATATATGTACAAGATTGGAAATCAACGGCTGAAGTGGAACTTCCAGAGAGATGTTCATAACTGTGGAACAGATGGAAAACGAACTTGAACACAGGATTTATAATTTTGAAAGAACAACCTGATACAATGGTATGGATTAGAAACAAGGAAGGAGGCAAGTATGCAGTCAACATTGCATACAAACTATTCTGGAAAAGCCTTCATCCTCTTGGAAGTTGGTGGTGGAAAGTACAATGGTAGGTTGTGCACCTCATAAAAGCATATTTTTATGTGGTTGATACTGAAAGGAAAGGTTTTGACCTAGTATAACTTGAGGAAAAGAAAGTTTTGTGGTCCAAGTTGGTGTTTCCTGTGTAGAAGTGAAGAAGAGAACTCCGAACACTTATTCTTGAATTGTCCTTTCTCAAGAAAAATTTGGATGGGTCTTGGGGAAATCCTAAATTTAGATCATTTGTGGGAGGCAGGATCAATAGAAATCAATTTTAAAAGTTGGTTTGAGAACTCAAATTTGAAATCTCTAAGATGTATTCCTTTTCTAGTTCTATGGAGTATTTGGAAGGTCCAAAATGCAACTATTTTTTAGAATTGTTTGTATCCTGCTTTCTATGTTATTTCACAGGTTCTTGCAACCTATAGATTTTTTATAAATCAGGATAGCAAGGCTAAGAAGAGGAAAATGAAATAAATTTGTGCTGGTAAGGAGGATATTATTGGTTATTTTGATGGGGCTTGTGAGGACCCTGAAAGACACTGTGGCTTGGGAGGAATTCTGGTTCTTTCTGAGAATGAGTCTATTGGGTATAAATCCAATGGTGGAAAAGGCACCAATAACAAAGCAGAAGGACTGGTATTGGGAACCTTATTACAGATAGCAAAAGAGGAAAAAGTGGATGATCTGAAGATATATGGTGATTCGGAGTACTGGATCAAATATATGACGAATGAGGAAAGAATCAGAAATATGAACTTGCAAGGCATACAACCAAACTTGGATTTGATAGCATCTTCATTTCCCAACATTGAGTTCAATAATGTTTACATGGAACAAAATGAGACAACCGACGTCTTATTTAAATAAGGACTCTAATGGATACAAGAGCTTGTATGGTTACTAAAAAAAAAAAAAGAGGACAACAGGAACATAAAAGGATAATTCTTGACTACTAGTCTAAAATATAAAAAAACCTGGCTAATTTCTTAGGCTTTTAGCTTTTGAAATTCTGAAAGGACTGCTAATGGATACAGGAGCTTGCATCGTTACTAGAAAAAAGAGAGGACAACAGGAACAAAAAGGATAATTCTTGACTACTAGTCTAAAAGATAAAAGAATTTGGCTCATTTCTTGGGCTTTCAGTTTTTGAATTTCTAAAAATTTTGGTTTGAAACAAATTGGATATTTAGACTGTATTTTGAAACAGTTTCTGCTACATACATAAAATTCTTGGAAAGAATGGAAAGATGTAAACATTGAATGAACACTTGAGAAATGTATTCTAGATTTTACTATGAATGAAATGAATATGAATTTTTTATGTGGAAAAAAATGTTATAACCAATAAAACTATAATATTTTTTAAATGTACCTTATAACATACCATTTCCCTTGAAACTCTAATTATCTATTGTACACACTTTTATAGGATGCAACGTTATGTATTGTAGACACCTTTATCATTTGTTAATTTTCCATCAAGCTTCTAATGCATAGACCATGGATCTTTTAAGTTATCCCTGATTTTTTTATGGAACTCTTCTTTATTATATTTTATTAGTTCCTATCAAGTCAGTGATCAGTTGATCATAAATAAGATTGAATTTTATATTGATACCCAAAAAATAATAATGTTTTTCAAAGTTCTGTAATATTTATATATTCAATTTAATATTTTGAAAATATAAATTATTTTGTAGAATTTTTAAAATTTGTTATTTCTATTTTATGATTGGCTAAAAGCTATGAAGTGACAAATTACCCTGCTTGGATGTGAAATTGTTTAAACAAAATATTAATTTAGATTTAAAAAATTCAAAATGTTGTCATTACTTACATGTGGTCTTTATACTAGAGGTTTCCTTAATGATAATGAATATTATCATTTTTGTGCATTGTGTTATTGACAATTAGTACACAAGTGTCCCTCCTTATTATTACAGGTCCTCTCATTTTTTAAATACAATGTACTTTGACTTCTATATACCTTAAATGCATTTACTAATTACTAATTTTAAAACTTAAAACTAATTCTTTTTATTAATTCTAAAAAAGTACCAATATATTATTACAACAAACCATTATTAAAAAATAATAAAAAACTAATTTTAAAATTTAAAACAACTTAAAAAAACTAGCAAGCAATTATTAATTACTAAAAATATTAAAAAATAAAATAAAAACAAAAACCTTATTTTTCAAACATAAAAAAACTAGTAAGCAATTCTTAATTAATTATTAAAAAACCTTAATTATTTATTATAATTATTAATAAACTCCAAGGGGTAGCTCAGTTGGTTGGAGTTTCTGATTCCAAGACCAAAGTAGTTGAAGTTGGAGGTTCAAATCTCTGGATCCTTCAGGGTTCTCACAAGGTGTTACTTTGCAGCTCTTACTCTTGTTACATCATCTTGCAAGAGAATTATTACAACATAATATTATATGTTTTTCAAAAACCTTTACAACAATATACTCATTGCTTATCAAAATAAAATCAAATAGGAAAGATTTTATATATATATATCCCATATTGTATTTAATCAAAAGCATGAAAAATACAATAAATGAAGTATGGTATTATTTTTTTCCAACGAAAAAAACTACTATTGATATTCCAAAGAATCAAATAGTACAAAGAGAGTCTTGATTCGGAAAAAAACAAGCAATCAACGGAAATAAAAAAAAGTCTGAAATACATAAGTTCAAAACTTTCAGATCTCAAAAAAACTTAAACCGCCAGTCCACTAAATGGAGCTCAGAAATATAAAAAAAGATACAAACTTCCAGTATCAAACAACCATCTGAATCCTGACAAAAGGAAGCCTACAGAATTTAATCATAAAAGTATGTGTTGCCACTATCTAGGATAGAGTTGTCACACCACTCTTCCTAGAAAAGCTGTCCCTCCATCCCCTCCAGAGCCTGTTTGGACAACTTATCTTCCATAGAGTTATGAGATCTATAAATATGTTCAAACAAGATATTATGATGGAGAGCAATTTCGACTTGTGCACGAACACACCAATGTCTCAAACTTGTTACATTCAGTTTGAATTTGCCTTCAACCCATTTTATTGTAACACGAGAATCACCATATACTTTGATATTAACTAAGCCGAAAATATTTGCCACTTTTAATACACACCAGAGAGCCATGAGCTCCGCTTTCATGTTGCTGCCAACTCCACAATTGAGCTTGACTGTGAAATAGTGCATTTCATTAAGATAAAGAACACCTCCCACATCACATATTCCATTTTGTGTCGCCCCATCGAAGAAGAGAACTAGTTGCTCCACCTTGAGAGTGAACAAGCAAATTTTTTCCATCTTCTGTTTTTGAACACCAGAACTGTAAGCAGAAAACACTTTTAATACAATCAAGCTGCACTTTACTATATCTAGAGCCAAGTTTTGGAAGATTGCATAGTTTCTTGAGTACCATACTGCCCATGAAATGTAAATAGCAATAGAGAAAAAATATTTGTTTTTCCTGTACAAGTTCAAGAGACATAAGCTGAAATCTCCAACATCCCAATGGTAAGAAAAATTTAAATTTGAAGAGACAAAGTCCCAGACTTTTTGTGTGAAAATGCATTTGACAAATAGGTGTTGTTTGGATTCTGCATCATTGTGGCAAAGGGCACAAATGCTAGGGCCCAGCCATCCACGCTTGATTAAATTCTCCCATGTATTCAGTTTATCTTGTAAGGAAAGCCAAATGAAGCATTTAACTTTTAATGGGATATTCCATCTCCAAAGATTCTTGTACCACCAATCTTGAGGAAAAATAAATTTAGATTAGATAATTCTACTGTATGCAGTCTTTGCCATGACGATACCAGTGGATGGGTTCCCACCCCAAACTATTTGATCATTGTCTTGGATAATTTTGATACCAGCAGAGTTTAAATTATTTATATATGAATCCCAAATGCAAGCCAAGAATCCTGACAGACCTAGATCTCTCGCAGAAATCCATGCAGCAGACCCATCATCACCAGCACTGAATTGGATCTTGTTCAAGGTATTTAAACCAATAACCTGCAAATAATGAATAATAGAAGAAGGGAGAAGATATGAGTCTTCCATCCCTAGAATGGGATCCACACCAACTCTGATTTTCTCACCCGATCCCACCTGCCAAAAAAGATCAGCTTTGATCCATTTGAAAATTTTCATAAAGCCCCTCCAAATGGGAGAGAAATTCCAATTTCCCAAAATAGGATTTCTTATCCAAAGATGTACATCTTGTTTCAGATATTTTCTCTTTATGAGTCGAGACCAAAGGGTACTGCCAAAAATACCCCTCCACATGCTTTTTAATTTGAGAGCAGAACTGAAGACCTCAAGGTCTTTGATTCCCCAACCACCAATTCTGAAAGGTCTGGAGAGCAATTCAGAAGCAACCATTGGTGACTTTGAATTTTCTGCAGTCCCTGACTAGAGAAAATTAAAGAAACATTTCTTTATAGATTTTATAATGTGAGAGGGCACTTCAAGAAGTGAGAACCAGTATACTGGAATGCTCGAGAGAATAGATTTAACTAAAATTAGTTTGCCACCCAAAGATAGCAATCTATAAGACCAGTGTGCTATATGGGTTTCAATTTTTCTCACCAACCAGAGCCAGTCTTTTATGAGATAATTATTGGGATTTAAGTTGAAACCCAGATATTTAAATCCTTGCTCCAAAGGACAACAGCTATAGGGAAGAACATATGTGATATCCCTCAACATATTGACACTCGAATTTAGATGATAAAAATTGGACTTGCTAGAACTGACCTTCATACCAGAGGCACTACAAAAAGTCCGAATGAGCTCTGCAAACATTCTCCACTCTGCCACAGAAGTCAAGCCAGCCATCAAAACATCGTCAGCAAATAAAATATGTGTAATCACACATTCCTTTGTCAAATTGATGTCCTTAATCAATCCTCTATCCAGAGCTTGATTAATTAATCTGCTCAAACCATCCATAACCAATATGAAGAGAAGAGGGGAAATTGGACACCCTTGTTGAATCCCACGAGAGCAATTGAAAAAGGAGGATGGAGAACCATTAACCAACACTGAGAAATTTATAGTAGTGATGCAAGCCATTATCCACTTTATCACCAAAGGAGGCACGCCAATTCCAATGAGAATCAAGCGCAGAAAAGACCAACTGACTCTGTCATAGGATTTTTCTAAATCCATTTTAAGTAACAATGCCTTCATCTTTTTAATTTTTATGCTGTGCATCAATTCCTGAGCAATGCCAATAGCATCATGAATTTGCCTCCCTGATAAAAAACCAAATTGCTCAGCTGAGATATGTTCAGAGAACACCTTCTTCATCCTTTCAGCTAAAATCTTTGTGATAAGTTTGTAGAGCAAATTGCATAAAGCAATCGGACGATAGTCACCAAAAGAAATGGGCTTGTTCTTTTTGGGGATCAAGGTGACAAATGTTGAATTGAGAGAACCCGAAATATAACCATGGGTCCTAGAGAAATTAACCAACTCTTTAAGTTCCATTCCCAATATATCAAAGAAGTGAAGATAAAACTCCACCGGCCAACCATCAGGTCCGGGACTTTTCTCTTTGGCAAAAATATTCAAAGTGCTTTCAATCTCATCCAGAGAAACCTCCTGTTGTAGACTATCAGCATCATGATCGTTAAAAAACTTTGGAAATAAACTCACCACTTTGATTTGGTCAGCCAAATTGCAGTCACCAGGGTCACTGTAAATATTACCAAAGAATGTGATAGCTTCTATCTTCAGCATATCAAGCCCTGAAATGGTGTGACCATGAATGTCTTGTATCTCCCAAATATATTTAGAATTTCTTCTTGAAGAGGAAAAGGAGTGAATTTTTTGTGTGTTTTTATCTCCATGATTGATCCAAATATCATGGCTTTTAAGCCGCCATTCTTTTTCCTCTTGTAGAAGCAAAATTTCCTTTTTCTGCTCAAACCGCTTCATGTCTTCAAAAGATACAACATCTAAAGAGTTTGTGAAATTTGCTACAAGAGAAGCTTGTATTTTCTTTTCTAAAATTTCAAGTTCCAGCTGATCTGCCTTTTTACGCTTCTTAATCCAAATGGAAACAACCTCCTTTAAGCATTTTAATTTATAACAAAAATTTAACACCGGATTGACATCAAGCTCTCCACACGACAGCTAGAAAGATCTCACCATGCCACAAAAACTGTCATCACTTAGACAAGAGCTGTTAAACTTGAAAGGGAAAGAGAAATTGTGTCCATAATCTTCAATCTGAAGGACAATTGGCCAATGGTTTGAGAATTTAGTTTCAACAACCCAAGAACGATGTTTTTGAAAGAGACCCAATAGCTCAGCCTTAACAAGAAATCTATCCAACCTTTTATGAATTCCATTAGAACCAATCTACCATTAGACCATGTAGGAAGAAGTTTATGGGGCACCACATCAATCAAGTCTGCATCTAACAGGAATTTGTTAAAGAAATCTGCCATGTCATCTAACCTGGCCGCAGAACCCCAAATCTCAGAAGCACTGCAGGAGAAATTTAAATCACCTGCAATAATCAGATCAGCCAGATTCAGCAGACCAGATTCATGGAGATAATCCCAAAACTTCTGTCTCTCCCTGTATGGGGCATAAACATTGAGAATAGAAAGTGTTTGATGAATCCCACAAAAAGACCCTTTGAGAAAAATACCCCAAGGGGTATTATAGGCTTTGAAAGCAAAAATGCAGGGTTCCAAGCAACAGCAAGTCCCCCTGACAAACCACATGAATTGACAGCAGCAACCTCCCAATATGGCAAGATTTTAGCAAGTTTGGAAATAGCAACTGCGTCATCACACATAGTTTCCTGAAATAGAGCAATAGCCGGGCTAGTAGCTTTGAGAAGATTGGATAAGGCCTGAGCCTGGGACACCTTACCCAATCCATGGAGATTAAGTGATAAAATAGACATTAAAGACTACCCAATGAAGGGGATGATGCTCTAAGCCCCTCTGATATGGAAACATCACCAATAGAAATAGCTTCTAATCACTTTGAAACAGGAATGTAAGTGTCTAAACCTGGGATCACAGACTTGTCCTTAGTCTTTTTTTTCTTTCCCTGACGAATGGTAACATTTTGATAATTGAGTGCAATCAAAGGTTTAGCCAATGAGCCACTACCCGGGTTCTTTGATAAAGTATCTAATGGAGGGAATTCCTCCCCATTCTCAGATAGAATATAACCACTATCATTTAAAATGGAGGAGTCAACAACAGAAAGTGGAATAGAAGGTAAATCCGAAGGAATGCGGACAATATCTGTCCTAGTGGTAGAATCAATACCCTTCTCCCTAGTAGGTTCAACAGGAATGGAGCTAGGAATTGAGGACTCGTCACCAACTACTGACCTAGAAGCAAAAGTACCATCCAAACTCCCTGAGGAAACCGAAGGAATGAGGATAGGGTTTGAAGGGTCAGAACCCTCAACCGACCGAGGACGGGAAGAAGAAGTTTCTAAACACGAAGCAGCAGTCTCCAGTTCATAAATCAGATTACAGCCAACCACAGGCAGCGAAGAAGCAGAATCGTGCTTAACCAACAAATTACCCGTAACTAGATCATGCCTCATCAAAATTTCCCCTCTAGAGATTCGTTTAGAAAGGGATTTTTCCGAATCCTCAATGAAGGCTAACTCATCCGAAGATAGGACAGGAAAAGATGCAAGATGATTAGCATTAAACTTACTCAAAACTGGTGAAATTTGTTTTGAAGGTCCCGCCTTTGGAGAAGACTGCCCAAAACCAAAAGAGTCATCGAGCTGCTAACAAGAACGAGGACAATTTGCTCGATCATGACCCACCTTGTGACAGGAAAAGCATCTGAAAGGAATTTTGAAAAAATCAAGTTGTTGATGCCAAACCCTACAACCCCACGCAATATCCACTTCCATAGGTAAGCCAATATGCAGGTCAAGCTCCACCATGCCCTTGGCATATCTCCTGTCCATGCCATAAAGGTTTTGTTTATCCAGTCTAACAAATCGGCCAACTGAATTTTACAAACCTATTATGACATCCTCTGTCCATAACTCAATAGGCAAACCTGGTATGAGCATCCACAGGTGCCGCACAGCCTGGAATTCCTTAAGGGGATCAAAATTAATGTGCCAGCGCATGAGATATAGAGAACCTTTTTTGAACTCCCAAAAAACCGAGAGGATTTTATCCAGATGTTCTGGCTCTGAGAAAATAAAAAAAACCCACCGATTCATCAGAAGATTGATCATGGGGCCATGCCTGTCACCGAGAGCCAATATTTGTTGACCCAATCGACAATTTCAAGCTTATTCCCAGAGGTAAATTCCAGGCGGTCGACGAGAGCTCTCTCAGCCAGAACACCAATCCGCTCAATATTATAATCAGAATCTATGTCAAACTTATCAACAGAGGTCCGAGCTTTGTAGGTTTTAAGGAGATGACAGTTCTTAGCCCCTTAAACCACTGGGTTTGATGATCTTGGAAGAAACAGGCGCAGACCCATCAGCAAGAAAGGTAGACGAGGACGGAGCAGAAAGTAAAGGGTTTCCCGAAAAAGAGTGAAGTCTATCCATGATGGGGAAACCGGGAAAAGAGGTAATCACCGCCACTTGCCAGGCACACCGCCAATAGCCACCAATAGACAGGTGGGCCACCAACTGCCAAATATAGCCACGAAAAAGAAACCCTGCTAAAAAAGGAGAAAGGGCAGAACTAGAATACCAAATAAACCCAGCCAGATATGGAACCAGATCCTTCACAGGAAAAAACCGAAGAAATTAAGTTGAAAAGTACGAGAAGTAGGTCGCGACGAGAACAAACACTTCCCACGTTTTTTATACTTGGCTAGTACTAGGCTGATTGAGCAAATCAGCTGGACTCCAAGTTGTCGCGAACCCACAAAATGCCTAATCAACCATCATTCCTGGTAAATTCCTGCAGAAAAGCCAAAAAACCCTAAAAAACCCCCGAGCTCCATCAACACCATATGTAATGCTTTTGTTATTCTCCATGATTATAATTTATACAAGAGAAATACTATAATTAAAATGTGGAATATATGTGTCTATGATGTATTATATTTTTATTTAGTAAAAAACACAAATATACATTTAATAATAATAATAATAATATTTTTTAAAGATTAAATATATTCTCATAAAAAACAACTATTTTATTTATTTGTCATCATAAAAGTATTTAGAACAATATACTTAGAACATAATATTAAAGATTGATTTTATATATGTATGTGTGGACACGTGGGCCATATTTTATTTAATCAAAAGCATGAAAAATATAAAAAATAAGTATGTAGAATATATATATATATTGTAATTAAAATATAGAATATATGTGTCTGTGATGTATTATATTTTTATTTAGGAAAAAATATAAATATACATTTTATAATTATAATAATAATAATAATTATTATTATTATTATTATTATTTTTAAAGATCAATTGCATTCCCATACAAGAAGGTACTTTATGTATTTGTTTTCATAAAAATACTTAGAACTTAAATATTCCTATAAAAATAATTTGTAACCCTGAACCTATATCATAAATGGACATTTTCGTCGGTTCATTAAAAATTGTTATTATAAACATTCTTAAAATGTCCATTCTTCAAATAAATATTATAATATGCATTTCAATCTATTTTGAACTCTAACAATGTTGAACCCGAAACAATAAACCCAAAAATATAATAGTTGTTCAAATTTGCTAAATGTTTTGCCACTTTTACATCAATCTGTTAGTATACAAATAGGAGGAACTAGTAATTATTCTAAACAATTAAGACACTAAGACACTGACTAAATGTTTAGAAATTAATGGTTTTATAACTCTTTCATAAAAATGCAATTTATTTTTTATATATCTATTTCATCATATAATATTATAAAACACTTCAACTATGAAAATTTCAAAATCTTTAATTACAATATCATAATCATTAAAATTTAATTCTACACCAAAAAGAAAACCCATGTAAAAACTAATAAATTCCTTCTACATGGTACAACCATGCTTATAATTGACTTTTATTGTTACCCTCCTCATAAAGGATATAACAAGGAAAAGTTGTTAAAGACAGCAAGTCCCTATCTTAAGAATAGTTAAAGAGCATTGGTTCCAAGCTCTTCACATAAACATAATAATGCCCAAAATACATGAGGATCTGAATAGATAAAATGGAGATTAAACTATAATAATGTATAAAAAATAGGAAGCTCAATTTTATCACCAAAACACTAGCAATATGCAAACCAGAAGCAATCATACATAAATCCATGTACCTCAATAGAGATATCACAAAATATATAAGTCAATTTGTTTATGTTGATAAGCTTTAAGCACATAATCATAACTATAAAATAAATGTTTTTAAAAAGAAAAACAATTTTATTTTTTGAGCGATATGGATGTACCAATTCCATATTATTTTTTACAATTGATATATTAAGTCCCAAAAGCATATCTTAATATATAAAGTTCGAAAAGCATATCCTAAGTCAGTATAGCTAGCTAGAGACGAGATTTGTCTTGAGAAACCAAACAAAAACAAGGTTGCATGGCAGCGGATACTTGCCGAGGTTGGATAAGTAGGTCGAAGCTTTCGTTTGTTGAGTTTGGTTAGAGGATACAGTCTCGTGGGTTGGTCCTTTTGTATGAGTTTGGTCCGAGGATACGTTTTCATGGGTTGGTCTTTGTGGAGTTCCATATGAGCAGTGGGTTTATATTTCATATTTCAAAACATCCCATTATTAGCAAACAGAATTAGGGTGTATTACACAGCTTATCATGCTACAACAACTGACTTCCACATGGACAATGATCATTGAAACAATTAGAAAAATTAAATTGGGACTTCACAATTTGAATTTTTTGCAGTTGCTGCATAGGCTAGGTTTTCGTATGCTTAGAAAGTGCACAGTTCATACATTTTGATCACATGGTCTGAAATTTTCTTATTCTAGTCAATGTTTCAGTGCGCTCATAAATTGATTAGTATCGTTATTTTTCAAGTTCTTTATTACTAGTTAGAGCGCCTAATAAATCTTGTTGGTGGTAGTGCCGATCCAAGTGAAACAAGAATTACCAACGAATATGATCAATTTCCAAGCAGTTTGGATAAAATGATAAAGATTTTTAGTCAACCCTAAACTAATAGGGATTCAACCTTATCGAATACTATATAATCAACATGGTTATTAGTATTATGAACTTTGGCATAAAATAAATTCCATATACGAATTGCAGAGTTGATAGGATCGATTGTATGTATATATATATATATATATACACATTATCAAACAAAATATATGGGTTTAATGATAGATTCGATAGGGTCGATTGTATATATATACACAGTATCAAACAAAATATATGTGTTTAATGATAAGAACTCATACGGGATGTAGAGTTGACATGGTCGACCATTTAAACGTTATTAACCAATCAATAAGAGAACCATAAATGAGAGCCGTGTAAATGCTTATGTGTATATATGGTGGAAGGTTGTGAGGCCATATGTTTGACTTCCATGGAATCGAACGCAAGATGTCTAAGAAGTGGTAATACATAAATTAATACAAATAGACAACACCGGCAAAAACTTTAATAGGGACAAAACATATCGTATCAGTGTAACATTGTCATTATGCAGAGAATTCAACGCATATCGGAAAAACAAACCATAGATACATTTAATTAAAATGATAATATGATGATAGAAGCCTCATAGGCAGCAAATACCATACTCTACAAAGAAATCAAGATAACTAGCAGTTAACGAAAGTTTACAAGTACAAGCCTTTAGTATATGTGGTAGATAACCCTTGCGATGAGGCGATAACCATGTCATTGTTACCTTTGGTTCCTATAGAAACTAAGAGTCACACCTGGCCCAAATTTTGTTGACTCTTTGGAGAGTGAAACATCTTGGCCATGCAGGTGACATTGCAAGTGTGGCAACATAACACACGAACTCACCGAACGCATAGAAATTTTGCAGAACGCATAAATGTTGGTAAACGAATAGGTGGTGGCAGGTAGAATTAATAACCATGAGGCAGGCCTGGCATAGCAGACATCCTAGGGTAAGAAAATTGCCCATGAAGGAAATAGAGACACAAAAAATGCACCATGCTAAGAAAAACATGAGGAAACTCTAGACGGCCAAACTGCTAGGAATTGAGCAGTCAATCAAATCAGCAGGAAGCTCAAATTTGAAATGTTGCAGGAAATTAAAGGCAATGCTAATGCACAGTATCAATTAAGGTTATGATTTTGCAAAAATCAAACTATAGACAGCCAAACTCCTAGGAATTGAGCAGTCAATCAAATCAACAGGAAGCTCAAATTTGAAATGTTGTAGGCAATTAAAGGCAATGTTAATGCAAAGTATCAATTAAGGTTATGATTTTGCAAAAAGCAAACTATAGATGGCCAAACTGCTAGGAATTGAGCAGTCAATCAAATCAGCAGGAAGCTCAAATTTGAAATGTTGCAGGAAATTAAAGGTAATGCTAATGGACAGTATCAATTAAGGTTATGATTTTGCAAAACCGGATGGCTTATAGAGATAAAAAATTACAAAACTACAACAACCACTACATTTGTACTTTTCAATTGAAAATGCCAAGAGTGAAGTCTCTGGCAGAAAATTTTCTCAAAACTATTGGTTCAGAATTTTTGACATCTAGGTAAGTGTGTAGAAAAATTTCAGTATTTGAAACTTTAGGACTGTAAACACTTCTGATGCATTTCAAGATAATTCCACAGTAAATATTTGTGTGTATTTTATACTGTTTATAAAATAAAGCTCTGGGATTTCCTTTACTGCTTATTTTACTATCAATTTCAGACTCAGTTTCCTGGAATTGTTTTGCATAAACATTAAATGGACAGACCACTAACAACAAACTATGGGAAAAATAATTAGGAATGAACAACGATTCCAAACTATGGACATAATGCTTGCATATGTCTTTTATCTGCCGTTTGGTTCCTCTAGATACTACAGGTGTTGCAGTTTTGGAAATGGCGCTTTAATATTTACAATGCAAAAAAAATTCATATTTATAGTATTCCTCTTTATATTGCAAGTGTTAGGCTTTGGCAACGACGTTTTCAGATTTACAATGCAGAAAAACTTTCATTATATTTTTTATTTCATGCCCAAGAAATATTTCATTTTCAAAAAGGACAGCTTCCTGAAGTTTTGTCAGATATAATTGAATATCCAGATAATTTTAAGTTCGAACTTCGAAGAGGAGAGAATAGAGCACTCACTATATACCCAATAAAAACGACATGAAAATGGGGATGGTTCTTAATGGGGAAAGAAGAGCTCATAGCATGCTGAAACTCGACTTGTTGTAGCCAATAGGCTTAAGTATCAAGAAATCCTTTTGAGAATTGGATATTTTGAGATGGTGATTGCTGTTGAAGATCTCAGTCCTCTGTTACCAGAGTCTTCGTTAGTTGACAGAAATGTGAAAGAGATTCATTCGAAAACCTCTAGTCGTCATCTGAGAGAGATCCACATTCTGAGTTTCACATTTCTCCTCATCTTTAGGCCTTTCCCTTTCCTTGCCTTGAAGCTTTAGCCAAACAACCCACAACTAGCATTTCCCTTAAGGTTAGGTTTAAGCTACGCTCAGTCTAGATAATAAACAAGGCTTTCCAGTGTTCCAGTCCTGGAATCCCTCGGTGCGATGAAGGTGGAGGCAGTGCAGTGAAAACCATGGCGGACGCATGGTAAATTGTAGAGTGAAAAGGTGGTGTATGGGAAGTATCCATAATTTATATTCCCCATTAAAGTGCGAGAGCCGAGATCATTAAGATTCATAGAGATGAGATCAGTAAGATTCATAGCTGGAAGATGCACCACCCTTGGAGATGATGAGACCATGGCAAAATAAAGGAGGTTTACCAATAGCCCTTCTCAAAATCTAGGATTACATCCAAGAGAAGGGGTCTTCTTTCCTTGACTTACTGGTTGAACACTTGTCAGATGATTAATAAATCTTTTCTAGGCGGTGCGAGGAAAAAGGTGTAGGCAGTGCATGTCAGATGGTTAATAAAGCTTTCTAGGCGGTTAATATTTCTAAGCGGTGCATGTCAGATGATTAATAATTTTTTTCTAAAACCTAGAATAATTAAGAAGGGTTTTTGAAAACCAAGAAGACCACCGTCGGTCCGGCAATAACACCCTCAACCTCTCAGCCAATTGCATGAGACATAAATTGACTTTATTTTGAAAAGATAAATAAAAGAAATGATACTTAATGTAGGACTTAGGATAAATGATATAAATTTTTAGTCAAAACACTAACTAATAGTGTTTGACCAAATATCGAAAACAATATACTTGCTACCGGGCCTTCGGGGGCAGGTATAATAATACATATAGATTGCAATTTGTATAAGCGTATACTATCTTTAAAATTAAGCTTGGGCATTTTACCGAAAATTCCAATCTCTCCAACTTTGGAAAAGTTCAATTTGAATAGTTAATACTTGCATTGGCATAGGATGTTATCTTGTGACCAAGAAACATCATGTCTTTTTTTTCCGCAATAAAAATTTAAGTCCAAAATTTTATTAAATTATGAACTATATTGTTAAAATAGCATAAGTGCTTTACATATATTCTTAAACATAAATTAGTTTTATGCTAAACAACCATGCCAAGGATTTACAATGTTACATAAATACCAACATAGCAAGGTAAACCTACATCATAAGGTATCAGAGCGGGTTAGGAGCCTCAAATGACATATAAGAATGTTCCCATGGGTTAACGTAATACCCCTCGATGAGACCCATGAAATGATCATACCTATGATGTAAATATTGATATGCAAATGTCTGTATGGAAGAAAAAATGTATATTTTGTAATTATTAATAATAAAAATTATAACTAACTGTGGTTGAGGCAGAACGTTGAAAAGATCGGGGACTAGTGTATTCACCAGAGTCAAAAAGGGGGTTAAAAGGCCTTAGGTGGGGGAAACCTTTGCTATGAACTTTTTATAATCCTAAGTTCCTTAAAATACCAAATTTTTGGCTAAGTCATAAATTCCATGACTTAAGACTTAGGTTTAAATCATAATTATCAATTAATTATGAATATGTGGGATTAAGGAAAGTGTTTATGTGTTTTAATTAAAAGAGAGAAACATGGGTCTCTTGGAGATCCCACTTGTTTTAAACTTGTCATGCATTTAACATACCCATGCAAGTGGGAAAAAGATTCAATTCCTTCATTCCGGGGAAAAGAAGGGGCGCGGGTCTAAAATTATATGTACCTGGGAAGAAGACTGAAAGAAAAAGAGAGAAGTTGGGAGGAGAGACTGCAGAGTTGCAAGTGCACAAACAAGCACATGAGGAAAAATGAGACACGAGCAGAGGAGACTCTAACGATTGAACCTACCTAAATTATCCATGAACCTTTGATTACTTAAGGTTTTTTTTTACCGTTGTTTTGTGGTCAAGGAAATGGTGAATTGTACATAAACTATTCTGGTGGATTTCTTGTGTATTGGTTAATTAGTGATGGTTTTCACTATGGTGTGATTGGAATGAAACCAGGATGGGAAGTGTATGAGACTCGGCCATTGAACCTACCTTAATTATCCCTAAACCTTTTTGTGTTTAAGGTTGTTTTTACTGATGTTTTGTGGTCAAGGAAATGGTGAATTGTACATAAACTGTTCTGGTGGATTTCCTGTGCACTAGTTAAGTAGTGATGGTTTTCACAATGGTGTTATTGGAATGAAACCAGGATGGGAAGTGTATGGTTTGGCATGGAATTGGTTTAATCCTGTATTCTCCTGGATGCCTGAAATTTTTTGTGAACCTTTGGAAATTGTGAGGAATTACCCATGATAATCATGTGATGGAATGATAGTGGGTGGGAGGACTGATTTTCTGGTGAATTCACAAGTCCCAGCTCAGGGGTGGTGTTCTGATGAGAGAGTAATGAGTAGAAATACCTACGGTTGGGTGGAGTGTGGCTGCCACGAAGCCAGCTGTCAATGTTAATCCATTTTACAGATAAGTTTAATTCCTAGAAATTATGTTTAAATTTCCGAAGGATAATTAATTATTTACGGGTTAAATATTTGCATGATTTACTTGTTAAATTTCCTAAGTTTCGATATAAGGTAGGAATTCTTAATTATTTGGATTAATTCATGGGCAGGAAATAAGTACAAGTTTAATTATGCGATATTGATTTTATGCAAGCCGGTCTATTTTTATATAAGTCGAATTCAAAAATTATTTCCTGTACAAAATGCTAATTTTCCAGTTTGAAATTGCAATGTTTAATTAAATGATGTCGAAGAGCACAAGGTTCGGAAAATTTAAAAGAATAGATAAATAAGCTTGAATTTTATTCATGTCTATTATAAATATTTAATAAATTTTTGGTGATTGAGTCGGTTCGACCAATTTATCGAATAAAAATAGAAATTGTTTGATATAATTATTTAATAAAGTTTTTGTGATTGAGTGGTTCGACCATTTTTTCTAAAGAGTTACGTTCGACCAGCTTGTCTAATAGGTAAATTGAAAACTATAGACTTATTTGATTCATTGAAACCAAAGTTGTTTTGGGTTAATAAAAACCATGGGTTGATTACCTTGAGTTAAGGCATGTTTTTAGGAGCCTTGTAATGAGTGGTATTGTTAATTTGAAAACCACTGGTTAGAGTGGTATAATTACAAGTTTATGATTTAGTCCAAGTTAGACATATATGGATATGCTTAAGTTGAAGTTATCTAATTCGACCATATTTGGTGAAAGAATTAGTCCGTTATAGTGTCAGTGAAATTATTTAAGTTAATTTAAAAGAGGTAATGCATTTAGTCGGTTGATAGACTAAATTATTACAGTTGACAATTTTATTTTAGTTTTATAAGATAATTGTTGAATTAATATTTCCTTGATTTAGTGAAATGGAAATATGCATATATTTGGAAAATAATATTTTTTCCTTGTCTTAAGGAAATATTTGGAATAATCGACAACTATTTGTTTTAGTCTAAGAAGACTATATATATATATATTTTTATTTTTTTTTCATAATTGTCGGGTTAGTCTACAACCGACAACTATATGTTTTAGTTGAAGTAGACTATATATTTATATTTAAAAGCTCTCTATTTTCATAATTGTCCAGTCAGTCTACAACCGACAACTATATATATTTGAGTCGAAGTTAGACAAGTATTTGTTTAGTTGGTCAACCAATCGACTATACTATCTCGACCGTAGTCGGATCTTGACCGTAATTTATGATAAATGGTCAGAGTTCCTAAGAGATAGTTAAATAGGAAGTTTTAAAAATAAGTTTTACTATACATTTCATACTGTGCAGGGAGTTACTATTAACTTTGCATTTGTGCATTAAACTATTTTGCATGAACATATTAAATAAATGTGTCATAGATTATTCTATGCTTCTGATATTATGAGTTTTATACATTTGTTAAAATATTTAATGGGTCTTTTGAAATATTTTTATGCTTCCGCTATTTCATTTTATAGTTAATATGCATTATTAAATGCAATTGTCAAAGGGGTGTGTTATAGTTAATGATTATACTGGAGTGGCTTGAATAATCATAATACCCATGGTCAATATCTTAAACAAAAGGTGGTCCTAGATCAAGTTCCTTTATGACGCCTTTATCTACCTCACATACTTTACTTGATCCTTCCTCAAAATGCAGGCCCGATTTAGATAGGAAATCATCCTGGGCTTTATGTTCCCTGTATATGTGGTGGAAAGAGACAACATGAAACACAGTTAGCAACCTGTAAGTCTCCTTTTATAATGGCTTCAAGAAGATGTTTTCAAGCTCCGTATCATGTTCCTAAACTTCATTGATAGAGGGGATTTCTATACACTATTATGTTTCTAAACTTCCTTGCTAAAGGAGCGTTGCGGGACAGCCTACCCTTTCTTGTTCTTGAAAGTATACTATCAATATCATTATTATGTTGTCAAGGATTTGGGGGCCTAACGATGGGGTCGAGTGGTTTTCACTCTCCCCACTAGGGATCAAACCCCATTGAGCCATCGACATGTTGTGATAAGGATAGAAGTGTAGGAACCCCCCTGTACTGGTACCCTGATGGGGTATGTCTTCGGATGTCTCAGATCTTGCTAAGTCATAAGTTATTGGTATATCTAGCTTGCAGGCTATTAGATATACTCTCGGGGTTATAGTGGTAGTTTCCAAATTTGAACCTGTACCTAGCCCAGGTAACCTCGACGTAGTTACCAATTCCCCATGGTAAAAAGTATATCATTATTCTAATTTTCTTTGACTTTGACTGCCTCACGAAAAATACACTAAGAGAGGAAAATAGTTTTGATAGTTTATCGTTAGACATTTGAAAGTTTTTGTTTCTATTTGACGACATTTCATGTTGGTTATCCCGTCATTGCATTGCTTTTTCCTCTGATAATTGTATATTGTAGCGGTTAGATTATTAAAAAAATAAAGATATTAAAAAATAATTGACCCTCCTATCAATATATAAGGAATCCAAAGTGTGTGTAAGGACTCATTCAAATGACATTAACTTGGCAATGTCCACTTTTGATTTTTGTGCTCCTTAAATGCCATTAGGAGGAAATATGCTTACAATAGTTTTCAATTTTTACCATTTAAAATCTAGCTAAGAATGAAAATATTAAACAAAGACATGTGTGTGATCACACTCGAAAAATGAAAGAAAATTTATGTAGACAATAAGACTAATTACATGAATGTTGGAATGTATAGTCATTGTTTTGTATTGGTGTATTGTGACACCTACCAAAAAAACTATAATTATTCAGAAGACATGTAAGAACCTATTTTGTATTGATCAACATTTATTAAATGAAGTCGCAAATTATTTTTTTACTAGAAAAATTACCAGGTAGCACTGATGTAGAATGATGAAATATTCACATAGATGAGGTACTAATATTGGCAAATATGGATCGGTATGAGGAGGTATAGAATTATATGAAAGGTACTTTTGTTGAAGATGATTTTTTCCTTGTTGGGTGTTCATCTTTCCTATTCATAAACAATTTATAGGGATGGGTAAAGTCTCATCCCTTGGGTAGTGGAAAGGTTTATCCATGGGGACCTAAGGAAAAACATAGAGAAACACTCGACTATAGAGGAAACATGGGTTTTCAAGTTGAAAGGCTCGATCAAACTTTGTTAAACACATTAATTAAGGTTGTTAGAAGTTTAAGTTGAATTGTATTACATTATTCATTTATTCTGTTTGTCTCTATCTTGATTGATGTTTGAACTTGCCTACCAATGAGCTGTTGTACACAATCTTAGTTACAAGCTAAGTGCGAATGCATTGAATTGTTGGATTAACGAGAAAACTTATACTTTTAGCATGCCTTCAATTAGCCTTGGTACAACCAATATAGTGCCTTTAGGAAAGGAAATAGACCATATTTTTAAAGTCTTCATAGAGGAGTGTTATAGCATGATTTTCCACATCTATGCAACATGCTTTTTATTAGTTGATTTACATCATTGTAGACTGTTTTATCCTGTTACAGTTCAAACCCCATTATCCCTTCTCAGTAAAACCTTCAAAAATCCCAATTTTATATATGGATGTGACCTATGTATGGCTATCCCATGTCCACGTGACTCTGTAGTGTTTAGCCCGCATCCCTGTTGTTTTGAAGGTAAAAAATTAAATAAATTTCGGGAAACAAGAAAACAAATTCACGGTTATTCAACCACCCTTTTCCCGTAAATAACTAATGGAACTTCCCTAACTCCCTCCCCCGAAAGTATAAAATATGCAAGAGGAAGCATGAGAAGGAGGAGAAAAGAAGAAAAACACCCTTATGTTTCTCTTTTGCATATTGAAACCATAAACCTTATTCCCAAGTCTGCAATTAAAACCCCCATATATGGAAATCTGCATTTCCAACATTCTCCATTTCTTTCTTGCCAATAAAGTATCATATTATTTTCTTTGGGAATGCCTTTGGAGTATCAATGAGGTGTGTATGTTTGTGGACCAGGATGGAGGAACTCATAATCCAGTTTCAGAACAGTGCCACGGCTGAGAACAGGTGAAATCTATCTTGCATCTTGATGTTATTTTGTATAAAAAATTCCCTTTCCTGTCTAGTGATGTGTTGATATCCTTTTATTTATTATCTTGCAAATTCAACATATTTATTTGTGATCAAACCATTATATCTACGACAGTCTACTTGTATCTGTGTTCCTACTTGTGATTGCATATTATTAAAGACACGTTTGGAGCAAAGTTGAGAAGAAGTATCTTTTACAAATGTTGGACCTGAGGTAGGAAATCTTTCCTTGGTTTACCAATTTTATCTTGAAACTGTAAACTGATTTATTTTGCATTTACTAGTAGGATTGCTATGAATTGTTTATGGGAACCCCTCTGTAGTAAGTTAACCCAAAAGGTTACTAGGGACTAATTCCTTGAAATATAATTGGCAACTCTACTGGGGAGTTTTCTTTATTTTGGGTTTTGAGTTTTTTTGCTTTGATTTTGTTTGTTTTTGGTTTGAATCAATATTTTCTTTGAAGATATCCTATGTTAACCTAGTAACTGCTCATTTTAGAACCATTATAGAAAGTAATTTTGTTTGTCTTGGCTGTGATTTTTCAATTTTTCATTTCCTTGTGCATGTACACAAGCTATTGTGAGCACAGGCACGTTTCAGGCCTATATTGTTCTCTGTTTTTTATTTTTTTATTTTTTTCCTAGGAACATGAGCCGAACACTAGACAGCCGCGTCCACTACGGGCTGCTAAATCATAGACCACATCTATTAATTTTTCTTTTTTTCTTCAGTTTTCTGTTTTCAGAGCTAGGAATGTGGGTTTTTATTTTGTCTAAATTGACTGTGAAAGGTTAAGTCTCAGATGGTTAGTCCAGAAATTGATTTCTTCCCAAGAATGGAAACTTTCCTTTTTAAGGCCAAGTTGAGTTTTTTAGTGGATATTTTCTTTGTTTTTCATCCACTCTTTTTGGTTCTTTTACAGTTTTTATACACTGTTTACATCCAAGGTTATAAAAAACTGAAAATTGGTTATTTATACTTCTTATAAAAGAAAACAAAATAAAAGTTTCTTAAGAGTTTGTAAAAAGAGTTTTTGTTTTATTTTGTTCTTGTGTGTGCATTGGAAAAGTAAAAGAAAAACTTTGATTTCAAGTATTTTTGTTCCTTCGATGTTTGTTTGCAAATTGAAAAGAAAATTTTTCATAAGTTATAGTTTCCTTTCTTTGTAGACAATAAAAAAAAGATGTTCAGTATTGGTAGGATTCGATTTTTCCCTTTTTTTCATTTAGTTTCAAGAAAAACAAATTGTGTATTTTATTTTTGTTATTACAAAAGAAAAAAGGAAAAAGAAGTGAAATAATAAGAGTATTGCATTGCTTTATTTTTCATTTAAATTTAACAAGCACTCATTTTCTTTTTACAAGCGTTACATCATAAGTTGCATATTTGCACCCTTGACTAAGAAATCCATATAAAATGAATGCTTAAATTAAAATCAACTAGAACATTTTCTTTTTAGGGGAGTTCACCAATAGCTTAAGTTAGCGCTTTGGAATAGGACAGTTGTAAACTTTTCAAAGCACATAAACCTTGAAACAATGGTGGTCTTTCTTCAGGATAGGACAAATACAATTTTTTAAGCAGTGTGGCTAGGAAGCTCTACTCACACCAGAGTTAAGCACAAGGTTATGTGAGGTTAGTTTGCAGAGATATCCCTCCAATTCCTAATCAAGCATCTACCAATGGTTTTACATATACGGGGACTTTCTTCAATACCTATGTATTGTTGAAGTTTCAGGCTTAGCTACCCTACCCATATGAACAATTCTGACCTGTGACTATTCCTCCGGATGTTGTGAACTAATTGGTAGCCATAATATCTTGTCCTAGTATCATCCATAGGTGCTAGTAGAGTATTTTCTTCGAACATCTTGGGCGGGCTTTGAGCATGGAGCATTAGTACCCTTAGAGGGTGTTTTTCTATATTTATCTACAAAAACACTTGCACCAAGAAGGGAAACATGCTCGGCCTAAGCAACTACTTTCAACCTTTGTAGTTTCAGTGGTGGAACTTAATCAACCCACACTAAAAATTTGGAAGGTTTATCTGTTTGCTCAAGCCTTGATATCCCAAGGAAAATTTTAGTGATATGTTGTTTGCTCTGTGTGTGTTTAGATGGCCTTAGGATTTTCTGAGTCTAAAATTTTTTAATGGTGAAATATCAACCACTTCACCAATCAAGGAGGATTCAAAATATTCCTTTGTTTACATTGGATCCCCCACCGCTTCCTCATAGGTGCTGCATAAACACAAGTGGATCATTTGAACCAACTGGAATAGTTGATATTCATGGGGATACTGACCTTATCAGGAACAACACTCCTACACCACACACTACTTTGGTTGAATATCTAGAAGTTGAAGGCTTTGGTAGACACTTTAACCCACCTTTAATTGGAACTCACGATCCAATTGTAGTACAAATTCATCCTTCTATTGAACCCCGGTTAAGCACTTATAGGATTACGAGCGAATTTATTATGGATAATGTAGGTGAAGGATCAGGGGACTTAGGTACCCATACATTTTCCATAATGTTAGGAGGGATCTCCCATACTCAATTCGGTACCCATGTCCCTTCCACAACCTAGGTTACTACTACCCTATTTGTGACTTCTATTACTTGGTCTGTGCCTATAGGGTCTTCGATTACTCAATATTTGAGTGTTCATATTTCCTCAAGGACTAATGCTTTTACATATGGCATGCCTACAACAGGTATACCAAATTTTTCATTCACATCTACCCCTACATCCCAAAACTCGGTTGTTGGTCCTAGTGGTTCTTCTTTGTGTTTTCAAGGGTTTCCTTGGGTGGAGAACACATTCCCCCTTCTCCCCCTTATGTAGGACCCATGCCTTTTCATTCCATTGGGCATGTTTTGGGTTCGAACCAATTTATAGGATTTAATTTTCAAATAGGTGGTTTTCAGTCATCGGCTACAACGAATCCTTTCTCACTTTTTAGTGGAAGATGTAATACTGCAATGCCTTCAAGTAGTATTTTTGTTGGGGGAAATATGTCTCAACCTCAGTGGAACTAGACACGGGATATGAGGGGAGGAAATCCTACCCAAATTGGGTGGAATCCCTTTGTAAACACTTTCACTTCGCAGGATATGGCTAGGGGAAACCCCAACTAGCCTTTTGGAAACTTTGGTTAGGGAAAGTTACCCCATCAAGCACCGTAGCCCATCCCTTTTTCATCACAACCAAGATTACCTTTTTTGGCAACTTTAAATTTTATAGATCTGTTGAAGCTAATGAACGATTCAGTGCAACACAATCCAAATTGGCTCCCTATTCCCACTAAGCTACCTTTAGACATTCCAAAATTCAAAGGTAAAAATGGTGAAGATCTAGGAGACGATGTTACTAATTTTCATTTATGGTGTCCCTCGAGATTCAATTAGACTAAGGTTATTCCAAAGAACCCTCACCAAGGTAGCATCAAAATGGTATATTGAGCTACCATCAGCTGCTTATTATCGTTTCAAATATTCGGCAACAGTTTTTCTCAACCATTTCCAACTCCATGTTCGATATGATGCCGATACAGACTTTTTGTATAATTTTAGACATAACAAAAATCCACCCATATTTCTGATCATATTCAAGAGTGGCGAAGAAAGAAGAAGATGATTAAAGATGCTATACCTCCCGAATGTTTATTAGAATGATTTTTAAAGTCACATTTGTTTTAACAAAAACAACGTATATAGATTTGTATTAAAAAAGGTTGTGCACAACCATTCATTACAAAAGAGAAGAGCCTTGTAATAGAAGAAAGTTCAAAATGGGAATTGTATGAGTACCCTGATTGGATCTGATATAATTTCTAAACTGTTGTCTATTGTTTGCTACAACAAAAGAGGGATATACCCTTACATAATGGAAATTTAACAAAATGCAGAAAAACATTCAACTTTAAAACAAAGGAGTCAACCCAGTCGATGAGGAGCTATTCTAACCATATTTTTGTTGTTGTACTGAAGTTTATTCTACAATTCTCATGTCAACACAAGGTGATTCCTAGAAATGGATACATTGTGACATTCTAGACATTTTCAAAATTTCTTCTTTGATAACATTTATAGTACCCATCAATGCAAACAAATTTCGTTCCAAATCATCAATTCGTGAGTCCTGGCAAGTTAATTGCTGGGAAATGTACCTAATATCCATGGTCGACTCCCTATGTGATTTTATACATGTGCAGACGGATTCAAACACCTTTTGCAAATGAACTTTAAAGTCTTCCATGCTTGCTTTCAAGTACGCCATTCCTTCTGCTAGGCCGGCCATTGAATTTCTATCGTGGACGAGGGTCGAGTCATCAACCAAAGGATGAAAAGCTAGAGGGCGAGCGAAGTAGGTGAGGTTTTCCATACCTATGAAGAGCCAAAGGGGAAATTTCTCAGAGGATTCAAAGTGAGAGGGGCTCTACATAATGTTTTCACGGTTGAGTTCACAAATAATAATGGAGGAGGGAGTCTCCTTTAATGTCGGAGCATGTGTACTGCCACTGGGGTGACGAGCGAGGGTGAGGACATGTGAAGGCCCATGCATCCTTGCCAAAATTGTCATTGAACCATTAAACATTCTTGTCTTAACCGATCTTAACCACCCTTGATACCCATGCTCATGGGATGCACTTGTAAATTTCCTTACCATTGTTGTATTTAATTGATCCCATGGAGAGATTAGCCCCTTGGTTTGTCACTTCATACGCTTGTTTGTTATTTTCTTGAAGTATGTGTAGATAAAGGACTTCAAGGGGGGAGGCTATCTATTTAATCCTCCTTTTCATTCTATTATTTCTAGATTCTCCTTTCATGGTCCCTGTCCTCATTTTTTGGATGGCATGTCTAGAATATCCAAAAACCTTGAGTCTATTGATATTGAGAGTCGAAATAATTTCCATGGAGTGATAAAGAGCTAGCCATTCTGCTTCGTTATTTGTTTTCTTTCCTAATCCCCAAGCATAGAAAATAATTTTGTTTCCTCATGGATAAAAAATCATCCCTCCCGCACCTGCCTCCCCTGGGTTTCCTTTGGATGCTCCATCAAAGAAAACCGTGTGACTTGGTTGTGCTTTCCACCATTAATTGAAATATGTGCTTTATTTTCTTATTTCCCAATCAGAACTGCTCTTTTTGGGTTTGGACTGAAGTGAACTCATCTTCACAAATATTTGACACCACTAGAATTCTTCCTAGGATAGAGCCTATGTATTAGGGAGGAAAAGACCTTTGACTGTGAGGGCTACAGAAATCATATTTGACGTTTTGTAGGATGCTCTAGTGTATTTTTCTTTCTTTTTTTCAAAATACTTTTGTTCCTTTCTATCCATATCTGCCAACAAATGTTCATAGGGAGCAACTTCCAAATTCGGGCCATAGTGGGTTTAACTTTTGTTACACCTGGAAATAGATTACTCCATTTATCTATCATTTCAATGACTTGATTCGGTAATATTGATTCCTTCCATTGAGTCCACAAGACAATTCCACAAAACTGGATGGTGAATTTGCACTCTAAAAAGAGATGTTGGGCGTTCTATGTAGAGTTCCTGCACAATTCACATCTATATGGACCCTATATTCCTCTCTTACTTAGATTATCTGCAGTTAGTATTTTATTGTGGGACAAAATCCAAAAAAAAATTGGGATGCAATCAAAATTCCAAACCTTTTCCTAGGTCTTTTGAGATAAATTACCATTGGAGTTGATCAAGCTTTCATATCCTTCCTTGATTGTGTATTGGCCAACCCATCCCCATCCTTTTTTATCTTTGACCCTTATTTTTAGAGGGGATTTCCTGTGCAAGAACTCGAGGAGAAGAGAGTAGTCATGTTTGATATTGTCTAGGAGATCCAGATGCTACCATCCTTCCCAAGCCCCGGTGTTCCCCCAAATTGAGATGTCTTTTAACTTGTGAAAGCCCTCATTATGCATCTAGTTTCTAATTTCGTCAAGTCCTGGAATAGTGCTAATAGGTGAGGATCCCATTATGTTTTCCGTGCAAATATTTTTTTTTCCCATTACCTGTAATCCACTATAGTTTGTCTTTTATTAGACCAGCATAATATTTTATAAGGTCCCATGTGTTAGTAGCTTTACTTTCTAGATGATTATCCAGACATCTTAATTTGGATTTTCTAGTATTTTTTTTTTTTTTTTTGAGAACTTCCTTCCACCATTATTTTTTCCCCCAAATTAACCTCTAGGATAGCTTGGCTCCCAAAGATTTATTCATTAAAATCGGTTCCCTTGTTCCCAATCCTCCGTTCTTTCTATTTTCCTTTATTGTTCTCCAGTTGACCATGAAATTTTCTACTTTGAATTTTCCCTCCTTACCATAGAAATTTTCTTATTTCTATGCTTATATTGTTCATAACACTTTTGGGAGCCATCAAATAGCCCCTGTGAAGACAAGGTAAGAAGATAGAACAACCTTTATCGTAGTAACTTTTCCTGCTAGGTTTAACCAACATGTTCCCTAGGACTACATTTTTTATTATTTTCTGAATAATCAGACTCCAAAGAGAAGAGGTGTCTTTTTTTAGGGAAATTGGAATTCCCAAGTACTTGAAAGAGGTCCAATCTGTACATATCTTAAAATCTAGATTTGTTTCCAAATTTATTATGACTGTAGGCCTACACGTCCAACCATAAATGTTACTCTTGCCACTATTTATTTTTCCTCTCGGAGCTCTTAGATAAATATCCGAGATGGATTTGAATATTTTGGCAATCGGAACTGAAGCACTTCCCAGTAAGATGGTATCATCAACAAATTGTGTGTGGTTAATTGGTTGAAATCCCCTAGCAATGACAATCCCAGGAATTGATCCATCAAAAATCGATTTGTTAATTTTTCTGCTGAGGGAGTCTGCCATTAAAATTTCAAGGAACGGGGATAGAGGGAAACCCTGTCTAATACCTCTATAAAGGTGTAAGAAGGAAGTGGGTCTTCCATTAAATAAGGGGGAAATCTAGGGGGAACCAATACAATATTTGATCCAATTTACAAACTCCTTTTAGAACCCGAACCTTTCCATAACAATATAAATAAATTCATGTCTGAATCTATCGAAAGCATTCGCCAGATCGAGTTTGATGGCCATACCTGATTCTTTTTTCTGTTGACTAGAGTGTATCGCTTCTTGGACAAGAAGAATCTTATCATAGATTTTCCTTCCTGATATGAAGCCAGCTTGATTTTCAGAGATTAAATTGGGGAGGAGTCCTTTAATTTGGTTTTCTATGATCTTGGTTAGTATCTTGTAGGAAAAAATGCAGAGGGAAATTGGCCGGAATCTCTAGATAGAAGTTGGATTCTTCTCCTTGGGGATGAGGGATATGAAGGTGGATTTTGTTTCTCCTCCTATGAATTCTCTCCTTATGGTCCAATTTAGCATTCTGATTAGGTATTTTTTGATGAAATACCAACATCTCCTATAAAAATGGATGGAAAAACCATCAGGCCCAGGAGTCTTATCCAGGTGAAGGGACCAAACAATGCTTATAGCTTCCTCCTAGAAGATCGGTTTGAAAAGGGTCTTGTTATTTTCTTCCTAGATGACTTTGTGGATGCCAAAGATCATTTTCTGCAGCTCCACTCTACTTATTTCTTCTTCTTCTTTGTACAACTGTTCAAAGTATTTTTTTATTTCTTGCTTTATTCCCAGTTGCTCATCAATTTTTTCTCCATTCTCTTTTTTCAATTCCAGAATTTTGTTTTCCTTTTCCTTTGCTTGCACTAAGTATGAAATAATTTTTTGTTTTTGTCCCCTCCCTGTAGCCACAAAATTCTAGACAGCGATCTCCATTCTTCCTCTTCTTTTCTAGAAAGATCATGTACCTTTTTGTCAAGATCCTTTTCCTTCCTTAGAATTTCGTCTTTAATTGGGGTTGCCTCCATTTCAGTTTGAATTTATTCTAAATATTCTTGAACATTTTTTAATTATGTTCCCGGGTCTTTGTAGTTCTGCTTCACCCAATTTTTTAAGTCTTTTTTAGCACACTTTAACTTGTTCTCCTAGATGTATCCGAGGGATCCCGTTACAAACTTCCTGCAAACCGTTTTGACCACGTCCATGCATCCTTCACTTTCGAACTAGATAGGATTGAATATAAAAGGAATAGGGCCAATATTTCCTACATCTGAAAAGTAAAGGGATATGGGCCTATGATCTGAAGTTGCAGAGGCTAAAATTTTAGATTCATGAATGGAGGGCTTAGATAGGAAGGTATATCTTACCAAGAATTTGTCCAACCTTCCAGCAATGTGCCCTGGGGCAGCTCTTTTATTATTCCAAGTAAATTTCCCTTTCTTTGGTTTGATATCTATTAAATTCCATAAGGATTGCAAATATTCCATATTTTTCCCAAAGGGATCTCTTATTTTTGACCCCCCTCTTCTCTCCTCAGCAGAGATGGTGACGTTGAAGTCTCCATCTAGGATGCAAGGAATTTTTTCTCATCCTTGTTGCTATAATGTTAAAAGATTCCAAAATTTTTCTTTCTGTCATGTTATTGTAGGTCCATAGATATTTCCCACCCAAAATTTTTCATTGTTGGATAGGTCTTCCAATTCAACAAAAATCCAATGCCTATTAGATATGAAAGAATGGAATATGTAGTTACCTTTGTTCCACTAAGTGATGAGGCCACCAGAGGCCCCAATAGTGCTTGTCGATTTCCCTTCGCCATATTTCCAAGCCTTATTCATAGTGTAGATATTATCTTTCTCTTGCATTTTGGTCTCCTAGATCAAGAAGATTGTGTCATTTTCCATTTTCCTAATTCTTCTGACTGCTTCTATCTTTTGATTCCCCCCTTATCCTCTGAAATTCCATGAGACTATTTTCATTATTTCTTGAGAGTATGCGTTGAGACCTTGTCCTTAGTTTCCTCCGTTGCTCCTAATATCTGCTTCCCATTCGAGTATTTCCTTATGTGTTGGTATAAACTGGTTTGCTTACCAGCCGCTTTTTCTCTAGATGCTTCTTGTTCCCTCAATGTTTTATTTTGTTTCCTCCATTTTTTGGTTTGTGGCTCCACTTCTTCCTCCCTACTATTGGAGGTATCTTACATATTTATCTTGGCCCTTGATCTGGTGACCGAGCCCCCCGAAATCCGAGTTGTTTTAGTTCTTGTTTCATTGATTTGTTGCGTGCATATTGTTGGATCTCCTTTTTCTTCTGTTTCTTCATCTGGATTTCTGGATGGAGAATCTTCGCCTTTGTTATCTGCATTTCTTAATGACGGTCCTTGGTCTGCCTTATCTTCACTGGAGAGGACTTGATACCGATTTGCACCAGCCTTATTTTTTGTAGTGGATTGAGGAGGGTTATTGTTGTTGTTTGGTTTGGCTCCTTTTTTCCTTGAGACTTCATTCCAATCCCCCCCTTGACCTTCTTCAGATTCCTGCTGCTTCTTTCGGGGAAGAGTATGTTGATATCCATGGAAAACCTTGCATTTGAATGACATTTGTTGATAATCCACCATTTGCAGATGGTTCCATCCCTCCATTGAAATATTTATGGGTTCTGACAGTATTTTTTCCAAATTTACTTCAATGCAGATTCTAGCACATGAAAACATGGGAGGTCTTGGCTTCGATTTGTCTATGTATTTCCCCGGGGAGTTCCCAATCACTTTTAAGTCTTCATCATTCCAACAATGTAATGGAAGATGAGGGAGATTAACCCTTACGGGGACGGATGAGGGGAAGTATTTTTTTGGATTGAAGGAGAGATCCCATTTGTTAATGTACATTCCTCTTGGACCCATGAAGTAAGGCCCATTCCTAAATATAAAATCCCTATCTTCTTTTTTTGAACAAGAAGACAAAGAATCCCTTTTCGCATAAGATTTTTTGAACCTCACTTTGTATCAAGGGCCGCCAATTTTTGTTCAACCAGACCTCTATATCTCGAGGGGATGGTTATAAACTAGTGAAATGGTCCACCAATCCATTTTCTGATAAGGCTACTACTTTTCATTTGCACACGGTAGACAAAAGCTTGACTTCGGGGATTGCATACTTATTGAAAAAATTTGACTCATTTGCGGGAACTGACTTGGTGGAAGCAGGTTGAGAGGCAACCACCCTGCGAAAATGCTCGTACATAGGAAGACTTCACTCATCTAGGCTAGGATCCGGCAGAGGAGGATCCATGGGATCCGAAAATCCTACTAAACATTAGATCTCGATGCAGAAACCCTAGCAATTTTGTGTCTTCTAAGCTATAATAAGAATATATTTTACTTAAGAAACTATATCATATGTGTTTTAAAGTCACATTTACCTTGCATATCTAAATATGTTTCTACTTCACGGGTTACTATGGAAGAGGAATCTATTTTCAAATCCCAGCAATTGGATTTGATATACTGACAATCTAGGATTTTGTTTGAAATTATACTAGATGCACCGTGACCAAATACTAATCTTGTTAGGATCAAACTAGGACCACATGTTAATTGAATTTTTGGTTCAATAAAAAATTCTATTGTAGAATCACTTGCTAAACAAATGAAAATTTTATCTATTAAACACTCTACAATAGAAGCAACTAAGGTTGCTACCTCCCCTTCTCAAACAGGTACTATACACAACGTGCAATCCAACCCAAAAGGTCCTCAACAACATGATGGGAATAAAAATAATAACAAGGGAAATAAAGGGGAGGGAAATAAAAAAAAATCCCGAGCCAAATGATAATGTTGAGGGGGGGAGAAAGAACGTAGAAAAGAAAATTTTCCTTGCAAAATTTGTAAAGGATATAATCTCACACATCAATGTCCCCTAATTGATAAAGACCATAAGCTTTTACAATAGCAACAACCCACTGTGTTAAGAGATCCTTTTCCAAAGGGACAAAATATGACTTTTGGCACCTTCGGTTCCACTAGGGGCAATCAGAATGCTTCGTCTTCCAATAAATTGTATATCAACACGATAAGTTTGAACACTCTATTACAAACTAGAGAAAAAATTATAGTCAAGAACCACCATTAAAGGAGAAATAAATCCCTGACTTGCAGAACTCTCTCCATATTGAGAAACTTGTTGATCCTATGCCAAAGATACCGAAAGTTGTCTACAAAAGAGTTTGCACAATCCTAATGCTCAGGCCGCTGTCAACTATTCGATTGTTGAATATTTTTCCCAAACATCATGTGTGATGTCTGCTCTAGAATTGCTGCAAAGTTTCCCATCGCAACTAAATGCACTCTTGGCTGCCATAATAAATACTGAATCCGCTAATGCCTTGATGGAAAAATTTGATATTTTTTACATTAAACCTCGTTTACTGTATCATGTTACTTTCCAAATCGACATAGTCCATGGTTCCAAAAATATTAGATGAACTATTGTTGATGAAGGTGCATCTATGTGTGTCATGGCTATTTCTTGTTGGAGAGCTCTAGGATACCCAAAGTTAGTTTTGTCGACCACATTGCTTACAACTTTTGATGGAAGGTCATTTTGACCTCATGGAATCCTCCCTTCTTTTGATATTGAGTTAGGAGGAAAATCAATGTCTGTAGAAGTTGAAGTTGTAGATGCTCCTCTCGACTACAATTTGTTGTTGTGAAGGAGTTGGACGTATGCTATGAAAGCTATTCTGTAGTCTGTATTTCAGTTTTTTTAATTTACTCATGAAGGAAACATAGTCAAGATTGAACAGTTATCTTATAACTAAAATAGTCCTACAAATCCCATAGACTCTAATATTCCATGGATTTATCGAACACACCCTACAACCAAGATTATAGGGGTGGGAATGTATCCATCACTCTTGGGAACATTCAATATTCCTACTCCTGTTAATTATATCGGTTCGACTAGTGTTAGGGATGGTGATATTATGTCCGAGGATTCATCACAAGGAACATCCAGTAGAATTGATCCTTGGATCTTGCCAGCTCCATCTGAGTTAGCAGATGACTCCCCACATTGTCAGCTAGTAGTACCTTTATCCGCGGCACAGATTGTTAGATTTTGAGCATTAATTCACAATACTCTTGGATCTTTACTGAGAGAATAACATATACAGTATATCAATGCATAACAATCACAATAAGCATGACAAGCATCACAAGAATCAAAAGCATGAGAGACAAGAGACACAGAGTTTCCGTGGGGAAAACCCTAAGGTGAAAAAACCCACAACTTCCTCAGAGATAGAGAGAGCAATGGCTCAACCAAAGTACAACCAAAATACACTTGAGATAGTCTCCTAGTAGCAGATGATCCTCCTCCTCACTAGTGCGCCACTTTATGAGTGAGAGAGATATAACTTTTCGAATGATCTAAATAGAGATCTCCTGATCTCTATTTATACTAACCTGTTTTCCCAGAGACCTTATGGGGCCGACTTGTCTAGTTAGGTACATCCAAAATATAATATATATTTCAGGGTCGACCCCACACATGGTGGTCTAATAACCCATCGGAAAGTACACACACTTGCGACACTTGTCAATCTACATGACGACGCTTCCTTATAGAGGAATAACACATCTCTAATAAGGGTACAATAAATATATATGAAATACATAGATGAAATAAATTCTGAAGTTACATATACATCAACACTCCCTCTTAACTAGGAAGGTATTTCTTGACACAGATCTACTAGACAAGTCTTATTCTCGGGATCATCGTCATTGATGTATCGTCATCATCATCGTCACTGCTACTGCTATCTCAACCAATCTCTGACTCTACTCATCATAGGAAGTTCTACAGAGCCAGTCCTTTTTTCATACTGGATGTAGGCCCACCATCTGCAGGTCTTCATCATCACTAGCCATACTGTGGAAATCTCAGCACTTATTACGTGCGTCACAAAACCTTAAAAGAGTCTCTTGACTAGCAAGAACCCTAAAGAGCATCTGAGGCCTTTTTCATCCTGTCCAGATCTCCAAGACTTATTACATGTGACCTCTCCACAAAACCTCGAAAGAGAATCCTAGGACTGATTACGAGCACAAGGCTCAACCTATCGGATCTCCCAGGGCACAAATTACATGTGGTCATGGCAAAACCTCGAAAGAGCATCCCAGGACTGATTACGAGCACACGGCTCTACCTATCGGATCTCCCAGGGCACAAATTACATGCCATAGGACAAAACCTTGAAAGAGAATCTGCCAGATATCCCAGGACACAAATTACATGCCATAGAAAAAATCTCGAAAGACTATCTGCAGATCTCCCAGGGCACAAATTATATGTCCTCCAAAGCAAAACCTCGAAAGAGCATTTGCCAGATATCCCAGGGTACAAATTACATGCCATAGGCAAAACCTCGAAAGACTATCTGCAAATCTCCCAGGGCACAAATTACATGCTTATCTACACAACCTGTTCCACGGCCACAAAGTATCAACCTGATACTCACCATACATCATCCTGATGTACACATGATCATCCTGATCATCATCACTGCAACATCCTGCTGCATGTCATCTGGAGCAACATCCTGAAGCTCATCATCCATGATCATCCTGATCATACAATGCATCTACCTGATGCATACCAAGTATCTACCTGATACATATCATCATACATGATCTACCTAATCATACAATGTATCCACCTGATACATATACAGATACATGGTCCAAGCATCCAACATGATGCATATACAAAATACATACACATGATCCAACCGATCATATCCAGCATCCAACATGATACGTACATACATATAAATGATCCAACTGATCATACCAGAACATCATCCCGATGCTCATCATCCAGCGCTTACATCCACATCCATGTGAAGGATCCTCCTTCGAACATGCTTGGAATGGCTTCAGCAAATGTGTCCATCACTTATTCCTCGAAGTGTCATCAATCTGAAGAACACCAAGCCTCTCCCTAAAGTACTCGAACTTCACTCTGGCTAGTGGCTTCATCAGCACATCTGCAATTTGCTCATCTGTCGCAACGTACAGGAGCTTCACAGGTCCTCTCTGCACCTGATATAGTGTTATTTGATCTCTATGTGTTTCGACCTGTCATGAAACACTAGGTTCTCAGACAGCTTCACACAACTTTGGTTATCGCAGAATATACCAGTAGCATCCAATGGGAGATCAAATAACTCAGACAGTAGCTTCCGTAGCCATACTGCCTCACAACTAGCTGAATAGGCTGCAACATACTCTGCCTCAGCTGTACTCAGTGCTACGCAGGACTGCTTCCTTCTAAACCAAGATATCACACCTGATCCCATACTGAAGCAGCACCCAGATGTGCTCTTCCTATCTGTAGCACTGCCAGCCCAATCTGAATCAACATAACCCTGCAGGTTAAACTTTTGATTCGCTTCATACTTGAGCCCATAATCCACTCTACCCTTCAGGTACCTCAGAACATGCTTTACAACAACCAAATGAACACTCCTCGGATTTGTTAGGAACTGAATCAATGTGTTCACCGCAAAGAAAATATCTGGTCTCATGTTCGTCAGGTACATCAAGGACCCAATCATCTGATGATACATAGAGACATCAACCGACTCAGATGAAGCATCACATAGAAGCTTTAGATTCGATGCCATAGGTGTGGCCATGGCCTTGCAATCCATCATCCCGAATCTCTTCAGGATATCTATTGTGTACTTCCCTTGACCAAGGAAGATCCCACCTGCACTCTGCCACACCTCTATACTTAGGAAATAATGCATCATTCCCAAATCTTTCATATCAAACTCGGCAGCAAGCTTCCTCTTAGTATCTGCAATCAATCTATCATCTCCTGTTACAAATAATTCATCCACATACAGGATTAGAATCACAGGATTCCATTCCTCAACCTTGTAGTAGAGGTTGGAATCTGCTTTACTCTTGGTAAATCCCAAACTAGATAAGAAAATGTCCATCCTACCATACCAAGTTCTGGGAGCTTGCTTCAAGCCATACAAGGCTTTCTTCAATCTGCACACATGTGACTCCCTGTCAAGTCTTGGAACTGCATCCCAAACATCTTCTTCATGATCGACGGATCATGGCATTCCATTTCTTCATCCCAGATCCTGGGAACTTCAATATCTTCAATAGATATCTTTGTTGTTGGAACAAATGTTGTAGTTCTTCTTTTGTAGGTGAAGATATACGGTCTTTCCTACAAAACACGTTAAATTGTATGATTAGAAACATCTCATAATTTTCAGAACAAATTCTTTACACATAAAGAAATATGTCATGCAGTCATGTAGTTATCTTAGCCAATGCTTCAATACAACATTTATCCATGTTCCACAACTTTCTAGATGCCTTCCAACCTCTACCAGAACATTGTTAAGAGTTTGCACTACTCCCAACATGTCAACAAAGATGTTTCATTCTAGATAAGTAGCACTGGAATGTTGTACAGTGCCATAGGCCACTTACCCATCACATGCATATTAGTAGTATACTGTTCATTAATGCAATCATTCTAATATGCACAATACATCTCCTAAGTCTAGGAACATAAGCATAATATTATTTAAACAAAAATAGGCAAGAAATGATAATTGAAGTACTTATCTTTGTTTGTTGGGTGGGTGGACTCCCTCTGAGTCTTTGCTTCCTGGCAGGAGCTGCTGAAGTAGCTTCTTCTACACCTTTTTATTGTGGAATGTAGGAAGATGGTCAACTCCCTCTGAAAATCTGCATCCTCGCAGGAGCTGCTGGAGTGTGCTCCCTCTTGATATTTTCTTCTTAGATTACCTGTCCTTGAACTTATATTCATCCTTGCTGACATCAATCTTCTTGAACCCTGGAAAGTATATTCTGTAAGCCTTCGAGCTTTCACTGTAACCCACAAAGATACCCTTATTTCTTGAAGGATCTAGTTTAGTCCTCTTCTCCTTTGGGACATGAGTGTATACTGGACAACCAAATATTCTGAGATGGCTGACTTCAGGTTTCTTACCAGAAAATACCTCTTCTGGTGTCTTGTTGTCCAATATCTTGTGGGGTGTTATGTTCTACACATATACAGTTGTTCTAGCTGCTTCTGCCCATAGATGCATAGGTAGATCTTGGTCATGTAGCATTGCCCTTGCTGCTTCCATGATAGTTCCGTTCTTCCTTTCTGCAACTCCATTCTGTTGAGGATTATAAGGAGCAGTCAACTCCCTCTTAATCCTTGAATCACTACAAAGCTTCTTGAAGTCACCTGAGGTGAATTCTTCACCATTGTTGGATTTGAATGTTTTGATTTTCTTGTCAGTTTGATTCTTCATCAAGTTTTTGAATTCCTTGAACCTATCAAACACCTCATCTTTGTTCTTCAAGAATTATACCCAAGTCTTCCTGGAGAAGTCATCAATAAATGAGACATAGTAAACATACCCACTCAGAGAGCTGGATGACATAGGACCACATACATCTGAGTGGATGATTTCCAGGATATCGTTTGCCTTGCTTTCACTGCTTGGGAAAGCCTTCTTAATGTTCTTAACTTTTTGCACATCCTTTGCAAACACCTTCATGTTTGGTCTTGATTTCAGGAAGACCCTCTGCAGCCTTGCTTGCAATTGGAAGTGCCCTATAGTGCATATGAGCAAGTCTTCTATGCCAAAGTTCACTTGGCTCCATGGATTCATGTACCATGGCATGTTTAGGTTGTCCCTTCAATTTATACAAACCTCCCTCTTGCTCTCCAATCACTACTGCATCATCTATGTTCTTTCCCTTTTGCCACATTAGGACTTGGCCATCCACAAATGAAACCCTCATACCTTTTGCATCCAATGTAGAGATGGAGAGTAAGTTCTTCTTGAGCCCAGGTACATAAAGGACTTCTTTCATCTTCAAAGATTTTCCGGAATCTAGGTTGTAGGAGGTTTCACCACTTCCTTTGATTGGGTATTGATAATCATCCCCAAGTTTCACCTTATGGGGTGATTCATGTTCAGATAGATTCACAAAAGATTCCTTAAACCCAGTCATGTGTTTGGAAGCCCCACTGTCAATCAACCAATAATTACAACCATGGGAGATAGTACCTGTGAGAGCAGAAATTAGAACATATTCTTCTTCACTTGATGAGTCATCATCACTATCACTTTCTTCCCTAGCCTTCTTCTTTGGGGGTTCATCATCTTCGGCAACATGAGCATGATATCTTCTTTTGTTATTCTTCTTCTTCTTATTGAAGTTGTTGTTGTTGTCTTTCTTCTTCTTGGGACAATCTGAATCAAAGTGTCCCTTATCATTGCAATTGAAGCATCTGAGATCTTTCTTATCTTTATGATAATGGTGGTGTGAGAATCTCCTGTTATGAGATGATTCCTTCTTGGACTTTCCTTTCCTGGCATGTGCTGTGAGAGCTTGATCTTCATTTCCCATCTTTTCTTCTCTGGCCACAAGCCTAGCTTCTTCTTGAGAGCATTCTTCCCGCAATCTGTTGAAGGAGATCAACTTCTTCCTTGCACAAATTCCTTGAATAAAGGAATCCCATGACCTGGGTAGGCCATTTAGAGTGGTCATCACCACTTCACCATTCTCCACCATTTCATCCACTGCTTCTAGTTGTTCCTTGATCTGGGAGACCCTTGAAAAATAAGATTGAATGGTTTCTCCATTCTAAAACTTTACTCCTTTCAATTGGTTCCACAGGGTCATCTTCTGATTTATGTTCTTCCCTTCAAATAGCTTGGTCAAAGAGTCAAACATCTCCTTGGGTGTCTTTAGAGAAGACACATGGGGTATGAGATGGTCTTTGATAGAATCAGCAATGATTCTCTTTGCCTTGACCAAGTTTTTCTTATGTAATACCTTAGCCTCTTCATCCTTTGGGATAGGGATGTCTTCTTTTACATATGAGTCCAACTCATTCTCTTCCAAGATTAACCCAATCCTATACTTCCAAGCTCGGAAGTTATCAGCTCCTTCAATATTATCCTCAAGCTTGGTGTGGTGAGACATCTTAAAGAGTACTTCAAATGGAAATAGAAAAGATTTAGCTCTTACCACTTGAAATGCTGAAAACTAGATCTGGTCCCGGATTAGGGTTTGTTGAAAAAACCCTAAAAATTCAAAATGTGAATTTCAATTTTTTGAAAGGATAGAAAGATGCGCCTTGATGAGCTGATCAACCTGGTGTATTCAAAATTTGAGATCAGCAAAGCTTTACCCTTCAGATTTTCCTTTTTGTCCTCCCGGATTCACTAGGGAGAGCCCTGAATTAGGGTTTGAGTTTCCCGGAGATATACCCAGCCAAAAATCTCGATCCAAAGCTCTAAACTTCGATTTTTGTAAGGAGCTTGTAGCTATGTCTTCAGATTTTAGAAATTCCTATTTTTGTGGAAACCCTAAGTTTTAGGGCCAAATCTGAAAATGCTCAGAATTGAATTCTGATTGGGCAGATAGATCCTCCTTGATGAGTAGAGTCAATCTACTATACTACTTTTCCAAAATCTGTGGAGAGAAACCAAATAAACAAGAAACTCAAGTTTCTGTCACTCCAAAATGTCTTCTTCTCAGGTTAGCTCTGATACCATGTTAGATTTTGAGCATTAATTCACAATACTGTTGGATCTTTACTGAGAGAATAACATATACAGTATATCAATGCATAACAATCACAATAAGCATGACAAGCATCACAAGAATCAAAAGCATGAGAGACAAGAGACACGAAGTTTCCGTGGGGAAAACCCTAAGGTGAAAAACCCCACAACTTCCTCAGAGATAGAGAGAGCAATGGCTCAACCAAAGTACAACCAAAATACACTTGAGATAGTCTCCTAGTAGCAGATGATCCTTTTCCTAACTAGTGCGCCACTTTCTGAGTGAGAGAGATATAACTTTCTGAATGATCTAAATAGAGATCTCCTGATCTCTATTTATACTAACCTGTTTGCCCAGTGACCTTATGGGGCCGACTTGTCTAGCTAGGTACATCCACAATATAATATATATTTCAGGGCCGACCCCACACATGGCGGTCTAATAACCCATCGGCAAGTACACACACTTGCGACACGTGTCAATCCACATGACGACACTTCCTTATAGAGGAATAACACATCTCTAATAAGGGTACAATAAATATATATGAAAAACATAGATGAAATACATTTCGAAGTTACATATACATCAACACAGATAGCTTACCAAGCCATTCAAAATACTGCCAAAGATTCGATTTGAACTCATTCAGTCTCATAGTAGTTGGATCCTGGTTATGATCATGCATGGTCTGTTGATTCCTCTGATTCTATCTATTGTCTAGATACAATTTTTCCTACAGACGAGGCCATTATGTAAGCCATGGTAGGACTCGAGAAACCTTGTAAAGATATGCATCATGATTCCTACTTCCTTCCAGCTTTAAATAGAATAGAAGATGAATAATTCCATGTGATACTATCTGGAAATATTGATCAACCAATTAATCCTTTAGCTAAGCAGGGAATCTATGATGAAGGAAATATGGAAAATATTTCTAAAAATATGCCGATCAATATTTACATGGATCCAAATGTTGTAGAAAACATCTTTATCAGTGAAAACTATTATAAAAAAGAAGTTCATATTTACATTGATTTGTTTAAAGAGTTCTGCGACGTTTTTTCCTAGTCATATGAGGAGATGCCAGGCATTGACCCATCCGTTGTGGAACATGAAATTCGAACATACCCAAATGCCAAAGTTGTTCTACAAAAACTTCGTCCAGTCAATCCTAGGAAGGAAGCGGCTGTTAAAGCTGAAGTTGAGAAAATTTTAAAACATGTCTTCATCTATCCTATCTGTATGACAGAATGGGTATCCAACCCCATTCCAGTAGAAAAAAATCAAGGTACTATTAGATTTTGTACTGAATTTTGCGATTTGGACAAAGCCTATCCTAATGAAAACTACCCCATGCCATTCATTGTTTATATTATTAATGAGTGTGCGGGAAGCAAAATATTTTTGTTTATGGATGGATTTTCAGGCTATAATTAGATCCAGATTAAACCTGAGGACCAACATAAAATTGCCTTGAGTTGTCCTTGCGGTAATTTTTCTTATAGGAAGTTGTCGTTCGGTTTAAAAACTGTCAGAGCTACATTCCACTATGTTATGAGTTTTTCCTTCCACGATATCAAACACATTTTAGACATTTATATTAATGGTATGCTTACTCGATCTTGAAAGAGACGATACCTTCTTGATCACTTGCACCTTGTGTTTGAACGATGCAAACATTATAAGATTCATTTGAATCCTAATAAATGTATTTTTGGCGTCGAGTATGGACTTTTGTTCAGATTTATTATATCCAACAAAGGGATCATGGTCGATCCTTGAAAGTTGAGGTTATCATAAATCTGCCTCCTCATCATGCCATTCGTCAACATCTTTGTCAACATCGGATTTTACAAGGGAAATCCAAATTTCTCAGGCGTTTTATTGTAAAATATGCTAAAATAACTAAAGTATTCATGCGTTTTCTCATGAAATATGTTCCATTTATATGAGATGAGGTTGCTCAAAGTTCATTTGAATCCATTAAAAAGGTATTATTGAAAACCAATTTACTTAGCCTGCCAGATTACACATGAGATTTCTTGTTGTATTTGGCCGCATCAGATTCTACGGTTGGTATAGTTTTAGTTCAAGAAGATGACCAACTCCAAGAGCATGTTATCTATTATCTTATTCTGCATGCATCACTAGGTCATGATCTTCGCTACCCTCACATTGAGAAATTAGATATGGTAGCCATTCATGTTGTCAAAAGACTCTGTCACTCTATTTTGTTGTGAACAACCATAGTAGTTGCAGATGTCAACCCTTTCTAGCTTGTTTTGACCCAATGAATAATCAGGGGCAAATACAATAGTTGGATTTTCATTTTGCAAAAGTTTTATTTGCAGTTTCAATTTGTAAAATTGAAAAAGTATTTGGTATTCGTCGAACTCATTTCAGAGTTATTGAATGAAGAAAATCCCAATATTGAAGAAGACTCATTCCCTGATGAGCACATATTCCTGATTTCTTCATCTAACCATTGGTATGGAGACATTTTGATATATCTACAGACTTTGAAGTATCCCTTTACATTCTCAAGGGAATATCGATGATGTTTATGTCATAATCCGAAGAATGACCTCATCATCGATGATACTTTATACTGAAGAGGATTTGATTCCATTTTGCGTTGTTTTTTAACCCTTCAAGAAGCAAAGGTAGTTTTAAATGATGTCCACACTTGAGCATGTGGGGGTTATTTATTTGGGTTGGTAAGAACCCAAAATATTTTACACACTAGTTCCTTTTAGCCTACAATATTTAAAGAATGCATAGATGTAGCTAAACACTATCATCCATGCCAATTATTTACCTAGAAGATGTGGGCACACCTAGCTCCACTTTTTCCCGTCATTACTATAGGCCCCTTTTCTAAGTGGGTGATAGATTTTATTACATGCAACCTTATCACATTTTTGCTAAGCCTTGTATCATTTTTTCTTTTGCAACCTAAAAACCCTTTTTACTGAGAAGAAACATACCTAGAGTGTCATTATCCTGCTCATGTTCCTTGCATTATGCATAGGTTTGTTCCATGCGCTTGGAACTAGTTCGCTCGCCCCGACACTTGTTTCTTCCCCTGTACTATAGAATTCTTTTATTAGTTTTTTAGGATTTAATAATATGAAAAAATAAAAAATAAATAAATATTCCAAAAATATAGATGGGAAAGAGTCATGTTCTTACTTATGTTTGGCAGCAAGTTGCATCTCCCTTGAACTAAGCACACTGTTTCGATTCATTATCTCTGCAGTCTGGGTTATAGATTGACCTTAGAAGCTGAGCTTGTTTTTTTTTATCTCCACCATATGGTTAAACTTCTAGTCATTACAAAGTGGTATTTGTTGTCTAATACATCACTGACTCATATCGTGTCTCTTCTTGATTCAATGATTCCTTAGTCACTTATCATTTCGTTCTTATGTTCAAGGGAATTCTTTTACCGATTTGGCCATTCCTCAGAACTCTTGAATTCACTTGTAAGCCTTCCTATATCAACTATGTCTCAATATAATCAATCTATTCCAACAAATATTTTTCCTACGGCTACTAGCTCATGTTAGATGATGGGGGATTCCCTAATGCCCTCCTTCCAACAGCTCACATCCCATCGACTCAAAAAATTCTATTATGGGATTGTGATCTAGAGTCTTTTAGTACCTTGGATTTTGCAGTCATTAGTGGCAAGTTTCCTCGCTAACAACTGTGGGAATACATCAATGTCCCCTGATTATTAGAGTTTGCAAGTGTTCGACGTTAAGACCTTTATTCACACTTGTTACATTGTACTAGGTACCTTGCCCCTCATTATCATTATTGGTGAGTTGGATTTTGTGTGTTAACAGTATACATTAATGACCGGTAATCACACAGTGTCTTACTATGTTAGGCCTCAAGACACTTATTCACATAGTTTAGACTCATACCAGCTACAGTTGGTTTGAATACCTCAATTCTGTATGTATAATCACATTTATATGCTATGACTCGGGTTGCATTTGATTTCCATTGATTTTTTGGCACTGATTCTTATGAATATCGCGCTCTATTCACTCATATTTGCAAATATCTTCATTCGATGTTGAGACATAGATCCACTTTGTATTTCCATGGCTATGTTCTACTTTTGAAATGGATCCACTTTGTATCCATGTGGCCATGATCATTGCTTCTACATTTTTCAAGTCCTTTATGTACTTGATTCAATGACCATGTTTTTGTCATTTCTAAGCATGGGTATGCCTGCTATAGGAAGAGAGTTCTAACTTGTTATGTTGTTGGTCCACTGCCTATGGCAGGTGGATGACTACTTCTACCGAATCTACCATGCACATACTCTCCATATTTATAATGTATTTTAGCCACCAGTTGTCCTTCTAACCTCACACATTAGGGGGCATCTATTATAGCATGATTTTCCACATCTATACAACATTCCTTTTATTAGTTGATTTACATAATTACAAACTACCTTTCCTGATATGCTTCAAACCCCATTATCCCTTCTCAGTCAAACCTTAAAAAATCTCAATTTTATACACGAACGAGACCTATGTATGGATATCCCATGTCCACACAACTTTGTAGTGTTTATCCCGCGTCCATGTTGATTTGAAGGTAAATGTTATGCAACCAAGTCCTAGATATAGCATAAAAATAGTAGAAATAGACCAAAAGAAAGTAATCCATGCCTTAATAATGAAGAGCTAAGATGAATAACAATCCTCTTCGAGGGAGGCACCTCCTTACACAATTTAATAAGTACATAAGACAAGACAAGATACAATGCTGACTAAAATGAAAATGTCTCTTTCCTATATATATGAGACAAAGGGGCATAATAACAGCTACTAGACATCGATAATATGTAATGCACCATAATAAAGTGGGTAATGTGCCACTACATAAGGGGTAATGTTCCAATATTTAGGGCTTAACATGCCCCTCCCCTTTAGACAAGTGTTGTCATCAACGCTTGATTAGTTGTGGATGATTCTGTATGAAGGACTCATCTTCCCATGTCGAATCTTCCACTGGCAGGTTCTTCCATTTGATGAGGTACTCAGTAATAGCCCGATTACGTTGCTATTTGGTCCTTGTTTCAGTGATTTGTTCAGGTTCCAATATGAATCTTCCTTCTTCATCAAGGTCGGGCAAGATTGTTTGAATTGGGATCTTGTCTCCTATTACCTTCTTTAAGAAAGAAACATGGAAAACTGGATGCACTCTTGAAGATGAAGGGAGCTCCAATTTGTAATCAATACTACCAATCTTCTACAACAATTTATAAGGACCATAATACTTGGGTGCTAACTTATTGTCCTTATTTAGTTGCTTGAGGGAGATCTACTTGTAATGTTGTAGACTCATAAATACCAGATCCCCTTCTTCGAAACTCCTTTCACTCCGATGTTGATCAGCTTGTTTTTTCATCTTGTTTTCTGACATAGCTAGGTTGTCCTTAAGTATCTGGAGAACTTCTTGTTGGTGCTCTATGTGATATTCCATGCCTTGAAATTTAGATTTTCCTTTTAATGGATATGTGATAGATGGAGGCTGGTACCCATAAAGTTCCATCAATGGAGACATTTTTTATGATGTATGGAAGGAAGTATTGTACCACCATTCTGCCAAAGATAACTATTTCACCCACTATGTTTGTTTATCATATGCAAAGAAACGAAGATAGTATTCCAAACATTCTTTCACTATGAGGATGATAATATGAACTGGGAGCCAATTGGGTACCCAAACAAGAAAATAATTCAGTCCAAAATTTTCCAGTGAAAATTGGAGCTCTATCGCTTACAATAATCTTTGGATTTCCATGTAACTTCTAAATTGTTTCCAGAAAATTTGTGGCTACTATACTTGCATTAAAAGGGTGAGAGAGTGCACAAAAATGTGCATACCTCATGAGTCTATCAACAAACACCATAATAACATTCTTTCCTTCTGACTTGGGTAGACCTGTGATAAAATCCATTGAGACTTCTTCCCAACGCTCGAAAGGTATCTCTAATGGTTGTAGAAGTCTCAGGGTCTTAATTGTTTCCACATTATTCTGTTGGAAAACAAAGCATTCGGCCACGAACCTTTGAACATCATATTTAAGAACTTCCCAAAAAAATTCCTTCTTGACCCTATGGTAATTTTTCAGGAATCCGGAGTGCCCACCTATAGGAGAGGTGTATAATTCCAAGAGGACCTTTTGTTTCAGTTGGTAGTATTTTCATAAATATAAGTTATCCTTATACCATAGAGAATCATTTTTCCACACAAAAGTATCTGATGCACTTGGATCGTGGTGCAGGGGAGATGACCGCATCCCATCCAACCCGCACCTTCCCAGAAAATAGGGTGATCCCTTGAATTCAAATCATTGACCTTAGCTACAACCAGCTATGTTCTTCTCCTCCATGGCTCTTCCCTTCAAAATGGTATTTCCGCAAGGCTCTAACAGTAAAAAATGACCTTCCGCAACTCCCTTGTGGAAACAACTCCTTTCCGCAAATGCAGCGTTGTTCCGCAACAATCCTTCCGCAAGTGCCTTCCCCTAACAGTCTTTCCGCAACTTCCTTTCCGCATGCTCCTTTCCGTAGCTTGCGTATTGCGTATTGCGGGCATGTGCCTCGTGATTTCTTGGAAACAATTCCGCAATAAACTTTCTGCAACGCAGCTTCCGCAACCTCTCATTGTTAACTCCCACACTTTTCTTTCCTGCAGAACGAGCTAGCGACCATCGATCTTTTGTGGATGGAATATCGTCCATTGATCTTGATCAATGCGGAACACTTCCCATTGGCTTGCAGAAATGCTAATTTCTGCGCACATCCACTTGATCGGTTCTTTCTCCATCATCGATCCTCCTTTTGGCTTTGATCTGAGCCGTCCAACCTCCATTTAGTTTCTTCGATTGAGCTCTATGATTTATTCATTGATTGATCAAAGAATCGATCAATCCAACTCGATTCATTCGTTCAAATCTAAGGTAAAATGAACGCAAACAAGAATTTACTCAACTACTTAATGGTGGTGGGTCTGCAAACGATTAGATTTCTTAACTACACATATAAATCACATAGATATGGAACAAAGACTCATTCACACAGAAATCAGGCTACAATTGCACACAACTCTACCTGATAGAATATCAGATCATTCCTCATTCAAGATGGACTCGAAACCTATCGAATACACAGAACTTCTAATTGCACGAACTGATAGCTATAAAATTTACATTCCGACCAAAAATGACCAATCCCCACTGATTCGAACCCAAACCCTTTCTCATTCATCTATATCCTTTTTATCCCTTCGGCTCCCCAAAATAGAATGGTTAAACCACAAACAAACTCCTAACAGACTCTCCTCCATCACTAAAGAGGTCAGTATCATACTACAACATATTAGCTAACGGGCTTGACCTCCACGCAAGGAGTATCAAATTGTCACTACTTCTATTTCCTCAAAACTAACAACGAACAAGGCGGTTACATATTCTGTAAATATCTCAAACTACTTAACAAAATGAATTCCCTTCATGATAGCTCGTCCTCCTGCTAGTCACAACATGTGAACACGTAATCACATTGCTGACTCAACATTGATGCTCCTGCATCAGACTCCCAAGGTTAAAAATTCTGAACCCTTGTTCAGTATATCAGTTACAGAGAAACCCTTTGTCTCCAATTCTTCAGCATCAATCCATGTAGAATATTCTACAGGATGTCCTTTCCACTTGGTCAAGTACTATAGGTAGTCTCTCTGTCTGTTACTCTTTGCCACTCTAGTGTCCAAAATAGACTCAGATTCTGATGGCTGGGCCATCGACATCTGCTTCAGCCACTGAAGATATCCCACTTCTGGCACTTGTCTTGTATCATCTATCACATAAGTATACAAGTTTGCAACATTGAAAATAGGTGATATACCAATCCCTTTTGGCATCTCCAGTTCATAGGCATTTGCTGAAATTTTTTTGAATATCCTACAAGGTCCAATCTTTTTCATCTTTAACTTGTTATACTCTCCTTTTGGAAATCTCTCTTTCCTCAGATGTGCTAAAACCAAATCTCCTACCTCATACTTCTTATTTGTTCTCCTGGAATCTGCGCTGGCCTTACAACTATTGTTACTCTGCTTGAACCTTGCTTTAACTTGCTCTTGTAGTTCACTGATCCTTGTTGCAAAATCTTCTCCATCTGCACTTCTCTTCTCCATTTGACCCAAATCATGAAGTTCACACACTCCTCTTGGGTGCATTCCATACAAAATTTGGAATGGACTCATTCATGTACTTCGGTTTGGTGAGTCATTATATGAAAACTCTACTTGAGCTAGTATTGTGTTCCATTTCATTGGGTTGTCGCCAATCAGACTTCTCAACATGTTACCCATACTCCTATTTACCACCTCATTCTGGCCATCAGACTATGGATGATATGTTGAACTGAAGTTCAACCTGGTTCCCAACTTCTTCCACAAGGTCCTCCAGAAATGACCTGTGAACTTTACATCCCTGTCAGATATAATGCTCTTAGACAAACCATGTAGCTTCACAACTTCACTGAAAAATAGGTTAGCAATGTGTGTGGCATCACTAGTTTTATAACATGGAATGAAATGTTCCATCTTAGTAAATATATCCACAACTACAAAAATAGAATCATTTCCTTTCTAAGTTTTTCGCAAACCCAAAATGAAATCCATACTCACAGAATCCCAAGGTCTAGTTGGAATAGGCAATGGTGTGTATAAGCCTGTGTTCTGGCTCCTTCCCTTAGCATGCTGACATACCCTACATATTCTTACAAATTTCTCAACTTCAGACCTCATCTTTGGCCAAAAATAGAAATGGCTTAATTGTCCAAAGGTATTATCACTTCCAAAGTGACCTTCCATCCCTCCATTATGTTTCTCCTGTATCAGGTTTCTCTCATGGAACATTTGGGAATACAAAGTTTACTGTTTTTAAAGAGTAAAACATCTTGCAACATATACTCTATCCATTGCTCTCTGTCCACTGCCACAGGATTCTTACAAACTTGGTATGCATCCTGAAAATCAATGTCAGTCTCATACAATCCTCTTAAGTGCTCGAATCCCAAGACTTGGATCTGACTTTCTTGCACCATCAATTGTATCCTACTTAAGGCATCAGCTACTCGATTTGATTGTCCACTGATGTGCTTTATCACAAAGGTAAATTTTTACATGAACTCAACCCACTTGACATGTTTCTGATTCAACTTAGGTTGCTGCATGATGTACTGCAATGCATGGTTATCAGAAAACAAAAGAAACTCTCTAGGAATCAGATAATGTCTCTAATGCTTCAGTGATTGGACAATAGCATAGAATTCCTTGTCACAAGATGAATACTTATGTTTGGAATCATTCAAATTTTCGCTGAAATATGCTATAGGTTTGTCTTCTTGGCTGAGTAAAGCTCCAATTTCTACCCCACTGGCATCACACTTCACTTGGAAAGGGTGTTTGAAATCTGGTAATTTCAATACTGGTTGTTCAGTAATCGAGTCTTCTTTAAAAACTGAAAGCTACTTTCAGCCTTTGTTGTCCATCTAAATGGTTTTTTGTCCTTTCTAATGGTTTCAATGATAGGTGCACAAATACCACTAAAATTCTTTATGAACTTTCTATAAAAACTTGCCAATCCATGGAAACTTCTTACCTCAAATAAGCTCCGAGGTGAAGGCCAATCAATGATTGCTTGCACCTTTTCTGGATCCATCTTCAATCCATCTCATGAGATAACAAAACCCAAATATACTAGTTATGATTTCATGAATGTACACTTCTTTACATTCACCAACAAATTTTCCTTTCGTAATTTATCCAAGACACATCTCAGATGCTCTAAGTGTTCATTTTATATTTTACTGTAAATCATAATATCATCAAGGTAAACTATCACAAAATTACCTATGAAATCTCTCAAGGCTTCATTCATTAACCTCATGAAAGTGCTTGGTGCATTGGACAGTCTAAATGGCATAACCAACCACTCATATAACCCATCATTGGTTTTAAAGCTTGTCTTCCACTCGTATCCTTCTCGAATCCTAATATGATGGTATCCACTCTTCAAATCTAACTTTGAAAAACATGTTTCCCACTCAGGAAATCCATCATGTCATCCATCTTGGGTAATGGAAACTTATACCTAATGGTAATCTTGTTAATTTCCCTGGATTCAGTGCACATCCTCCATTCACCATCCTTCTTTGGGGTATGCACTGCTGGTACTGCACATGGAATCAGACTTTTATGAACCAACCCCTTGTCTAACAATCCTTGCACTTTCCTTCTAACTTCTTCAATCTCTTGAGGTGTCAATATGTATGTTTCCTTGTTTGGTAAGCTTTCTCTGGGAATAAAATCAATATAGTGACTTATATCCCTCTTCGGTGGTAAATCATTAGGTAAATCATCTACCACAATGTCACTAAACTATCCTATCATCTCCTGAATCTCCTCAGGTAGATCTGCAATATTAGTCTTCATCACTACCACTCTAGGGTTACATACCACAACGTAATTAATCTCCTTCTCATCAATCTGCTACAAATACTCTTTTTCTGTCAACATTGGGACTTTAGATGTTTGCTTCTCTGTCGAAATCTCTCCTTGCAAAGTGTGAAGAATATGTTTTATCCCATCTTGTACTAAACTATGACAATTTCTCCTACCATCATGTACTACCCTTTTTTCAAATTGCCATGGTATTCCCAAACAAATATAGCAAACATCCATGGGCATAACATCACATCTAATCTTGTCCTTATAGGTGCCTACTTGGAAATCAACTTCAAATTGTTCACTTACCGGTTTTTGATGTCCTTTATGCAACCAAGACACTTTGTATGGAACAGGGTGTTTGGTCCTCTTCAGACTCAGTTTCTCCACCATCTCTGTGGAAACAAGATTGGCAATGCTCCCACTGTCAATCACCATCTTACAACACTTTCCTCTGACTTTACACATGGTTCTGAATAAATTCTTCCTTTGAGTTATTTCCACTTCCTCCTTTTTAGGTTTCAATACGATCTTGTTCATCATTAAGGATTATCCCTTCTCTGGCATATTCTCGGACACTGTCATATTCTCTTGTTGTTGCTCATTCTAAGCTACATAGGCTCCTCTCTGTCCTATGTCTTCCTTCTCTGGAAATTCAAAGGATCTATTTCCCAACTTGTTACACTTGTAACACCTGTAAACAGTTTCTCTGCCTCTTCCTCTACCTCTACCTATTTGGTAAGGTCCTCTCTCTATAGAGTTACTTCCTCTACCTTGGTTCCCATGCTGGTGTGAATTACTAGGTCCTCCTCTTTGGGCTACAAACCTTCCTCTCCTACATGTTTTCCCCCTTCCTTGGGCTGAACCTCTACCCCTATTGAAACTCTGCTTCCTCAATAACTTTTCTTCTGCTCTCAAGGCACATTGGTATGCCTCTTCCATGGTTCTTGGTGATATCATGTTGATCTCATCTTGAATCTCCATCCTGAGACCATTGACATATCTAGCATCCTTCTCTGTTGATTCTTCTACATAACCTGCCCTTAGGTTTACTTTGTAGAATTCTTCAGTATACTCTCTTACAGTCAGTAATATTTGCCTAAGGTTTTTCATTTGTCTATACAAAGTCAGTTGGTAGTCCTTGGATAAGAATTTGGCCCTCATCTTAGCTAGCATCCTATCCCAACTCTTTATCAATGGTTTGTTATTCCGTCTCATTTCAGCTTGCACACTATCCCACCATAGGGACGCATGTCCTTTCAACCTCTTCACTACAAACCTGACCTTCTTGTTCTCCTCAATTTCATCATACTCAATGTACTTTTCTAACTTGTTGATCCAATCAATAAGGTGTTCAGCAGTGAGACTCCCCTCATAGGTAGGAAACTCAGGTTTAGGTCTTGACGTTGCTCCAAGAATTGACCGAAATTATCTTAGCTCAGGTGTCTCTTGCATGGGTGCTGCTTATTCTTCTCATTCTTCTTCATTGGGTTCACTCACGTCTTCTACTTCTGGGTCTCTTCCTCTATCCATCTCCATAGCTTCCATACGTGCTCGCATTTCTCTCATTTCCTCCAAGACTTATGCATTCGTTGCTGGTATTATTATATCACGGCCTCTTTCTCGGTCTACACATGCCTCCATGTCTTTCTTCTATTGTGCTGAGTAAAAGACCCGCTCTGATACCAAAATTGGTGTAGGGGGGATGACCGCATCCCGTCCAAACCACACCTTTCCAGGAAATAGGGTGATCCTTTGAAGTCGAATCACCAACCTTAGCTACAACCAGCTATATTCTTCTCCACTGTGGCTCTTCCCTTCAAAATGGGATTTACGTAAGGTTTTGAAAGTCAGAACTGACCTTCCGCAACGCCCTTGCAGAAACAAATCCTTTTCGTAATTGCAGCGTTCTTCAGCAACTGCAGCGTTCTTCCGCAACAATACTTCCGCAAGCACCTTCCTGCAACAGTCTTTCCGCAACTTCCTTTCCAAATGCTCCTTTCCGCAGCTTGCGGATTGCGAGCGCATTACTTGTGATTTCTTGGAAACACTTCAGCAATAACCTTTCCGCAACGGGGCTTCCGCAACCTCTCGTCGTTAACACCCATTCTTTTCTTTCCTACAGAACGAGCTAGCGACCATCGATCTTTTGTGGATGGAATATTGTCCATTGATCTTGATCAATGCGGAACACTTCGCATTGGCTTACAGAAATGCTAATTTCCATGCACATCCACTTGATCAGTTCTTTCCCCACTGTCGATCCTTCTTTCGGCTTTGATATGAGCCATCCAACCTCCGTTTAGTCACTTCGACTGCGCTCTCTGATTTCTTCACTGATTAATCAAAGAATTGATCAATCCAACTCGATTCTTCATTCAAATCTAAGTGAAACTGAATGCAAACAAGAATTTACTTAACTACTTAATGGTGGTTAGTCTGCAAAAGATTAGATTTATTAACTGCACATATAAATCACACAAATACGGAACAAAGACTCATTCACATAGAAATCAGGCCACAATTGCACACAGCTCTACCTGACAGAATTTCAGATCGTTCCTCATTCAAGATGCACAGGAAGCCTAGCGAATACATAGAACTTCTAATTGCACTAACTGATAGCTATAAAATTTACATTCCGACAAAAAATGACCAATCCCCGCTAACTCGAATCCGAACCCTTTCTCATCAAGCTCTCTCCTTTTTACCCCTTCGGCTCCCCAAAACAGAATGGCCAAACCGCAAACAAACTCCTAACAGACTCTCCTCCATCACTAAAGGGGTCACTATCATATTACAACAAATTAGATAATGAAATTGACCTCCACGCAGGGAGTATCAAATTGCCACTACTTCTATTTCCTCAAAACTGACAATGCACAAGGAGGTTACATATTCTGTAAATATCTCAAACTATTTAACAAAATGAATTCCCTTCATGACGGCTCGTCCTCCTACTAGTCACAACATGTGAACACGTAATCACATTGTTGACTCAGCATTGATGCTCCTGCATCAGATCGTTATGTATCTTTTGAATGAGCGTCCACACAAATAGGTAATTTTTTCATTCTTCCCTTGTTGCTACTACCCATCGGGTTGTAGAATGGAAATTGCACAAATTAATGCCCTAATGTCTTCATCTTTTCTGGAAAGAGCATCTGCCACCACATTATGTTTCCCTTTTCGATAGATGATTTCAAAGTCATATCCCAACATCTTGGTTACCCATTTGTTTTTATCTTCCAAAGATAATCTATGTTCCGAGAAGTATTTAAGACTATCATGATCTGTTTTGACCTTGAAGTGTCTACCTATTGGGTGAGGACGTTATTTCTTAAGAGCATGTAGAATTGCCAACATTTCCTTCTCATAAATGAGATTCTGTAAGTCTTTTCCCTTGATTGGATGACTTGGGAAAGAAAGAGGGTGTCCTTCTTGCATTAGAACATCACCAATGTCATTTCCTGAAGCATCACATTCCACAATAAATGTTTTTGTGAAGTCTAGTGTGGCCAAAATAGGAGCTTTTCACATTTCCTCCTTAAGTTGTTCATGTTGAAATATTGTAACTTCTAAGAATATTCTATTTGTAATTTATCTGGAGATGTTTCATTCCTCCGTTGGGACTTTATTGTATATCCGGAGATGTTTATTCCTCCGTCGGGATGTTGTAACTAGGGTTATTAGAATCCCCTAGTGGGGTCATATTTGAGTTAATTGTTTAGGGGTTATTAGACTCACCTAGGAGAAGTCAGACCAGTTAGGGAAAAAGTCAAATGAGGTAAGGTATAAATAGAGGATGTGTGATCCTCATTTATCACACTCACTCATTCATTCACTCACTAGTGAATTGCGCATAGGAGAGAGAGAGATCTGCAAAGGAGGAGAAGGAGCACTTGTTTGGGGTTTACATATTTGTATTTGTTGGTCATCTATATTGAGGAAATCTTTGTTGGGTTTTCTACCCCATGAGGGTTTCCCAGGATAAATCTATGTCTATCTTGTGATTGTGTTTCTTTCAGTGATCCTTATTATGCTCTTGTTGTGAATTTTATGCTAAAATTAACATGGTATCAGAGCTAGCCCGAATAGGACATCTTTCACAAGGTGAAAATACCTCTCTCTCCTCCTCCGGTGAAAATTAAAGCTTCTGCAAAAGTTGGAATTTTTGGAATCTGAGAGCATGGCTGGATGCTCCTCCTCAAAAGAAAAATTATGAGCCCTAGATCAAAGTTTTTGAGTGGGTAGAACCCCCGTATAAGTCAAAATCTAGTTTGAATTCTAGACCAGAAAACCAGAAAAGCCAGTAAACCAGAAAACTGCGAACCTGTGCACTAGTGAACCAGAAAGCTGTGAACCTGTACACCAGTGAACCAAAAAAGTTGCACACAAGTGAACCAGTAAACCAGAAAATATGTTGCAGGTCCAAATTTCGCTGGTCAAGCTTGAAGGGTGAAAATTTGAAGTTTTCAAAAGTCAAGTACACCAGTCAACTCAATTCAATCAAGCACATCTCCTGGTAAGGTCAACTTTGCATTTTAAGAATTTTCAATTTTTGGTGACCTCCTGGATAAGATGGCCCCAAGCACTAAGCTTGAGGACAAGCTAGAGGGTATAGAGAATTTCCGGGCATGGAATGGTCTCATTCTTGAAGAGAATGATCTTTCCCAATACATCAAAGATGAGGTTGCAGAACCTGCAGAAGATGAATCTAAAGAGAAATACAAGAAGGATATGATTAGGGCAAAGAGAATCATTGTTGATTCTATCAAAGACCACTTGATTCCCCAAGTGTCATCCAAGAAGACCCATGTATGATTCCCTAGCCAGAATGTATGAATGGAAAAACATCAATAGGAAGATGAACCTGGGAGCTCAAATGAAGAGCACTAAGATGAATCAAGGAGAATCTATTCAAGATTACTTCACAAGGGTCTCCCAGTTCAAGGAACAACTAGAATCCATTGGAGACAACCTTGATGAAGATGAACTAATCATGACTGCTCTCAATGGTCTCACTAGACCTTGGGATTCATTCATCCAAACCATGTGTTCCAGAAAGGAAAGCATGAAGTTTGACATTGTATGGGAGGATTGCATTCAAGAGGAAGTTAGAGTAGCTAGTAGAGAGGCCCTACTCAAAGAAGATAATCAAGCATTATCCACCCATACCAAGAGAATAATAAGTCAATCCAACTTCAAGAAGGAAAGTCACAAGGAGTCTCAACCTCCCAGGAAGTTCCATAAGAGAGGAGGGAACAATTCAAGAAAAGATTACTCCTCTTTTCAGTGTTACATTTGTCACAAAATAGGACACATTTCTAGAGATTGTCCATCAAAGAAAGGGGAACACAAGAAGAATTTTTGTCACAAAAGACATCAAGCACATCTAGCAGAAGATGATAATGAAGAAGAAGAGGATGAAGAACCTACCAGGAAGCAAGCAAAGGAAGAAATCAAAGAATATGTTATGTGACAGTGGTGCTTCAAAGCACATGACAGGACAGAAGAAGACTCTCTCCAGTTGAGAAGAAAAGGAGTCCCCTCACAAAGCTTCTCTAGGAGAATAGAAGAAGCAACATACAAGATTGGTTCAAAAACTTTGATGATGATCAGAAGACTAGGATCAGAAGGAGATCCTACCAAACAAACCAAGATAAGTATCTGAATTGTCATTTCCAATTATATACACATTTATTTAGGATTTGTGGTAGGATGTTTGTAGTGTCACACATGTTATGGGTAATTATCCTATGGTGCCACACAACATTCCATTTCTACTTATCTAGAGTGTTTGCCAACATATTGGGAGTTGCGCACACTCTTAATAATGTCCTGGTAGAGATGGAAGGCATCTAGAAATTTACCATATGAATATGGGAAATGGATGAATGTTGTGGCATTGGCTAATATAGTGTGACTTATGTTTTTATACATATATATTTGGAAACTATGAGATGTTTCTAACCATACTATTGAATTTGACTTGTGGGAAGTATTGTACAACAATCACCTACAAATGAAGAATGATGAGACTTGTTCCATAGAACAAGTGACATCTATTCAAATCTCCAGAAGAAGTGTTCACAGGGAAGAAGCTATTTGGGTGCCCCGTATATGTCCACATACCAAAAGAGAAGAGAACTAAGCTAGACCCTTCCGAAAAGAAGGGAATATTTGTTGGATATTGTGAAGCATCCAAGGCATTCAGAATATACATCCCAGGATTCCATCACATGGAAATTAGTAGAAATGTAACATTTGATGAAGAAGCTTCTCTCAAAATATCTAGAAAGAGCAATTGTGAAGAAGTATATGAAGAAGATGTACCTCGTAGAAATACAGAAGTTGTTTCCTTCCCTGACGAAGAAACACTAGAATACCATGATATGATAGAACCTCAAGAACCCCCACCTATGAACAGATCACGGAAGAGAAAGCCAGCATGGGAAAGAGAAATTATACAAGAAGCATAAAGATATGAAGCTCCAAAAGGCTCCACTAGAGCAAGCAAGAGACCAAAGCCATTTTCCAACTATGTGGCTTTGATGTGTGATCTTGTAGATCAAGAACCTACCAGCTATGAAGAAGCAATTCATAAGAAAGAATGGGTAGAAGTAATGACAGAGGAATACCAGTCAATAATGAAGAATGATGTTTGGGATGTAGTTCCCAAACCAAAAGACAAGAGTGTGGTGTCCTCCAAGTGGATATACAAGATAAAGCATGTTGCGGATGGTCACATTGAAAAGTATAAGGAAAGGTTTGTGGCTAGAGGATTCTCTCAGAAAGAGGGAATTGACTATGAAGAAACATTTGCATCAGTTGCAAGGTACACTTCCATTAGAATCATCATGGCACTTGCATCCATGATAAAGTGGGAACTACACCAGATGGATGTGAAGACAGCCTTCCTGAATGGTGTGATTGAGGAAGAAGTGTACATACAAAAACCAAAGGGATTTGAGGTTGAAGATAGAAGAACCCACGCATGCAAACTGAAGAAGGCTTTGTATGGGTTGAAGCAAGCTCCTAGAGCTTGGTATGGAAGAATTGACAGCTTTTTGACAAGCTTGGGATTTACCAAGAGTAAATATGATCCTAACCTTTACCTCAAGGTTATGGATGATGAACCTGTTATATTATTGCTATATGTGGATGATCTATTTCTGACTGGAAATGAGAAACAGATTATCAAGTGCAAGAAGAAGCTCTTCAAAGTTTGAGATGAAAGATCTCAGATTAATGCATTACTTCCTAGGTCTAGAAGTATGGAAAGGCCCAAAAAAGGAATCTTTCTCAACTAGGGAAAGTATGCTATGGAAATATTGAAAAAAAATTGATATGTTGGAATGCAAAACCATGGCCACTCCCATGGATCCCAACTTGAAGTTGTTAGTTTATGACTCTTTAGAGTTAGTGGATGTGACTCTGTACAGACAAATTATTGGGTCATTGATGTATCTTATGAATACTAGGCCAGATATATGCTTTGCCATGAACACCTTGAGTCAGTATCTAGTTGAGCCTAGACGTGTTCACCTGATAGCTGCAAAGCATGTGATGAGGTACCTAAAGGGTACGATAGACTTTGGTCTATGTTATCTTGAAGATCATGATTTCAGATTGTATGGCTACACCGATGTTGATTGGGATGGAAGTGTATTAGACTGGAAGAGCACATTGGGTGGATGTTATTATCTGGGATCTTCCATGATCTCATGGTTTAGCAGGAAGCAATCCAGTGTGGCTCTCAGCACAGCTGAAGCGGAATATATAGCTATTTGCTCTGCTAGTTGTGAAGCGATATGGCGTCGAAAGTTGTTATCAGGATTGTTTGACTTAGAGATGGACCCCACTGTGATCTTGTGTGACAGGTAGAGTTGTATCAAGATGACAGAGAATCCAGTATTCCATGATAAGTCAAAGCACATAGAGAACTGATATTTTTATATATGAGATATGGTGCAGAAAGGAGCTATAAAGCTCGAGTATGTGAGCACTGATGAGCAAGCTGCTGATATATTGACCAAACCTCTGTCTCGAGTAAAGTTTGAGTATTTCCGAAACAAGCTTGGTGTAGTTCAGAAGGACCCTCCTCTAAAGGGGGAGTGATATGGTCGATGGTGATGTGGATACCTGTATCGATGATGAGGATACTTGTATTGATGATGTGGATACCTATATCGATGATGAGGATACTTGTATAGATGATGAGGATACTTGTATCGACGATGATGACGATACCTGTATTGATGATGTGGATACTTGTATCGATGATGTGGATACCTGTATCGATGACGAGGATACTTGTATTGATGATGAGGATACATGTATCAATGATGATGAGGTTACCTGTTTCGACGATGAGTTCGATGTGTGGTCCTTAGACTTTGCCTAAGTGGACGAGTGGATTGTACCATCCTTGGATTTTATGTCCTAAAGAGATCAGGATTAACCATCCTATAAGAGGTTGAGGATTAATCATCCTTAGACAGTAAAACTTGTAATTCCAAAAGGAAGGATAGTCTTAAATGCTGATTGTGATAGGATTAATCATCCCTAGACAGTAAATCCCATAACTCCGAAAGGAAGGATAGTATTAAATATTTATTATGGTGGGATTAATCATCCCTAGATAGTAAATCCTGTAATTCTGAAAGAAAGGATAGTCTTAAACATTGATTGTGGTGGGATTGATCATCCCTAGACAGTAAATACCGTAATTCCGAAAGGAAGGATCGTCTTAAATGTTGATTGTGATGGGATTGATCATCCCTAGATAGTGATCCCCTAATTCCGAAAGGAAGGATCATGTGTGTTGCAGATGATGATGTTGTTGATCAGGAGATCCAGATGATGTTGTTTACTAGGAGATCCAGATGATGAGGCTGTTGATCGAGAGATCCAGATGATGTTGTTGATCGGGAGATCCAGACGATGAGGCTGTTGATCGAGAGATCCAGATGATGATCTTGATCAGGAGATCCAGATGATGAGGTTGTTGATCGAGAGATCCAGATGATGATGCTGATGTAGCTGATCAAGTGCTGCAGAAGATGAAGACTCGGTACTAACGATGTTGATGATCCAATATTGATTATGTTCCAGAAACTAGTTGAGTTACTGATGATGATTGAAGAAAGATTCCAATGATTTATAGATGTATCATGTATGATATTTATGACTCCTTGCTCCTGTAGATGTTGTTAGAATATCCTTCTCATTAAGGGGGAGTGTTGAAATAATGTAACTTCTAAGAATATTCTATTTGTACTTTATCCGGAGATGTGTCATTCCTCCGTCGGGACTTTATTGTGTATCCGGAGATGTTTATTCCTCCGTTGGGATGTTGTAACTAGGGTTATTCGACTTCCCTAGTGGGGTCGGCCCTGAGTTAATTGTTTAGGGGTTATTAGACTCTCCTAGGAGAAGTCGTCCCAGTTAGGGAAAAAGTCAAGTGAGGTAAAGTATAAATAGAGGGTGTGTGATACTCATTTATCACACTCACTCATTCATTCACTCACTTGTGAATTGCACATAGGAGAGAGAGAGATCTGGAAAGGAGGAGAAGGAGCACTTGTTTGGGGTTTACATCTTTGTATTTGTTGGTCATCTATATTGAGGAAAGCTTTGTTGGGTTTTCTACCCCATGAGGATTTCCCAGGATAAATCAATCAACACTTTTACCTTTTTATTTTTGATATATCCTTCGATATTGAGAGTTTAAGGAGTTCTAATTCCATCCAATGCATGACAGGATATGGTGGGAGTAAGCTCTTTAGAAGCAGCATCTTCTATTTCTTCATCTTGAGACGGTTCATGTTCATGTTCTTTTGGAGCTTCTTGTTCTTTTTCTTCCTCTCCTTCAAAATCTATGTAAAATAGTTTCTTCTCATTGCACTTGTGGCCCTTACTATATTTTCCATCAGAACTATAACAAAGCCCTTTTGCTCTTTTTTCCTCTATTTGTTGTGGTGTCAACCTTGTAGGTTGTGGATGACTTGAGACCACACTTCATTCTTTATAGTTGTAAGTGGTAGACTTCCTTGTTTCCATATTTTTTTTTCAACTTTTCTTGCCACCCTGAATGCATGCTCCAAGGACTTAGGTTCCTAAAGACAAACCTCATGTTGGATCTTATCCTTTAAATTTCCAATAAAGAGATCCAACAAATTATCTTATAAAATATTCTTCACTCTGAGTCTTAGCTTCTGAAACTGCTAGATGTGCTTTGTAACTGGGCCTTTTTGCTTTAGATTTACCAACTAGATAAAGAAGGTGTTTCTATTTATAACCCCATAATGTGCAATCAATTCTTCTGTGAATATAGACCATGAGATAATAGAGTCCTTTTTATGGTCACAAATCCATTGGTACCATAGAAATTGATGAGGCTCTAAATATAAGGATGCAATAGTTACCTTTTGCAAATTTGGCACCTAGTGTAGATCAAAGAAGTGCTCCATCTGGAATATCCAAGTTATTGGATCATTGCCATCAAACTTTCTCATGTCAATTTTAGGAAGTTGGGTACCCTTTGGTGACCATACCTAATGACTTCCATTACTAGAATCAATTCCTCTTGGAATATTCTTATTCATGGAATGTTTCTCAACATGGAAGTTATCATTATCCTCCTGAGTATCACAGAACACATCATCATTTGTAGGGGGAGTATCCCTTAAATTTTGTATAAGATTAGCAATATTTTTCAACTTCTCCTCTAAATTGAGTAAATCAACTGTTCTCACCAAACCTTTCATATTTTCCTCCATTTTATTCAACTTGTCCTCTAAATTAACTAAATCAACTTTTCTCAAAGTCCCTTTAATCATATCTTCCAACTGGGACACTCGAAAAGATAGGTCTTCCCTTTCATCGTACGCATGGGATGGATCCTCTGGTGGTTTGAGGGGAGTGTGAGTATTTTCACTTCCTTTTGGTGGCATTTTGAACAATATAAATAGATATCACACCCTAGGTTTCACCAGAATTAGATCCTTTTACTCAAGCTATTCAAATTTAAAATGGCGTACCTTTTTCAAACCATGACTGGAAGATTGTTTTATGGCAAATTTGAAATTTCTGCTTCTCTAGGTCTGAAACTTCGTCTCGGTGTATCCTGATGTGTCCTTTTTCCAATGCCGAAGGTCTGACCTAATTCTGATGTACCAATAAGAAGTTATTGTGAATCTCCCAACACTTCTTATTTTAGGTCTTTCCAGAAGAGTGAACTTGTACGGTCTGCCATGTGTCTAATATTTTGTATCTGAGTATGAAAACCCTACCATTGATACTGAGGTATTTCTTATTTTTGATGAAACATGTCTCACTCAATTTGTATCTTTCATGCCCCAGATATGACCTTTTTCCCCAGAACACCTATTTAAGACTAGTTTTTGGACTAGTCAAAAACTCTAGATTCCGAGGCAAATATTTTCGAACCTGTATGGTATCAGGATCTAAAAATTGTTCTAAAGATAGCTCGGCCTGTTTTGGAGATGGGTTTTTAATCTTGATTTCTGAATCCTTGTAGAAAAAAATTATAGCAAAAATTCCAAGATGACTCATTTTGAAGAAACCAGTCCCGAGGAAAGAGCTCTGATACCAAATGTTATACAACCAAGTACCAGATATAGCATAAAAATAACATAAATAGACCAATCCACGCCTTAATAATGAAGAAATGAGATGAATAACAAATAAAGTAATCCACTCCTTAATAATTAAGAACTGATATGAATAACAATCCTCTTCGAGGGAGGAACCTCCTTACATAATGTACTAAGTACATAAGAGAATATTGTTGGAATAATTAAATCCTCCTAGATGTCATTTAATACATTGGTGGATCAAATTAATCATTTATGATTAATTTCCTATGTATTAGACTAAATTATTGCTAATTGAGGCTTTGTGTGGACCACGAGCCATCTATGGGGGGACCACAGACTCCAAAGTGTGGAGCAAAAGTCACCTAGACCACTTGGGCACATTTCTTATTGATTCTGGATAAGCTTTGGTGAAGAAAGGTGCTTTCCTGGAATTTACTGCTTTTTACCCTATGGGGAAAAGCTAGTCAAACTAGGAAACTTGTTTTTTACACCCATGACTCTTCCATGATGTTTATTCTTTCCATAATTGGTATTTGGCATTTTTTTTCATCATACATCACCTTCAGGTCACTAATTTGGAAATTCGTGAGCCTTTGGAGAGATTTGGAAAGCATACTTGCCACCTAGGGGGGATGAGCATATTTTTAGTAATTCCGATGATGAGATGATTCTTTGGAATATTTAGCCATTCGAATCTTTGTTGTAATGATATATAAAAACATCCTATTACTTTTATATGTTTGGATGATGTATTTTATTCATGAGAAGTTACTATAGAATTGTATCTTTGTGAGTAATTTTTGTGTCTTTGACTAGTTGTGTGAGATCTTCTGTGAGTGAGTGTAATTGTTTGATCAGATCTTGGTGTGAACTGAATTTCACAAAGACAATATACAATGATTACTAAAATGTAAAGGTCTCCTTCCTATATATAGGAGACAAAGGGGTACAATAACAACTAATAGACCCAAGTCTACATCAATAATATGTAATTCACCATAATAAATGGGGTAATGTGCCACTACATAAGGGGTAATGTGCCAATATTTAGGTCTTAACAGTAAAAAATAAAATAAATTTTGGGAAACGAGAAAACAAATTCACGGTTATTCAATTACTCTTTTCCCGTAAATAACTAATGGAACTTCCCTAACCACCTCCCCAAAAGTATAGTATAAAAGAGGGAAGAGGAAGCATGAGAAGGAGGAGAAAATAAAAAAAGCACCCTTATGTTTCTCTTTATCATATTGAAACCATAAACTTTATTCCCAGGTTTGCAATTAAAACCCTCATATATGGAAATATGCATTTCCAACATTCTCCATTTCTTTCTTGCCAAGAAACTATCACATTATTTTCATTGGGCATGCCTTTGGAGTATCGAAGAGGTGTGTATTTGTGTGGCTCAGGATGGAGGAACTCAACATCCAATTTCAAAACAATGTCATATTTGAGAACAAGTGAAATCTATCTTGAATCTTGTTGTTATTTTGTATAATGAATTCTCTTTCCTGTCTAGTGATGTGCGGATATCTTTTTATTTATTATATTGCAAATTCAACATATTTATTTATGATTAAATCATTATATTTACAGTAGTCTACTTGTAAAGACATATTTGGAGCAAAGTTGAAAAGAAGGATCTTCTACAAACGTTGGAACTAAGGTAGGAAATCTTTCATTGGTTTTCCAATTTTATCTTGAAACTGTAAATTGATTTATTTTGGATTTACTGGTAGGATTGTTATGGATTGTTTATGGGCACCACTCTGTAGTAACTTAGACCAAAAGGTTACTAGGGACTAATTCCCTGAAGCGAGGAGTTGTAATCCTAAGGAAACCACCGTCTTCACGGGTCCAAAGGCATTAGAAATGAACGTTGGTCATTTTAGTACCTAGGTCTGCATCTAGGGTTGTCTATATTTTTTACCTTGGAACCTTGAAATTCAAACCTTAATGTGATCATCTCAAGATTTGATTTACCCAAGATAAACCTTTTCCCATTAGTACTTTATTCCATGATGGTATGCTTGCTTTTATGATTTAATTTCAAATCTTGATTATTAGTTAGCAAAGTGATAAGAAGGCACAATTTGTATGTTTTTTGTTGTATTGTTAGTTCTTACAGGCATGGTTTGTAGGTCAAGTAGTCTTATTCTTTCAGAGAGTTAAGCATGGACAAGAGATACGACTAAAAGGATCATTGCACTATGAAATTGAAAAATAAGTTGTGCTACCAAACTGTGGATGCTACCAAACTGTCCACTCATGCTATGGAACTGGAAAAAGTTGTCAGAATAATTATTGCAGGAAACACCTCTAGTCATGTCAATCTTTTGAGGGCCTGCGATCATGAAAAGTGAAACCAAAATGGTAATTATGGATCCAATTGCCTGTAATGTTCTTAGGTTCCTATGAATTGATATGATGATCATTCCCATAACCTTTCATAATAATCAGTGTAATCAAGAGAATGAAAATTTTTAGCTAAAATCTCCTTTGAGACATTACTGGATAGTTTTGTGGAAGTGAAAGATCATATACAGAGACTTAATCTAGTTTCTTTACAGTAGCCGAATAAAGAAACTATGCCTTCACACAAAATAAGACATGTTGTGAGATATGAATCAGTAGGGGCTGAGATTCTTAAAGCTTATCCAGAGTTTGGTGTAAAGTTCAAAAAATCTGATTGGTTTCGTTACTGTGAGAAGTTACAGGGACGTCATGCTGAAGCTTCCAGAGCATTTGCAGAAGGTTTCGATGGAATAAATGTTACAGTAGGGTATTTGACATTTCCAATCTCAGAAAACTCTATAGACATAGCAACTGAGCTCCCATGGGAGGGAGAACAATGGTTTAAACTCCATAGTGTTGATATTTCACAATGCAATCGATTTCTCCATAACGAACACCAAAATCCGGACTGGAGCAAGGGTATTCCACGGGCCTGGTTAAAACAGGAGTACAGTGATCTTTTGAAAATGGTTCAAAGATACATTACAGGGAAAGGAAGGTATGCCATTATTCACTTATATCATATGTGTTTCCTCTTGCATCTAGATGGCATCTCGAAAATGAATTTAGACTTCTATTTTTTGAAAAATCTCAAAAAAATGGTGTCTAGGGTTAGAAATTTTCCAAAGAGTCTACACACTATTTTTCATCAAGCTCTAATTAAACTGTTGATAATTCAAGAGCTAGATAAATTCAATAAGAATTGGGACCATTTCATATTATACTATGAATTTGAAACCCTAGGAAATAAATCTTCACAAAAGGATGTTAGTACTGTTTCTGCAAGTTTTAGGGTTTCAGATACTTGCAAATATATGGATATTGGTGATTTTTTTGCAAAACAGAGTGTAAAGAAAGAGGGTAAAGAAATGAAACAGAAGATGAGAGGGGTCGTAAAACTGCCGCCAAATCCTTAAAAAAACATAGCAATACAGTAACTTCTCAAATGATGAAGGAAGAGTTAAAAATCAGAAAAGGAAATCAGATACTTCGAAACCCTATCCTCTCACAGTACCTCACACTAGAGCCACAAATAAGTTTAGACTTAATTTGAGGGCTATATTTTACCCTACTTTGAAATAAAACAAGTTCATTAACCTTGAAAGTTTGCTAGAGGAAAAACCATTAAAATAAAAAAGACAAATGGTTAAGGATTTAATTTCAGTACCTATACAAACTAGAAGTAGTCTTAGAGTTAATAAGGGAAAGGCATAGTGGAGCCTCTGAAAGAACCTGAACTAAAAAAAATCAAAAACAGAAATACACTTCCAGAAACTTAAAGAAGGCCAAGAAATTGTCAATGAAGAGTCAGATTCATCCATGGAAGTTGAAAAGAAGGTAATTGAATTATTAACTAATTTAGAAAAGACTATTAATGATGTTCCTGCTCATCGAAAATTCATCCCTGCATCCCCATGATTTCAGAAGAAGAACAAGAAATGTAGTGTAAAGAGTTTAATGATGTTGTCAAACTGGAGATATTGAGATCAACTACTTAAATAAAAGCACAAGAAGATGATAACTTGTTCCAAGCTGGAAATAAAGAAAATCAAGTAAATCATAAGCTTAAGAAAAAAATGAAGAATCTAAAACGTTTGATTAAGGAGTTACAATTGGAGAACAAAAAGGTACAGGGCAGGTTGAATAAAACCAACAAAGAGTGGAACAAATTTCTCATCAAATACAATAAGCTATGTGAATTTTCTCAAAGACTAAAGAATAGCAATGGAAAATTACTTAGGTGGAGAAAATATTAGAGGAAATAATGTCTGCAAGAAAGAAAGAAGCACCAAGCAAACAATGACAAGTTGGGTATTTTGACAGAACTGGGTACTCATATCTTACATGACACAATCCAAAATCAAGGAGCTGACATGATCCAGAATCGAGGAGCTGATGTGATCCAGGATCAAAGAACTGAAGCTAAATGAATATATACTTGATGCAAGTACTGTCAAAGGTGCAACTTCCAGTTGGCTAAATCAAATTTTTTCAACTACCGAAACGCTACAAAATTATCTTTTATCATTCTCCAAATTTTGTAAAGTCTCGACTTATGTTTATTTCATATATTTGTAAGAAAATACATATAGTATATAATCGAGGCTTAGTTTAGCAATGCCACGATGTTGTTTAAGCAGTTAACACATCCCTGAAAAAATAGGAACCAAACCAAAACTTATTCGTTTTTTAAAACATCAATTTTGATTTTAAAGATATCAATATTTAAAAGATAGAGGATCAAAACCCTAGGAAAGGATCAAAATAGAAGTTATATAGAGAGAAACTCAATGAGGAAAAGGGGTTCGAGTTTTGGAATAGCTTGAGAAGAAGTGGAGAAAAAATTGTAAGTTTTGATACAGTAATATATATGATTGCTTGAAGATTTTTTGCATTATGAATATACTGTGCCTCTTATTTATCTTTGCTGCTAATTATATGTTTTAAAGTAGAAGTGTTTTATGCATATACTATGCCTCTTATTTATCTTTGCTGCTAATTATATGTTTGAAAGTAGAAGTGTTTTATGCATATACTGTGCCTCTTATTTATCTTTGCTGCTAATTATATGTTTGAAAGTAAAAGTGTTTTATATGCTGCATAATCATCTTTTTCCAGTACTAATGACACACTTAAACTTTAATTATTCATGCCAATGAATGTATTGTGTTTCAATCATTTTCTTCATCAAGTTATAGCGTTGTTGTAATATTGAACATCTGTATGGATTTATGAATGTGTATACTACCTTTCATATATTTATATTCTGGCAATGTGTCAAACCTTGAGTCCCTGTTATTCATGATTGCAAAGCCTTCAAATTTATAATATGTTACTATTGCATTTTTAATCCTTTAGCACAAAATTTCAAAAAGTTGACTAAATATTCAATCTTTCAAACCTAAAACTCACTTTTCTTTCCAAAGTTGTATGCCCTAGCTTTTCCTGTAGCAGTCCAGTGCAAACCTTAAGGACAGCAGGTCATGTTAAGCACTTGCATCATCTTCCACACAAATTTGTTTTTCAACAACTGCCCACCTGATCCCATGCACATTACATTGGGCTCCCATGCGTCATCCAACCCTTACAATCGGACATCACAACCACCTTCACAATATTATTCAGCACTCTTACACAGGACTCAACCCTCTGACATAGGACCTCCAATGATTTCTGAGACATTGTCCTCCAAGCATAATGAATCGAAGCGACCTATCAATCAATGGCAGATATGTGCGTCATGATCAGATCTTGGCGTGGTGAAATTTCTCTTCATTACTGGAACAGTACGTACTGTGACTGGGAAATTTGAAACTAGATATTATGCTCCTCCTTCTACACCCAGGACTAGATATGCTCAAAGTGAATATAGATCTGCAAGGTTAGCTGGGAAATTTAGGAGTCTTTTTCTGGTGATCAATGTGAGGAGCATCTTGTATCCATTGTGTAGTATCCTTTTATACATGGAGTTAAAATGTAGAGATTAGGATTCCAGTAGAAATGTTTTGGTAGTTAAAATCAATTTCCATTACTACATTGTGAATGGTTGATTAACAATGAAGAAAAAACTTTCTTCTTGACATTGTTCATATAATTTACAACATATTTGACTGCATGTACCAAGCACAAAAGTGCAGGTAAATGCCTTCTTGAGAGCGTAGGTAAATAGGTTTTATGTGTATCTAGTTCAAAAACCGGAAACTTTTATTTTTGTTTCATTGTGTTCTTTTGCAGTTTTATTTGATTGAAGAAGTTTGTTCGTCACAGAATATATCAGAAGTTTCATAAACAAATTACATTCTAAACTTTTGTTTGGTTTCCTAATAGTAATTCAAAAATCCATATAAATACTCTAAGTTAAAGCATTGAGTACAAGCAGGCATGCCATTACTTATTGCAAGAAAATTTAACTTTTTGAATTTCTATTAAATTCCTTTTTAGGCCTGACCTCAAGTTTAACTTGTCGGTGCTTTTTTCACAAGCTTTTCAAATTTCACATTTTTTCCTCACATGTATGTGGATGTATATTTCGTGGGTACTTTCCTTACCTCTTTAGAATACCATATCTTTTTGGTATCTTGCATTGCATGTAAATTTTTTATAAACATATTTTTTTTTTACTATGTTCTAGATCAAATCCTTGAGGATTTTTTATTAAGATGCAAACAGTTTTCAACTGAAACTCATTTAGTAATTTCAACCATCTCTATTAATTAGTAATTAGAACATTATATTCTTGTTTGATAGGTTAGAAAACCCTATACTATCACAAAGCAATGGGAAAGATGGACATAAGAAGAACATCATAATTTTTTGGAAGCATTGAAGATGCATGGTCGAGCATGGCAACGGATTGAAGGTAAAACAATTAATTTTTTTACTCTTAAATTATTGCATTTGTATTTATGTTGAAGTAGGATGTATGACACCCTGCGCTGGCAGGAGTGGGTGGAGTCCTCTATGACTCTGATGGAACAAAAATGAAAGATTATGCATGGGGATTAGGCAAACAGACCAATAATGGAGCTGAATGGCTCGCTCTAATTAAAGGGTTGGAACTCGCCAGAAGAAAGGGTATTGAGGAGCTAGTTGTCCTCGGCGACTCGATGTTAATCATCGGGGAAGCTAGGAGTTTTGCTAAAGCCAGAAAGACGCCGAACACAAAGATGCACCATTTGTTGAATAACATCGTTAAAGAGTACAAAACTATCAATTTTTTGCATATTCTAAGAACCAACAACAGCTTTGCGGATAACATGGCAAACATTAGCGCTTGACTAGCCTGCGGGGTCATGGTTTGTGACCAACAAGACCAGGAACTTACCTGGGTTCCTTAATTTCCCTCACTAGATGTGCTTTCACAATTATTGTCTTAGAAGTTGGAGTGACTTTAGAACTATATCAATTTTGAATTATTTTGGGCTCTTTATTGTCAACCTCAGGGAGCAATCCGAGGAGACCCCTTTTGTCCTTTGGTTGATGAAGGCACGTGTAACCCACATGGCCTCCGTTAATGCATACATCCTTCATGGCAGTGTTGGCTCTAAGCTTGGGAGAGATACAAACCACCCCTCATTTGAACTCTGTCTCAACGGCTGCAGCAAGTGCACCGGAATTTGGTTTAGGAAGCATAGCAGGGACGACAGGTTGTGTAGCAGAATTTGGTATAGGAAGTGCAGTAAAGAAGACAGCATGGCTGACAACCTCCCCTCGGTCCTCTGCGGGAAGCATGTCATTGCACATGGGCATAAGTTTTCTGCCAAATTGGATCTAAAAGCAACTGGAACAGAGTCCAACAACGAACATCCCTCTGCTAAGAAATCGGGAAAACGTAAATTTCTTGGGAAAGGCCTCCACGCGACAAATGATGGAATGGGTTTTGATAATCTCTCGTCAGAGTTTCAAACTTACATGAATGATTTGGAGCATAGCTCTGCACTGTTAGCAATGAGAATTATGAACTGAACAAATCTTTCACCCACCTCTTCGCTCTGGTGAACACAACAAATGTGGAAGTTCACAGTCTTAAGGCAAAGATAACTGGGCAGGTAGCTGTTTTGGTTGAAGCGAAGCTGGAAAATTTGGACGCTAGGATACTGGCAGTTCATGATACAGCAAAGAAGGTGGCTACAATGCTCGAAGAAATGAACAATCACCTCACCAACCGTGCTGCAGAATCCAGCAAAAAATGCCTGTAACTCTGAATCTCAGTCTTCCTTTTGATGTTCTCTAGTTTTTTGCTAGGTCCTATGAATCTCATCGTTCCAGATGTGTAGGTTTTATTTCTATTTCAAGTCTTGTTTACAACAATGCTATGTACCTATGTTCTTCTCCTAGGCCAGTTTGTAATGAGCTTTAAGCTCCCTAGAATAGCACTTTTTCTTGAGCAATATCGAACATAAGAACTTCATTTTGTAGGCTTGGCTCAATTTTTCAGTAAGAATCCCTTCTGCAACTTCTATGTAAACTTTGTCTCATATTTTATATAAAAGTTGATCAACCGTTTATGTTAAAAAAAAAGAAGGATGTCTGACATGTGCATTGCTTCCCCCTATGATTTGCACTTTTTTATTTTGAATCACTCTCAACTACTCAACCTAATTCTTATTATTTGTTTCTTGTTTCTTAGTGAGACTTTAACTTTAGTTGCATATTCTCAACCAACTATGCTCCACAATAACTACAAACAATAACAGAGAAAAATAAACTACAACCTAGAGAATCCATTCACTTACCAGTATCAGGTCCCTCGATAGCTACCTTCAAGTTATGTGCCCATTCCCCACACCCATTGAACCAACACGACCATCGTGAAGTCAAGTGTCTTTTACCCTATTGTGTTTTCCTTTGCATCAATGAGTTCATAGTTTGGACTGACCTGTATGCATTTTTCTTTGTTTCATAGGTGAAATTGCAATCAATTATGTTGACAATGGAGCTCTCATGCAATGCAATGGCTCCAAGGCTGGGACATGAGATTGGGAGGTTGCTTGATTTGTTACAACCTATGAATGCCAAAGATAAGTGCAATACAGCATAATGTTTACAATCTCCCCATGTCACTCCCTATGTCACCTGATGTGAGGTTACATGGTGTGTTACAACCTTAGCGTACTAAACATTAGTCCAAGTTCACATCATGATAAACATAAATTGTTAGTTAATTAATGTTAACATGGAGATAGCATTTGATTGTAATTGAATCCGAGAAAAAATGTAAGGGAAATGACTTAATGTGTTATGAGTTACCTAAGTAATTTGGGCCACCCTTGGATGAGGCCAAATAAGAGTAACACAAATTTAATTGGTGGAGATACTGCTAACGTAAATGGTCAACCCAAAAACTTTGGATAAATTTATGGAATGCTTAAAATTTGTTTTGATTTTCGTGAAGAGTAATTAAAACGACGGCAAGTTGATTAGCCGATTAAAAGAAGGGACTAATAAGGATGTAATATTCCATTGTCATACTTATGGCTAAGCACGGGTAACGTTTACATCCATATTAGATCCATTGGGCATAGTGCTCTAAAATAAAAGTTTAAACTCACATTTAATATAATATATTCATGTTTATGACTTGGTGTTTTTATCCAAATTAATATAGAGGGGTTATTTGCCCATATAATCTTTGATACTATGCCATAGCTAAAGTTTTATTTGACAAGTTGTGAATACCACAACACAACAAAACATTGTCCTTTCCAAGTTGTAAACAATGTAAATGTAGAAATAGGAACAACCATATACACATTGTTTCAAAAACAAGTCTTACAAACAAATAAGTAAAATTAAATGTAATTACTATGAACTTTTCTACAAACATTAACAATTAAATGTGATCATTCTTACAAACAAAAAAGTAAGTAAAATTAAATGTAATTACTATGAACTTTTCTGCAAACATTAACAATTAAATGTAATCATTATAATCATTCTGAACTTTTTTACAAACATCAACCATGGCCATCTCTTTCCATATCATCTATCATCACCTATATGCATGTCCTTCTCATGTTTGTGTATACATTGCAAACTTTATTTATTGTCAATTGATATTACTTTGTGACCTTATTAGCATTTTAATGTCACCTACGCTCATGTTCTCCATTCCTAATATATGATTCTATTTCCTTGCAAAAATGCTTCATTGTTTGATCACTTAATAGCCAAAGCCCTATTTAACATGAGTTGCACATTAGCATGGTAGAATAATACGAAGGTAACTTTTTCTATCTAAACTTTTGTGAAGTATTGAGTGTCATTCTACATTAGTGGCATTGGCATTGTAAGCAAATACAAAGGTAGCTTCTTCTATCTAAAATTCTTCTAACTATGTTTTTTCTTTTTGGAACAAAAACATAGGTGTTCAATATTTTCTTTACTCTCAATGTATCTTTCAAATTGCCATCCATGACACTTGAATAAAAACCTAAAATCCCCCATCATTCATAATTCATAAGAGATCTAACTCATCTTGTGAACATGATGTTCAAAAAGATTGGAAGACCAAGGAGTTTGATTTATTAGTTAGTTTTGGTGGTCTCTCTCTTCATGAAGATTCCAATCAACGAATTCATGTAGGTCATAAGAAGTGTCTTAGACCAAGAAACTATGATTTTGATGGAAAACTACCTTGGGTCAACATATTTAATCTATCTAAGGAAATATATGAGTAAACAGAAGGTGTCACAATGGGTTCCCCTCTTTCACTATTTGTCGTTAACCTCTTTATGCATTAATTTGAGAAGAAGGAAATCAACTCTTTCTTTGAAAAACATTAGTGGCTTATATATGTAGATGAAATCTACATTAACTAACCACATGGAGATTGGAATAATTCATGAATCATCCCAATAACCACTATGAACACATTAAGTTTACAATGGAAATGGAAAAGAAAAAGAAAAACACCCTTCCCTTCCTAGATGTGCTTACCATGAAGAATCAAGATGGATCCCTAACCCAACAAGTATACATAAAGAAAATGCACATTGATAAACCTACACATTGAGTGATACCGCCACCCAACTCAAAAGGTTGGAGTAATTAGCATGTCAACAAGCTTAGCCATAAGGATTTCTCAAAAATACCACCTAAAGCAAGAAATTGACCATCTTAAAAAGGTCCTTATAAGAAATGGATATGTTGAACATAATCCTGAAAAGACATTTCGAAAAAAAATTATCATGAAAAGAGTCTAAAGTACAAATAGCAATGGCCTTAGAATTGTTTTTCCTTACATCCAAGGAACTACCAATAAGATGGCCATAGTTAAAATATTAAGGAGAATATAAAAAGTATCTTCTTTACAAATGTAGGACCCCTCCTTTAGGGTCCCCTTGAACTGAACCTGTCAACCCGATCCAGCTGGTCCATTGTTGTCTGTGTCTTCCGTAGGATCCCTCCAGCAAAGCTCGTTTAACCATAGGCGAAGCAACCGTTAGCTTCGCCACCCAACCATAGGCTCATGCTTTCAGTCGCATGGCCTCCCCCGAGCTTTGGGTCGTAGAGCTCACACAAGTATTTCAGAAATTCAGCTTGGGCTTCCCTTCCCACCAGGATTTCTAAGCCAAACCCTTAGATAGCAGCAAGTCTTTGAGGCATTCGAAAATTACGACAATCATCCAAATTATGGGCCCCTTACCCATTCCTTAAGCCTTCCTTATAAAGGGAAATCTCCTGCGACACATGTCGCTTCATGCATAAATAAATATTTTTAATTATTTATTTAATTAAAACACTCACCCATCCAAGTGTCAGTTTCTCTGGGAAGTGCACCTATATCCCTAAGTTTGCTCTAGTTTGTCCCCCAGATATTTTAATCAACTCCTAGCTTTTAGTTGACTAGGTGTCTAATCTATTTTGCTCCTAAATAATAATTTCTATTATTTTAAATGCTTAACAAAATAACTATTCATGTGCAAATGTCTAAGCTATTGTTATGCATTTTCTAAGTAATAATCTAGAGTTATTCTCCTAAGTTTTTATGCAGTTTAATCTAACAATCAAACTCACTAGGATCACGGTGCCACGCCGTTGGGCTCCTAGTTCCTTAATTTTAATTCCTTGACATGGCACCACTCCGTCGGGTTCAGTCATCCATGGTTTCCATTCCTTGGCATGGTACCTCATCGTTGGGTCCTTGCATCCATTCTTTCCGTTCTCGACAGGGTACCGCATCGTCGGGCCCTTCTGCCTCCATCTTTCCGTTTTGACTTGCGGGAACTTTTTTAGGGATTTTAGGAACCGTTACCATCCATCCTCCGTCTACATGCTATCTAGGGACTAATGGCGCTGAGGAGTGAGTCCGTTCTCACTGCGCGCCCCTCAACTCGTACGTGACCAGCTCCGTCGTGGCCCACCTCGTACGTCCTCACGCATTCCTCTTGAGCAAGCGGATCAATGCTTATCTGCTCATGCGTGGTATTCTTGTCGGAAGTTGACATCGTCGTCGCTTCCCCTGTGTGTGATTTACCCGTACTCTACGACCCTCCATGTTCCTTTGTGTGTCCATTGGTGAACCGTCTCACTTGTTTCTACCCACACTTCTCACAACAAATTATCAGTAGCACTGTTCTCAACAATCATCATCTGGTTTCTAACTCTAGCATTGTTAAACATTTATGATTTATTCAAACTGCTCATTCATCTTATCAAATATACATTTCGTCGCCAAATACATAATCACCATACAGCTAGTCGTTAAGCATTATTCATGTGTACAATTTTCATATCAAAGTTAATCGTTAAACAACATGAAATCGTCCATTCACAATAACTACCCAAATGCACATATATCAATCAATGATAATCATAAATATACTCAAAATAAAATCATAGGGTTATTTTATTAATGTTTCAAACAGTAGGGTGACTCAGTAGGTGCCCTCAATGTCTATAGTAGTCTAGGGGCACTACATACACCCATACTTATTTAGAACTTCGTCCCGAAGTTCAGAATAAAAATGGAAAGTTATGACACATCTCAGTTGCGTCCTCCCAAATCGTAGAGCTAGGACTGTAACTGTCTTACTGCACTTTGACTTGATCAAACAGGGCTAATCATTAAGCAAGATGTAATCAATCAATTATCCCACTCCACATGTATAATTTAATTCCTTAATTCATTTATCAATTATTGTCGTCATTCCCATCTTCAGGTTTTCCTCAATCAGTTAAGACATAACAAGGCTCGAGAGACCATTATATCGAAGTTTTTTTTTTTCAGCCGGGTCACTCGACAGGTGCCCTTAAGGTCGACAGTCATTCTAGGGGCATTACATACACCCCCTCTTAAATAGAACTTCGTCTCGAAGTTAATTTTTGTTCTAGTAATTTCGATGCTATATATATATATATATATTTCTTGAGTTTCCCATTTTCATCATCTTGTCATTCTCTTCTATTTTTCTTCAACAATCAAGACCATAAGCACAAGTGGTTCTAATCATTAGTTTCTATATCATTTAGAATGGTTCCAATACACCTTCAGGAACTTAATCATAACTTCGCCGAATATCAATCCGATAATCATTCAATAATTTCCAGTCCCAACTAGATTTCCTACATCTCTTAATCATTCACTAGGCTCTACGATGACCAAATTATCAATAAGTTGCATTGCGTCAATGGCCACCCAATAGTTTATCAAAACATAACAAATCCAAGCAAGGATTCAATTCTATTTGGCTATCCTCCCTTCAAGATGAGAAGGTAAACATGATAAAAATATTCATTAAGATATAATCATGGTTTTAACAAATCAGGAGAGACCTTCAAATTGTCCAAAAACCAAATTCCATAAGACTACTTCCAAATACCTCTAAAATGGTTTAGTAATGCTGGTTCTCAATAAGATAAGATTCAAGTCGTCAAAATTTAGTGACTTAGTTGAAAGTATTAAAGTTTATCTCTTAGTCCTTTCATCGGTAACATCATGTCCAAGTAATGAGCTTATCACATTGTTCCTAGCTCATTTCATCATTCTTGTTGTCCTATGACTTCTTCAACAGACTTTCCAAGTCTCATCCTATGTGTCAATGTAGTCTCATCGAGTCTTAAGGTTTAGTCGTCATTTCTTATATGTTTCTCCATATCATGAGGTTAATCTTATTGCATTCAGTTCATTGTTTCAATCATCTTCATACTTCGCTTTACTAAAATCGTCTTCCTTGGTTTTTTTTTCGGCAGACTTTCCCAATTAAGAATGTTCCATTTACCATGTCATGGTCATGTTAAGTTTGTACGTTTTCAGGACCCCCTTTTCGGAGTCCAAAAAAAAACAACTTCCAAAACGATTTTTCAGAAAAAAAAAATAGAAGCCACAGATCTAGTTCATGGATTTAATGTTATGCGTAAGCATATCTTGACATAGGTAATTAATATAAAGGATATGAATCCATCCTTCATCGGATACGGCTAAGGTCTTATCAGCTCAAACGATCATTCCCTTTAACTTGATCACAGAATCTACTATTTTAGATCAATTCTTCCCCATTCCTAACTAAATGTGTTTTATAAAATATCTCAACATCACCTACAATGTTTAAATACATCAACATCACTCATCACCATTACCCTCATTACGATGAAGAGTATTTATTTCACCCATCAACACCAGGATGATATACCTCTTATTCACATTTTTTTTTTTTTTTGGTTTGGGGTGATGACAAGGAATTCACAAGCATAACAATACTAGTGGTAAAGTTGAAATCTCTAAAGTCGATCTCCCATTACCGACTCCGTCTTAATTATATCTTTCAATACTCGAGAACTTTAGTCTTTCCTAACCTAACATTCGAATAGATACATAAGTCAAATCTTTTACTCCGTAAAGCATTCTAGTTAACTTATACCTATGGATCTATCTCGTGATTCTAATACAATATGAAGGATGTAAGTTATTGATACACCAACCATGTTCTCAAAGTATTTTTATATTGATTATTTGGTCTCACTCCATTCGATATGTCCTCAAGGTGTACACAATCCCTAAACTTTTAATATCACTTTTTCATTAATAAGACGAATTATGTGTTGAGAGTGAAGATTATTTAATTCCTAAATATTTCACCTACTAAACATCTCAACTAGAATTTATTATCTTAATTTCAGTTCTTCCCGCACATATCAATAACATGGTGACGAGGCAGCTTAAATTAACATTTTCCATTTCAACTTTTAATGTAAATAAATACTTCCATGATCTGAAATGCATGATCTTAAGATCTCTGTTGTTCACAGAAATCTCCACCCAAGGGTTTGACAGGCCGCCATCATGGCAAATTTAAATCATGGGATGATGATCTTCAACAAGCGATAGTCTTGCCAAGTGTGAGGATTGTTGTCACTCGGATTTCCCAAGGGTTCGGTAGTGCATTGTAAACAAAACAAAAAAAAAAAATTGTACTGACGAAACCACAAAGGTTATGATCCCCAACAGCTATTTGAATGCTTAAAGAAAAATAAAATTAAATCCTAAAAGATGCATTCTTATTAACTTGTCTCCTAATGCATTTAACCGCATGAAGTATTACAATTTTAAGCAAATAACAATGGTGCTCTCTCTCTCTCTATTAAAATATCTATATCTCTTTTAACAACATACTTCTTTCGTCCAAGGCCGAGTGTATGTATCTAAACCAAATTCTTATTAAACATAGGTGATTCTAAATACCTTTTAAAAGGCTAACTGCATAACTTCCAATCCGGTCGCCTCATATGACATAATTATAATTATAACTTCATGAATGAGCATTCCTAAATTTAGAAGGGCAATTTCAATAACTCGAGTGAGAGTGTGATCATCCTAGCAATGGTTATAGAAGCGATACATTGAATCTGAACCTTTGATAATCATATATATAACAATAAGACCATTTCAACACCAAGAAATACCATATAAACAACATTACTCCCACTCACACTTTAAGAGACATGCTTAAACATATTAAAATATTATTATGAAGGCATATTTTTTGTATTTTAATAGTAGAAATGCATTCCAGGTGTGATTACTAGAAGTTGCCATATTGAAGCATAATACTTAATTTCAATATAAAAATGACACTCATAGAATGATATAAAAATAAACTCATTATTAAATACTCTTCTAACCACGAACACATTCTAACATCTTAACGAAGGTTTCGGTTACCTTAACTAGTTAATATTTGTAATCAATATTAGATCATAGATAAATACTTAGCATTGAACCGAACCATAAGACTTAATTCTTTGAAGATTTACTATGCGGGTATTTTGAACACAAATTCATCTCTTCATGTGGGGTATTTTTAACAGAATTTAATTCCACGTCAATCTTAAAAAAATTTAAGATTTTAAAGATTTTACTTACAGTTTACATCCGAAAGCTGGATGCACAGAGATTTTTAATTTATTCTAGATCGAGATGCGTTTTGGAAAACGCCGATCGAAAATTGAAATGAACAAGATATTTAAAAGGGTAAACTTGACTCGTAATCATAAGCTGGAAACGCCAGGATCAAATCGAAAGGTTGAGAGTTTGAAATCACCAAAATCTAAAGTCGAACACTGAGTCCTGAAAATAAAGCCCGAAATTTGAAATGCCAAAAAAATCGCTCAGAAATTAAGAACGATGCTAAGACATAGAGAGGGGAAAACTCTGAGTTTTGAAGACAAAGAAATATCGGTTTGAAACGTCAAGGTTATTAAATACTCAAGTAATTAAGATCCAAAAACTAAGATCTGGAATCATCGGTTCTGAACTGTCAAGGTTATCGAAATACTTCAAGCAATTAAAATCCAAAGAAAACTAAGATCTGGAATCATCGGTTCTGAACTGTCAAAGAAATGACAGAGTAAACAATCTAAACACGATTTCTCAATAAAAAGAAAAAAAATTGGAATCGGATCCAAACAGGATAGGCAGAGCATCAATCCTAAATCGCTTTCTCACCATACAGGCAAAGTATCAACAAGAGAAAAGTCTCAGAAAATATAGAGAGAGAGAGAGAGAGACCAACGATTGAGTCTGAATCGAATTGGCGTTACAGGCAGAGTTTAAGATCTCAGAACTTTGGATCAACTTCTACAATATCCAGATTGATAATTAATTTGAGATCGAGCTCTGTCATTGAAGGACAGAGTCGTCCGTCCTATCATAAAATTTACAAAACTTGACAGACATGTGATAATACAATCCTAAGCAAACGCAAACGCAGAGATCATGTCAGGGACAAACCTGAGAATCGCGTCCTTTGAAATAATGAAGGATCTATCTCCAGCACACACAACATAGCTAACAACAGAGAATCCTTTACATCGGATGCCAAGGGTAAATAGTTAAAATAGACGGTAACACGATAATTAGATCTAAGCATTGTTTTTAACCCGAGCATGGCAATCGATTTGCCTAGATAGTTTTAACAAGAAGTATACATACTGGGGTTTCGGTAACCGGGATCTAGCTAAACTCGCAGACTGAGCTCTGTAACGGTAAGTGCAGAGTCAATTTGGATAAAAAAAAAAAAAAATTCTGGAAATAGATCTGAAAATAGCCGAGCCCAGTAATGGATTATATAGAATCGATTCGGGGCGGACTCTACCATGTGGAAACAATACGAAATCCTAGGGAAAAGAATCAATTTCGAATACCCTGTAATATATAAATCAGGATACCAGATCTACAACTGATACGAAATATTTGAACTAAAAATGGTAATTCAATAAACTCTTCAAATAAAAATTTCTGAAAACTACTGAAGGTTTTGCTTAACATTAATCTTTCTAGGCTTTCAATAAACTTTCTGCCGGGTTAGCAGTCGCCTGAAATTCAATCCACTAAGATTCTAATAAATTAGCTTGAATCTTTATAATCAAAAGAAGGCAGTGTTCATACCAAAAAGAAATTCTGGATCGAACCTTCAATTCCTCTTGAAACAGAATTAGAATATTTATCCCCTCATTCTAATGCTGAAAGAAGAAAAACATAGAAATAAAACTTGAAAGACATTGAACCTGGTTTGGGTCGTCAAGCTCGCGCAACCGTTGACGTAGTGGTTGTATCAGCTATCCAGCGCAGTCCCGCATCCGACGTAGTTACCGACAGCCCCTAAATAGTAGTCTGGTGCCCTCAAGGCTCGACCGGCTCTGATACCAAATGTAGGACCCCTCCTTTAGGGTCCCCTTGAACTGAACCTGTCAACCCGATCCAGCTAGTCCATTGTTGTCTGCGTCTTCCGTAGGATCCCTCCAGCAAAGCTCGTTTAACCATAGGCGAAGCAACCGTTAGCTTCGCCACCCAACCATAGGCTCATGCTTTCAGTCGCATGGCCTCCCCCGAGCTTTGGGTCGTAGAGCTCACACAAGTATTTCAGAAATTCAGCTTGGGCTTCCCTTCCCACCAGGATTTCTAAGCCAAACCCTTAGATAGCAGCAAGTCTTTGAGGCATTCGAAAATTACGACAATCATCCAAATTATGGGCCCCTTACCCATTCCTTAAGCCTTCCTTATAAAGGGAAATCTCCTGCGACACATGTCGCTTCATGCATAAATAAATATTTTTAATTATTTATTTAATTAAAACACTCACCCATCCAAGTGTCAGTTTCTCTGGGAAGTGCACCTATATCCCTAAGTTTGCTCTAGTTTGTCCCCCAGATATTTTAATCAACTCCTAGCTTTTAGTTGACTAGGTGTCTAATCTATTTTGCTCCTAAATAATAATTTCTATTATTTTAAATGCTTAACAAAATAACTATTCATGTGCAAATGTCTAAGCTATTGTTATGCATTTTCTAAGTAATAATCTAGAGTTATTCTCCTAAGTTTTTATGCAGTTTAATCTAACAATCAAACTCACTAGGATCACGGTGCCACGCCGTTGGGCTCCTAGTTCCTTAATTTTAATTCCTTGACATGGCACCACTCCGTCGGGTCCAGTCATCCATGGTTTCCATTCCTTGGCATGGTACCTCATCGTTGGGTCCTTGCATCCATTCTTTCCGTTCTCGACAGGGTACCGCATCGTCGGGCCCTTCTGCCACCATCTTTCCGTTTTGACTTGCGGGAACTTTTTTAGGGATTTTAGGAACCGTTACCATCCATCCTCCGTCTACATGCTATCTAGGGACTAATGGCGCTGAGGAGTGAGTCCGTTCTCACTGCGCGCCCCTCAACTCGTACGTGACCAGCTCCGTCGTGGCCCACCTCGTACGTCCTCACGCATTCCTCTTGAGCAAGCGGATCAATGCTTATCTGCTCATGCGTGGTATTCTTGTCGGAAGTTGACATCATCGTCGCTTCCCCTGTGTGTGATTTACCCGTACTCTACGACCCTCCATGTTCCTTTGTGTGTCCATTGGTGAACCGTCTCACTTGTTTCTACCCACACTTCTCACAACAAATTATCAGTAGCACTGTTCTCAACAATCATCATCTGGTTTCTAACTCTAGCATTGTTAAACATTTATGATTTATTCAAACTGCTCATTCATCTTATCAAATATACATTTCGTCGTCAAATACATAATCACCATACAGCTAGTCGTTAAGCATTATTCATGTGTACAATTTTCATATCAAAGTTAATCGTTAAACAACATGAAATCGTCCATTCACAATAACTACCCAAATGCACATATATCAATCAATGATAATCATAAATATACTCAAAATAAAATCATAGGGTTATTTTATTAATGTTTCAAACAGTAGGGTGACTCAGTAGGTGCCCTCAATGTCTATAGTAGTCTAGGGGCACTACATACACCCATACTTATTTAGAACTTCGTCCCGAAGTTCAGAATAAAAATGGAAAGTTATGACACATCTCAGTTGCGTCCTCCCAAATCGTAGAGCTAGGACTGTAACTGTCTTACTGCACTTTGACTTGATCAAACAGGGCTAATCATTAAGCAAGATGTAATCAATCAATTATCCCACTCCACATGTATAATTTAATTCCTTAATTCATTTATCAATTATTGTCGTCATTCCCATCTTCAGGTTTTCCTCAATCAGTTAAGACATAACAAGGCTCGAGAGACCATTATATCGAAGTTTTTTTTTTTCAGCCGGGTCACTCGACAGGTGCCCTTAAGGTCGACAGTCATTCTAGGGGCATTACATACACCCCCTCTTAAATAGAACTTCATCTCGAAGTTAATTTTTGTTCTAGTAATTTCGATGCTATATATATATATATATATTTCTTGAGTTTCCCATTTTCATCATCTTGTCATTCTCTTCTATTTTTCTTCAACAATCAAGACCATAAGCACAAGTGGTTCTAATCATTAGTTTCTATATCATTTAGAATGGTTCCAATACACCTTCAGGAACTTAATCATAACTTCGCCGAATATCAATCCGATAATCATTCAATAATTTCTAGTCCCAACTAGATTTCCTACATCTCTTAATCATTCACTAGGCTCTACGATGACCAAATTATCAATAAGTTGCATTGCGTCAATGGCCACCCAATAGTTTATCAAAACATAACAAATCCAAGCAAGGATTCAATTCTATTTGGCTATCCTCCCTTCAAGATGAGAAGGTAAACATGATAAAAATATTCATTAAGATATAATCATGGTTTTAACAAATCAGGAGAGACCTTCAAATTGTCCAAAAACCAAATTCCATAAGACTACTTCCAAATACCTCTAAAATGGTTTAGTAATGCTAGTTCTCAATAAGATAAGATTCAAGTCGTCAAAATTTAGTGACTTAGTTGAAAGTATTAAAGTTTATCTCTTAGTCCTTTCATCGGTAACATCATGTCCAAGTAATGAGCTTATCACATTGTTCCTAGCTCATTTCATCATTCTTGTTGTCCTATGACTTCTTCAACAGACTTTCCAAGTCTCATCCTATGTGTCAATGTAGTCTCATCGAGTCTTAAGGTTTAGTCGTCATTTCTTATATGTTTCTCCATATCATGAGGTTAATCTTATTGCATTCAGTTCATTGTTTCAATCATCTTCATACTTCGCTTTACTAAAATCGTCTTCATTTGGTTTTTTTTTCGGCAGACTTTCCCAATTAAGAATGTTCCATTTACCATGTCATGGTCATGTTAAGTTTGTACGTTTTCAGGACCCCCTTTTCGGAGTCCAAAAAAAAACAACTTCCAAAACGATTTTTCAGAAAAAAAAAATAGAAGCCACAGATCTAGTTCATGGATTTAATGTTATGCGTAAGCATATCTTGACATAGGTAATTAATATAAAGGATATGAATCCATCCTTCATCGGATACGGCTAAGGTCTTATCAGCTCAAACGATCATTCCCTTTAACTTGATCACAGAATCTACTATTTTAGATCAATTCTTCCCCATTCCTAACTAAATGTGTTTTATAAAATATCTCAACATCACCTACAATGTTTAAATACATCAACATCACTCATCACCATTACCCTCATTACGATGAAGAGTATTTATTTCACCCATCAACACCAGGATGATATACCTCTTATTCACATTTTTTTTTTTTTTTGGTTTGGGGTGATGACAAGGAATTCACAAGCATAACAATACTAGTGGTAAAGTTGAAATCTCTAAAGTCGATCTCCCATTACCGACTCCGTCTTAATTATATCTTTCAATACTCGAGAACTTTAGTCTTTCCTAACCTAACATTCGAATAGATACATAAGTCAAATCTTTTACTCCGTAAAGCATTCTAGTTAACTTATACCTATGGATCTATCTCGTGATTCTAATACAATATGAAGGATGTAAGTTATTGATACACCAACCATGTTCTCAAAGTATTTTTATATTGATTATTTGGTCTCACTCCATTCGATATGTCCTCAAGGTGTACACAATCCCTAAACTTTTAATATCACTTTTTCATTAATAAGACGAATTATGTGTTGAGAGTGAAGATTATTTAATTCCTAAATATTTCACCTACTAAACATCTCAACTAGAATTTATTATCTTGAATTTATTATCTTAATTTCAGTTCTTCCCGCACATATCAATAACATGGTGACGAGGCAGCTTAAATTAACATTTTCCATTTCAACTTTTAATGTAAATAAATACTTCCATGATCTGAAATGCATGATCTTAAGATCTCTGTTGTTCACAGAAATCTCCACCCAAGGGTTTGACAGGCCGCCATCATGGCAAATTTAAATCATGGGATGATGATCTTCAACAAGCGATAGTCTTGCCAAGTGTGAGGATTGTTGTCACTCGGATTTCCCAAGGGTTCGGTAGTGCATTGTAAACAAAACAAAAAAAAAAAATTGTACTGACGAAACCACAAAGGTTATGATCCCCAACAGCTATTTGAATGCTTAAAGAAAAATAAAATTAAATCCTAAAAGATGCATTCTTATTAACTTGTCTCCTAATGCATTTAACCGCATGAAGTATTACAATTTTAAGCAAATAACAATGGTGCTCTCTCTCTCTCTATTAAAATATCTATATCTCTTTTAACAACATACTTCTTTCGTCCAAGGCCGAGTGTATGTATCTAAACCAAATTCTTATTAAACATAGGTGATTCTAAATACCTTTTAAAAGGCTAACTGCATAACTTCCAATCCGGTCGCCTCATATGACATAATTATAATTATAACTTCATGAATGAGCATTCCTAAATTTAGAAGGGCAATTTCAATAACTCGAGTGAGAGTGTGATCATCCTAGCAATGGTTATAGAAGCGATACATTGAATCTGAACCTTTGATAATCATATATATAACAATAAGACCATTTCAACACCAAGAAATACCATATAAACAACATTACTCCCACTCACACTTTAAGAGACATGCTTAAACATATTAAAATATTATTATGAAGGCATATTTTTTGTATTTTAATAGTAGAAATGCATTCCAGGTGTGATTACTAGAAGTTGCCATATTGAAGCATAATACTTAATTTCAATATAAAAATGACACTCATAGAATGATATAAAAATAAACTCATTATTAAATACTCTTCTAACCACGAACACATTCTAACATCTTAACGAAGGTTTCGGTTACCTTAACTAGTTAATATTTGTAATCAATATTAGATCATAGATAAATACTTAGCATTGAACCGAACCATAAGACTTAATTCTTTGAAGATTTACTATGCGGGTATTTTGAACACAAATTCATCTCTTCATGTGGGGTATTTTTAACAGAATTTAATTCCACGTCAATCTTAAAAAAATTTAAGATTTTAAAGATTTTACTTACAGTTTACATCCGAAAGCTGGATGCACAGAGATTTTTAATTTATTCTAGATCGAGATGCGTTTTGGAAAACGCCGATCGAAAATTGAAATGAACAAGATATTTAAAAGGGTAAACTTGACTCGTAATCATAAGCTGGAAACGCCAGGATCAAATCGAAAGGTTGAGAGTTTGAAATCACCAAAATCTAAAGTCGAACACTGAGTCCTGAAAATAAAGCCCGAAATTTGAAATGCCAAAAAAATCGCTCAGAAATTAAGAACGATGCTAAGACATAGAGAGGGGAAAACTCTGAGTTTTGAAGACAAAGAAATATCGGTTTGAAACGTCAAGGTTATTAAATACTCAAGTAATTAAGATCCAAAAACTAAGATCTGGAATCATCGGTTCTGAACTGTCAAGGTTATCGAAATACTTCAAGCAATTAAAATCCAAAGAAAACTAAGATCTGGAATCATCGGTTCTGAACTGTCAAAGAAATGACAGAGTAAACAATCTAAACACGATTTCTCAATAAAAAGAAAAAAAATTGGAATCGGATCCAAACAGGATAGGCAGAGCATCAATCCTAAATCGCTTTCTCACCATACAGGCAAAGTATCAACAAGAGAAAAGTCTCAGAAAATATAGAGAGAGAGAGAGAGAGACCAACGATTGAGTCTGAATCGAATTGGCGTTACAGGCAGAGTTTAAGATCTCAGAACTTTGGATCAACTTCTACAATATCCAGATTGATAATTAATTTGAGATCGAGCTCTGTCATTGAAGGACAGAGTCGTCCGTCCTATCATAAAATTTACAAAACTTGACAGACATGTGATAATACAATCCTAAGCAAACGCAAACGCAGAGATCATGTCAGGGACAAACCTGAGAATCGCGTCCTTTGAAATAATGAAGGATCTATCTCCAGCACACACAACTTGCGTCAGATGATTGGGTCTTTGACGTACCTGACGAACACGAGACCGGATATTTGCTTTGCTGTGAACACATTGAGCCAGTTCCTGACGGATCCGAGGAGTGTTCACCTGATTGCTGTAAAGCATGTTCTGAGGTACCTGAAGGGTACAGTGGATTATGGGCTCAAGTATGAGACGAATCAAAAGTTTAACCTGCAGGGTTATGTTGATTCAGATTGGGATGGCAGTGCTGTAGATAGGAAGAGCACATCTGGGTGTTGCTTCAGTATGGGATCAGGTGTGATCTCTTGGTTTAGCAGGAAGCAGTCCTGCGTAGCACTGAGTACAGCTGAGGTAGAGTATGTTGCATCCTGTTCAGCTAGTTGTGAGGCAGTATGGCTACGGAAGCTACTGTCTGAGTTATTTGATCTCCCGTTGGAGGCTACTGGTATCTTCTGTGATAACCAGAGTTGTGTGAAGCTGTCCGAGAACCCAGTGTTTCATGACAGGTCGAAACACATAGAGATCAAATATCACTATATCAGGGATATGGTGCAGAGAGGAGTTGTGAAGCTTCTGTATGTTGCGACGGACGAGCAGATTGCAGATGTGCTGACGAAGCCACTAGCCAAAGTGAAGTTCGAGTACTTCAGAGAGAGGCTTGGCGTTCTTCAGATCGAGGACACTTCGAGGAAGAAGTGATGGACACATTTGCTGAAGCCATTCCAAGCATGTTGGAAGGAGGATCCTTCACATGGCTGTGGATGTAAGCGCTGGATAATGGGCATCAGGATGATGTTCTGGTTTATGCTGGATATGATCAGTTGGATCATTTTTATGTATGTATGTACGCATCATGTTGGATGCTGGATATGATCAGTTGGATCATTTATGTATGTATGCATCATGTTGGATGCTGGATATGATCAGGTGGATCATTTATGTATGTATGTGCATCATGTGGGATGCTTGGACCATGTATCTGTATATGTATCAGGTGGATACATTGTATGATCAGGTGGATCATGTATGGTGATATGTATCATGTATCAGGTAGATACTTGGTATGCATCAGGTGGATGCATTGATGATCAGGTGGATCATGTATGATGATATGTATCAGGTAGATACTTGGTATGCATCAGGTGGATGCATTGATGATCAGGATGATCATGGATGATGAGCTTCAGGATGTTGCTCCAGATGACATGCAGCAGGATGTTGCAGTGATGATCAGGATGATCATGGATGATGAGCTTCAGGATGTTGCTCCAGATGACATGCAGTAGGACGTTGCAGTGATGATGATTAGGACGATCATGAGTACATCAGGATGATGTATGGTGAGTATCAGGTTGATACTCTATGGCCGTGGATCAGGTTGTGCAGATGAGCATGTCTGGGAGATCCTATAGGTCGAAGTTGTGTACCCATAACAGCCTGGGATGCTCTTTCGAGACATTGCTCTGGGAGGACATGTAATTTGTGCCCTAGGAGATTTCAGGTCGGAGTTGTGTACCCGTAACATCCTAAGATGCTCTTGCGAGTTTTTGTCCTATGGCATGTAATTTGGGCCCTGGGAGATTTCAGGTCGGAGTTGTGTACCCGTAACATCCTGAGATGCTCTTTCGAGGTTTTGCCATGACCACATGTAATTTGTGCCCTGGGAGATTTCAGGTCGGAGTTGTGTACCCGTAACATCCTGAGATGCTCTTGCTAGGTTTTGTGGTGGACCACATGTAATTTGTGCCCTGGGAGATTTCAGGTCGGAGTTGTGTTCCCGTAACATCCTGAGATGCTCTTTCGAGGTTTTGTGGTGGGGTCACATGTAATAGCGCCCTGGGAGATCCTACAGGTCGGATTTGTGTACCCGTAACATCCTGGGATGCTCTTTTGAGGTTTTGTGACACACGTAATAAGTCCTGAGGATTCCACAGTATGGCCAGTGATGACGAAGACCTGCAGGTGGTGGGCCTACATCCAATATGAAAAAGGACTGGCTCTGTAGAACTTCCTATGATGAGTAGATTCAGAGATTGATTGAGATAGCAACAGCAGTGACGATGATGATGACTCGATGATGATTATCCAGTGACGATGATCCAGAGAAGATGACTTGTGCTAAAAGAACTGTGCTGAGAAATACCTTCCTAGTTAAGAGGGAGTGTTGATGTATATGTAACTTCGGAATGTATTTCACATATATGTATATTGTATTCCTATAGAGATGTTATTATTCCTCTATAAGGAAGTGTCGTGATTTATATTGTAAGTGTCGTAACTTATACTTGATGGGTTATTAGACCACCTTGTTTGGGGTCGGCCCTGTATAAGTCATGTGGGTCAAAGGGTTATTAGACCACCCTATTGGGGGTCGGCCATGTGGGTCAAAGGGTTATTAGACCACCCTATTTGGGGTCGGCCCACTCAGCATTATGTTATGTGGTTAAGTTCGAGCCTACATGAGTTAGGTAAAAGGGCAAGTCAAGTCAAGTATAAATAGAGTGCGGGAGGCACTCTATTTACTCACTCACTTCTCACACATGCACTCAAGGAGGAGTGGCGCACTTATGGAGGAGGAGGATCTGCTACTAGGTTGTGTCTATCTCTTATGGTTGGTTGTATCATTGCTCTATCTATCTCTGAGGAAGTTATTGGGGTTTTTCACCTTTATGGTTTTCCCCAAGTAAATCTTTGTGTCTCTTGTGTGCTTGCATTATTGTCTCCATGATTGATATGCTGTAGATATGCTGTACATGTTGTTCTCTCAGTTAAGATCTTAGATCAGATTGAAGTAAATTCTGAAAAATTCAACACTAGATGCCTTCCATCTCTACCAGAACATTGTTAAGAGTTTGCACTACTCCCAACATGTCAAGAAAGAGGTTTCATTCTAGATAAGTAACAATGGAATGTTGTACAGTTACATAGGCCACTTACCCATCACATGCATATTAGGAGTATATTGTTCATTAATGGAATTATTCTAATATGCATAATACACAAACTAAGTCTAGGAACATAAGTATATACATCATTGAACAATATTATTTAAACAATCAGATATACAAGAAATGACAATTCAAATACTTATCTTTGTTTGTTTGTTGGGTGGACTCCCTCTCAATCGTTGCTTCCTTGCAGGAGCTACTGGAGTCCGAATCTGAAGTAGCTTCTTCTACTCCTTTCTGTTGTATATTGTAAGGAGTAGTCAACTCCCTCTTAATCCCTGAATCACTTCATAACTTCTTGAAGTCTTCTGAAGTGAATTCTCCACCATTGTCGGATCTAAAGGTCTCGATCTTCTTTTCAATGTGGTTTTCTATCAAGGCTTTTGAATTCCTTGAATTTGTTGAATACTTCATCTTTGTTCTTCAAGAAATGAACCCAAGTATTCCTAGAGAAATCATCAATGAAATAAACATAATATACATACCCACTCAGAGAACTGGATGACATTGGACCACACACATCGGAGTGGATAATCTCCAAGATTCCTTTTTCTTTGCTTTCACTTCTTGGAAATTCCTTCTTTGTGTTCTTTCATGTTGCACATCCTTTGCAAACACCTTCATGCTTTGACTGGATTTCAGAAGACCTTCTACTTCTTTGCTTGCAATTGGCAGTGCACATGTGCAAGCCTTCTGTGCCAAAGTTCACTTGGCTCCATGGATTCATGTACCATGGCATGTTCAGGTTGTCTCTTCAATTTGTATAATCCTCCCTCTTGCTCTCCAATCGCTACCGCATCATCAATGGTATTACCTTTTGGCCACATAAGTACTTGGTCATCCACAAATGCAACTCTCATCCCTTTTGCATCCAAAGATGATATGGAGAGAAGATTCTTCTTAAGTCCAGGTACATATAGAACATCTTGCATTTTTAAAGACTTCCCAGAGTCTAATTTGTAGGAGGCTTCACCACTTCCTTTTATAGGGTATTGGTAGTCATCCCCAAGTTTCACCTTATGAGGTGACTCGTGTTCAGATAGGTCCATAACAAATTCTTTAAATCCCGTCATATGTTTGGAAGCCCCACTATCAATAAGCCAATCATTACACCCATGTGTAATAGTACCTATGAGAGAAGATATTAGAACAAACTCTTCGTCACTTGAAGAGTCTTCACTTTCTACCTTAGTCGCCTTCCTAGGAGGTTCATCATCCTCAGCATCATGAGCATGATATCTCTTCTTGTTCTTCTTCTTCTTGTTGTTGTTGAATCCCTTTTTGTTCGTGGGACAATCTGTGGAAAAGTGTCCCTTCTCATTACATGTGAAGCATCTAAGATCTTTCTTCTCTCTTTGATTGTGGTGATAAGATTTCTTGTGATGAGGTTCCTCCCTCTTGAACTTACTTTTCTTGGTGTGTGCTGTGAAAGCTTGATCTTCATTTCCCATCTTTTCTTCTTTGGTCACAAGCCTAGCTTCTTCTTGTGAACATTCCTCCCACAGTCTATTGAAAAAGATCAATTTCTTTCTTGCATAGATACCTTGGATGAAGGAGTCCCATGACCTAGGTAGGCCATTCAATGTGGTCATCACAATTTCTCCATTCTCCACTACTTCATCCACAACTTCAAGTTGTTCTTTGATTTGAGAGACCTTAGTAAAGTAGGATTGGATGGTCTCTCCATTTTGGATCTTTACCCCTTTCAATTGGTTTCGCAGAGTCATCTTCTAATTTATATTATTTCTTTCAAACAACTTGGTCAAGGAGTCAAACATCTCCTTAGGTGTCTTTAGGGAAGACACATGGGGTATGAGATGGTCTTTTATGGAATTAGCAATGATTCTCTTGGCCTTGATCAAGTGCTTCTTGTGTAAGTCCTTAGCCTCATCTCCCTCTAGAACTGGAACCTCTTCTCTTATGTAGGTGTCCAATTCATTCTCTTCTAGGATTAACCCAATCCTATACTTCCATGCTCGAAAATTATCAGCCCCTTCAAGCTTATCCTCAAGCTTGGTGTAGTGATACATCTTAATGAGAAACTCAAATGGAAATAAAATATTTAGGTCTTACCACTTGATTTGTTGAAGCTGGATCTGGAGTTGGATTAGGGTTTGTCAGAGAAACCCTAAAAATTCAAACTTTGAATTCCAAACTTCTAAATGGATGGAAAGATGTGCCTTGTTGAGCTGATCAATCTGGTATACTTCAATTTTGAAATCTGCAAAATTTGACCCCTCAAAATTGACTTTGAAACTTTCGAATCTGCAGTTTCTGGTTTTCTGGTTTTCTGGTCAAAATCCTGACTAGGGTTTGATCATTCCTGGGGTTGTGCCCAGCCAAAAAGTTTGATATTGGTCTCTAAACTTCAATTTTTTTTAGGAGAATCCAGCTGTGGTCTTAGATTTCAAAAATTCCAACTTTTGCAGAAACCCTAATTTCCCACCTTTCCGATCAAAATCTCGAACTAGGGTTTGATGGAGCCCGGGGTTCTGCCCAACCAAAAAATTTGATCTTGCTCTCTAAATATTGATTTTCTTGAGAAGTATCCATCCGTGGTCTCAGATTCCAAAAATTCTAACTTTCTCTGAAACCCTAATTTCTCGCAGCAGTGACAGGCCAAAAACTAAAAGTGCTCAGAATTGAATTCTGTCTCGACAGAAAGATGCGGCCTTGCAAGGAGAGTCAACCTAGCCTCCTACCATTGATGATCTGTGGAGGGAAACCCAAAGATTAAGAATCCCTAGCTTCCACAACTGCATAATGTCTTCTTCTTAGTCCCGCTCTGATACCATGTTAATTTTTCGATAATTTCATTCAAACATTATCTAGGATCCTACTAAGAGAATAAAATTCACATCATAACAATCATAAACACAAGAGACACAGAGTTTCCTCGAGGAAAACCAAGAAGGTGAAAAACCTTGCAACTTCCTCAGAGATAGAATAAGCCCCAATACAAAGATCACAAAGATCAATACCCAAAAGATAGATGACTTTAGCAGCTCCTTCTCCTCCATTTGTACGCACTCCTCTCTCTCAACTATGCGAGTTGGATGAGTGAGTGAATGAGCAAATATAGAGAGAAACACTCTCTATTTATACAACAACTTAACCTACCTTTATCCCTAACTGGGCCGACTTCCTAAGGAATCCTAATAACCCATCCACATGACACATGCAGAGCTGACCCCACCAAGGTGGTCTAATAACCCATCAAATAATACTTGCGACACTTGCCGGACACTTACAATAACACTTGTGACACTTACAAATACAAATGATGACACTTCTAAATGGAGGAATAATACATCTCCAACAGGAATACAATAAGGTACAAGTGTAATACATAGAAGAATATCTTTCGAAGTTACAAATACATCAATAATAAATTCATTGTAGCTCCAAATGAAAGGTCTGAATTTCCTCTCCAATTTCCAATTAGGATGGGAATATTTCACCCTTGAAATTGGTGCCAAGGAAAGTAGAATACACACTCAACTTGCATGGAAAAGCTATGCTCTCCAAATTACCAAATGAGAAATGATCAAAAGCCCCTATCCTTATTTGTTCTTGTCTTTTATTAGCTTCCCAAGCCCTCCATGGTTCGAATTCCCTCCAAGAGCTTCATTCCAACTCGAATTGGGGAGAGAATCCAATGTGTGCCACTTGCCCAACAATTCCTAGCCTCCCTCTTCCATCAATTCGAATGGAGGAATATTTGGCTGCCCTAACTCCTTCGTGCACATTCTTGGAGGCTATTTTTAGCCCTGACATATCATAGGTCATATGTCAGCAATCAGGTCTGATCCTTGTCATAAGTGTCATAGCATCTTCATCATTATTGTCATAGAAGCTAGGGAATCTAGCCCAAGTGTCACAATACCTTTAAAATGCCTCTTCCTCTTCCATGGGAGTTACTCTTCCTCTCAAATTTGAATCTCATTGAGTCATTCCATGTATAATTCCCTTCCAAATACCCCAAGAACATTAGACTCCACCTTAGATTTTAATGGGGGAGAGTAGGATTCCATGTGGCATGGAGAATCTTGCTTGTGTGGGTTCCACACCACCAATGTTCCCTCATGACCAAGTGCCACCTTATTTTCCTATAATAAATATTTATTTAGCGCCCATTTAATATATTTTTGTCAAGATAATGTCCTTTTGGGATTTTATGTCTCCCTTATTCCAAATATAAATGTTTCCACCCTAACCTAGCAAACTAGTAGATTGGTGGAAGTTTCCCTTCTAGTGATTTATTTGGATGGGGACATTACAAGCTGGGTGGAACATTGTTTTCACTATTTGAACCACCATCGAGGTCAAAAAATTGGATTCCCATTGTAGATGGATGCAGATTTCATTCATATCGACCTTCAGAAGGAATACTGGGGGGAGCCGCTCTCTGGTCTTGGTTTCGATTTTTTGGAAGGAGGGTGGCCTCTCTCAAGAAATCAGGTACGAAAACTCTGTGCCCTATGAAAACTGTGATTACATTTATGCCCAAAGCCCGAAAGGCTTCATAGCATATTTTCTTCAAACTTTTGACCAGTAGGGCTACCTCCAGGCTGAACCCACTAACAAATGAAACTTTGATTCTGGTTCCAACACAAAAATATCACAGAGCTCTCCTGAGGGTCTAGTCGTGGGGAAGAAAAAGACCAAGTGCCTTAAGAATTCTAAGGAAACCCTAAATATTATGTGTGGCCAAAACGTTTCGGTTTCACAGTCATTGGAGATGGAGGAAATTGCTATAGTGGGCAGGGCCAGGGGGAAGTACCCTAGCCTGGACAATTTAGAACATTGGGTTGAAACAAATTGGGATTCCTTTCTGGACTACAAACCGGAAATCTTGGTGCTCTCGAGGGGATGGTTTGCTTTCAAAATTCATATCAAGGAAGAGGTTGGTCGTATTCTGCAAAAACACTGGAGATTTGGAAACACCCCCTTTTTGTTGAAAAATTGGATGCCCATGTTCGACGCGGAGTGTGAACAACTTGATATTATCCCGGTCTGGGTTAGACTCCCAGGACTTCCGTGGGAATTCTGGAATTGGGACTCGTTCCGGGACATTGGAAATGCGCTGGGCGTTTTCATCGACGCCGATATGTCATTTACACATATAAAGAGGATGACTGTGGCAATGATTTTGGTGTCCCTAAACATTCGAACTGGGCTTAGAAAGGACCTAAACATTATTTTGGGACAAGCAAGACGAAAACAAATTCTAGACTATAAAGGGGTACCCTTTCGCTACCATCGATGCTACTTATATGGGCATCTCGCAAAGAAATGCAACCAGGTTTTTGGCACAGCAGTGGATAGGCCCAAGAAGCGGACGGTTGGAAGAAGCGTCAATAAGGATGGTAATGACATGAACAAACATGGAAGAATGGAGGATACCGCTTGTGAGAGTCATCATGCATCACAAGAGGATGTAAATCAACATAATGATGATCCCTCCAACTTAAATCCTAGCGAGGATGGATCTAACCAACAACAGTGGGAAGACCTTGCTCAACCTCCAATGGCCTCAACACCTCTGGGTAAGCAAGATGCACTTAATTTTCATCTCTCTTATCTGGAAGACATATTAAAATCAATGTGTTTTGAATGAATGGACAATGTCTCTTTCTCTCATACTCCCTCGGTCCCCTGTGACACCCCTAATTTGAACTCCCGTGTCTCCTCTTCGTTATATTTTCCCCCTTCTAACACTCAGGACCTAACCAAGGTCGTATATACTACTGTCTCCTCCACATCCGTCCCTCCCTCTGAGACCCCCTCGGCATCTACAGCAAAAATTTGTCCGATCCTTTTTCAACTAAGGTCGAGAGACATACCTGTTTTCTATTCGATTATGGCTCAAAGCCAGGGGTTGGGGAAAAATCCCCATCATCCTAGTAGAGGGAAAGGAAGGGGGAGACCCTCCCATCTTTCCACAACACAAAATCATGCACTTCAAGAACTTGCAGATGGCAAGCGCAAATCCATTTTTGGGGCACTTAGAGCAACAAAATCCCTTGGCGGGGTTACCCAATGAAATTCCTCTCTCTCAAATGTAGGGGGTTAGCAATTGAACCCAAAAAACTTGCATTGAAGATGCCGATTTCTATGCACCAGCCTGATGTTTTTATGCTTCAAGAAACTCTAGGGTTGGAAGAGGGAGTCACTTCTCTTTTAAATACTTCTTTTAGTAATATGGATTTCTTGGCCATGGATGCTCGAGGCCACTCGGGAGGAATTGCAATTGGGTGGAATACAAAGACTTTTCGAATTGAAAATTATTTGGGGAAATGATTGGCGCTAGGTTTGGATTTATATCATGCTTTTCTAAACACTTGCTTCAACATCCTAAATGTTTACGGACCCTATGAGGAGAGAAGACCCTTCTGGGACAACCTGAAACATAAGTCCTTAAAACTGGAGAATCTGATAATTGGGGGGGATTTAAATTTCACTCTTGGAAATCACGAAATTTGGGGTCCTTGTGCCAGACCTGATCTGATGGTGGACTATTTTGAACACTTTTTGCAAAACTATAGGTTGATGGACATTGGCCCTGAAAAATTGAACCCCACCTGGACTAACCGAAGAGCGGGCGATAGAAGAATTGCCAAAAGACTGGACCGTTTTCTCCTTGCAGAACATTTACTGGAGAAAAAAAATATTTTTAGAGAATGGGTTGACATGGGTGGGGTTTCGAACCACTCCCCCATATGCCTGAAAATTATGGGAGATGACTCAAAACCTCCTAGCCCCTTCAAACTTTGTGCGGCATGGTTGAAAGAGGAAGAAGTAGCAAATATCATAAAAGACAACTTGTGTCCTTTCTGCCAGGAAGAAGTGATTTATGCTGCTCCACACTTTGTTAAAAATCTCTCAAGGGTAAAAAAGTATCTAAAATATTGGGATTTCCAAAAGAAGGAAAGGGATGAACAAGAATTAAAACAGGTGGAATCTGAACTTTGCCATGCTCAGGAATCCGAGGGGGGGGTTTCCTAACTCAGGAATCCAAAGAGAAACTGAGGTTACTGGAAGCTTGAAGGAGGAAACTATTATAGGATCAGGAGGATATTTGGAACCTCAAGAGCAGAGATGTGTGGCTTGAATGTGGAGATGAGAATGCAAAATCATTCCACACTTTTTCCAATGGAAGGAAGTATCAAAATACCATCTGGGAACTAAAAAAATGAAAACAATGAGAACATTTCCTCTTTTAACGGGTTAGTATCCCTTGGAACAACTCATTTCAAATCCCTTTATAAAGATTACAACAAAGTAAATATTGCTGAAATCATTCAGCTTTCCCAATTTTTTCAGGGGTTTATAACTCAGGAAGACAATGAGGATCTCATGGAGGAAATTTCTGAAGAGGAACTCAAAGAAACACTTCATAGTTTTCAAAAAGATAAGAGCCGTGGCCTTGATGGATGGACGATTGAATTCTTTTTAGCGCACTTTGAGGTCATTGGGGTCAATTTACTACATCTGGTGGAGGAATTTCGAGTTAGGGGCCTAATCCATATGCCTCTAAATTCAACACTTATTTCTTTAATTCCAAAATATGACAACCTTAGTTCATTAATGACTCCAGACCTACTTCTTTATGCAACATTACTTATAAATTGGTGGCAAATATTATTGCAAGACGACTCAAAAAGGTTCTCTCAAAGGTCATCTCTCAGGAACAGTTTGTTTTTTTGGAAGGTCGACAAATCCATGAGGCTATCGGGGTGGCGTAGGAGTGTCTCCACTCGATCAAGCTAAAGAAATTAAAAGGGGCAGTAATAAAGATTGATCTCTCAAAGGATTTCGACAAGGTAAGGTTGCTATATCTGATATTGTTGATGACTCACCAAGGATTTGAATACTCATTTATCAAATGGGTAATGAGTTGCATCTACACCACCTCTTTTGTAGTTCTTATTAATGGGTCGGCATCCCCTTTTTTCATGCGGAAAGGGGTCTTTGTCAAGGGTGTCCTCTATCCACCCTTCTCTTTTTACTAGTGGAAGAAGGGCTAAGCAGAGAAATTCTGGATGCAAAGCGTCATGGCACATTTAAAGGAATTGGCATCACAAACTCTCTCAATATAACGCACCTTATGTTTGTTGATGACACTCTTCTATTCTGCAATGGCTCGGTGAGGGATGCGGATATATTGGAAGGTATTCTGGATCTATTTGGGAAGGCAACTGGTATGGAGATCAACATAAACAAATCCACTCTCACATTGTCAAATCTGGGGGAAAGGGAATCTCATAGGTATACCACACTCTTCCACTTTGACTTAATTCAATTGGATGTTGGGGTCAAATACTTGGGATTCATGTTAAAACCAAACAATTACAAAAAATATGATTGGGGATGGATGATAGCAAAGCTCGAGAATCGACTATTTTTCGTGGAGTCACAGGTGGCTCTCTAGAGCGGGGAGATTGGTCCTCATAAAATCATTGTTGGAAGCTATCACATTCTATTGGATGTCTCTTGCTTGGATCCCAAAGGGCATATTAGACAAATTGCGGAGAATCTGCTTTAGATTTCTGTGGTCCGGGAAATATGAAAAATATGTCTCCCACTGGGTTAAATGGAAAACAATGGAAAAAATGAAATCCCTTGGGGGATGGGGACTAAAAAATGTTCATCTCTTTGCAAAATCACTTGCAGCAAAATCAGGATGGAGACTTCTTACTACATAAAACCTTTGGACTAAAGTGGTGGCTCATAAATACATTGCGTCGGACTCCATTTTCAACTGGGTCAAAAGCCCGAAAAGAAAAACTGTGGGAATCTCTGTAATCTGGAAAGCTATCCTGTCCTCTTTCCCTATTATTGATTCTGGGATGGAATGGAAAGTGGAAAATGGAATGCGGGTTTGCATCATCACTAAACCTTTGTTGGGTAGTCATAACCGACATGTTCTGTAACATCCCAAAAATCGCTAAAAATTTAAAATTTTTGATATAGCAAAGTCATAAAGAAAATGCTAACTGCGGAATGAAAGATGTTCAACTATTTATCTAATGACAACTTCACATGATTATCATTATTATTCCTAAACCTAAAAGACAGCAGATTTATAATTAAATGCAGTAAAACAATGTTTATCCTTTCATGTGTTATGATTCTAGTAACAATACAAACAACTTGTTTGCATATTTCTGAAGGGGTTCCTACAGGGTGCCCTTGGGTTTACTTAGCTTGATAGATAAAGCATTGGGTTCTTTTCTTTCGCAGATCTGCAGGTAAGGTAATAGAGTAATTCAAGTATTTCAAGAAAGGTTATAAGCTTCAGCTAGTCCTCTCTGTTTTTAAGATATGTTTGTACTGCTGTACACGAAGGTGTCGATGGTATGTAATCTGGTTTCTCTTTATCAATCTGTACCAATTTTATCCTAACACTTATAAGTGTATCTAGAGATATTTTACACTATAATTCTGTTGTAATCAATGATGTTGTTCGTTAGAACTATAATTGATATGAACGTCATGAGAGATTCTACAATCTGAATATTGCGACGAGCATATGATGATATTATCATTACGTCAGGGTTGAACAATATGCAACCTCAGTGTTTAATGTTAGAATAGATTGTAATGGGACCTTTAAAATTTTAATCCAACATTGTTCAATTCGAAATGCAAATGTATAGTAATAATAGCATTACTACAATGCTATGGCATATAATAAAGATGGTCTTCAAAACCTACATGACATAACTCATGTACCTAAATTATATATGCTCCTATAATACTATTCTACTATATCACTACATGGACAAGATAATGGTTTGTTATGTATTAGTTCCATATCTTAAATTATCATAATACTCTATGGAATATATGCTAGGGTTATAAAGCTTAACCAGATGCAAATTTAAACGTAGCATTAACATTCTATTGTGTGCATACTATGTTTTGTGAGATTTAACATTCGAATTGCAATATGTGCATACTATGCAAATGAAAACTTAACATTCGAATTTCAAATATGTGCATACTATGCAAATGAGATCTTGACATTGAAATGTATGAAACTTAGATATTATACGATGCAATAAGGTTTCGAATTCATTTGTATACTGGTTATATGACAGTGATGTGATATCGAGATAGTGCTTGTTGGCAATAAATTTGATGCTGACATGAACTTAATGTCGTTAAAGGCATGGTTTGGTAGGTGATACAAAGGATCAAGCAATTAATGAAAACCTTGTGTAGTGATAGTGGATTGTCTCGCTGGATCAAACCTGTAACTGGTTCCACATGAAGAAGTTGTAGGTAATGTGGGAACCTTGCCGAGCTGTAAGCTCCACCTGGTGATATGGCATTCCAACCGGGCTTGCTATTAATGAATTTATTAATAGGTAGGTGATCGTATGCATGTCTCAGGTAATGGCGTGGCTTGGATGATCAAATCTCGCCCGCTGATCTAACCTTTCTCGATTGTGGATATCTAAAACCCTAACCTTTCTCGATTGTGGAGATCTAAAACCCTAAGGCATTCACTATACCGTGTTGTTTGTTTGTTTTAAATTCATTTGGAGTTTTCATTTTGGGGGAGAGGCCGACAGGCCACTGAGAAGTTGGGTTTGACCCTTGGTCGATTCTCTGGTGGCTCTGTAACTTCACATCTTCAAAAATAATGGTGGGAGCTTGGTTAAATGTTGCAAGTCTAGAAGTGTTGAAACCTGTGGATTTCGTTGTGAAATAAGAGAGGGTTTCTCTAGGGTTTGAATTTGTCGTCTGAGAAAATGTGACTGTATTACCATGTATGTTGCGTTAGTTGGATGAACTGGAAGCGTGAAGCATTCCATTTTCCTGTTCTATTCGAAGGTAAGCTCGTCTTTGTAAATATTGATTGTTAAATTACAGTTTGGAATTATGTAATAATCATTTGGAACTTGTTATAACCCAGTGATGTTTTATGTGGCAGGTACTGCCTTCGTCAAGGAGTTTATAGTGCCGGGGTTTGTTGGAAATGGATGGCTCGCTTAACTTCGGTAAGCCCTGGTGGCATAACACTTCGTAGGCTCTCCTGACAGATTTTGGCCATCGTTAAAGTTGTAACAACTTTGTGTTTTCTAGAAATCATGGTCCAACAGTGTTGTTTTGTTTTTACGCCTGTATTATGGACGCCTCTCGGCTTACATGGTCGATGTAAAGAGATTTAGGTTACTGTACAGTGTTTTGGATTCTAAGTTGAACTGGGCAATGTAACTACTATCATTGAGGGTTTCAAGCTCTGTAGAGTTTTTTTTTTAATAAGAAAACATATTTATAAGTCTATTTGCAGTAATTGTTTTCGTATCACCTTTGTGGGCTTGACCCGTGAACAATAACTTATGATTCAATGATTTAAATGTTGATATGAACTGGTTTCTAGCAGGTCTCTACCTTTAACTTTGATGTAATACAATGTGTGGTTTGTAAACTAGGCTTCAATACTTCTGCTGCTATCATTTTTATTTGTGAACTATGAAACTTTGAAATGTAAAACGATGAAATTGGGAACCATGTAATATATGTGAATTTGATAAATAATGAAATATTTATCTGCTCTCAAATTCGTCGTTTTCAGTTGTGATAGAAACGTGAAAATAACCCGTAATGAAACAATCTTTAAATATTTGTAAAGTATTTGATTTAAATATGTAACAGTTGGCAATTGGGACAGTGCTCGAATATTGTATAATGTTTGATTGAAAGGGTATTCCCCTGGGTCAAATGACCAGAATGATGATTGTGATTTGATTTTGATACTAGAATGAAGAAATGAAAATGCTAGTTTTGCCAGACGAGGGTTTGTAAATGGACTGTTAGGGTTTAGGGTTTTCATATTGTATGTTGGAATCTCTTTGCAGAACTTAAAATAAACTTTATTCGCTTGTCTATCCTGTATGTTTCGCAAACGATTAAGTAGTGGAAACAACAATGAACTACAGTAAAATTTTGATAAGGAAATATGGAAACATAAACCTTGAATTCAAACTATGAAATATAAGATTTGTTATGTTCAATGATGTTATGCAATTTCTGATAATTTATATATCAGGAATGATTTCAATAATGAGTATAAATCATAGTAACTTTTTAAGACAGTAAATTACTATTTGATGAAATAAAAACAGTACTATGAAGAATACAGTAATTATTACTAATCACTAACAGTAGGAAAAATTTACAAAACATACAGAGTTGTTCTTTCATCATCTTGGCAATCGCCTATCATATCTATTTACCTTAATTCATTCTTTGTACTAGAGTACGATGCCGATCCATTAGCATGGGGAAAAATGCAGAGAATATTTTATTCAATCTTTCATAACTGTATTCAGTACTATTCAAAATCTTATTTGACTTAGAAAATAAAATAATTGAGTATGTTCACTAATATCTTTGAAAACAGAAAATGTAATTTTAACAGATAGAAAATTGTTAACAGCATAAAATTTAGAAAAGATAAGTAGAACCTGTAAATGAATATAGGGCCAACAAACACCCAAGGAGGCCTATTCCTCCCAACCTATTCCAGAAGAAGCAACCCAATTGCTGGCTTCTTGTGAACCCCCGAGCCTGATTACTGAGCCACTAAGTAGATGGAATCTGTGTAGAAGCAAGGCACTCAAATATGCCTTCAGCACTCAGCATCAACCTCCTATAATAACATGCCTTCAGCACTCAACATCAAACTCCTGAACTCAATAGAGTTTAGCAGACTCACAACATGATCAACAACATAGCATATCCCCTCATCAAATCTATTGGGTGCAAACACAGCAAAACCCCAAGGTAAATTTCCTCGTCAGGAAAAGTGATGAACCTCAGTTCATAATTTGATGGCTATTATATAGACTGCCTAGGTCTTTAATGGTCAGTTTGAAATAAATGAGCCTCAAGATCCAGTCCCATCTTTCAGGGCACTATGACCACATTCTAAGGGAGTTGTCCCATACCAACAGCTAGTTAGTTGCATCATGATGCTTCCACTTGTCCATTGCCTTCTACCCCAGATTCCATTCCACCTAGTGGATCAGTAACCACTCTTTCAACAGTCCTCTTAGGTGTTTGTCTCCTATTTTATTTATTAAATAATAAAATATTGTGCAAATTACAGTCATCCTTGGACACCTGTCCAACATAAAACTTTACAGTAAAAGTTATCATAATGTTTTCTAACACAAAATGTTTTCTAGCAAAAAGGGTATGTTACAAACACCCCCACTTAAGCTCAACATCGTCCTCGATGTTGCTTATTCATCATCAAGTTCCTCATGGAACAGAACTGGATATGTTGTCCGCATATTACTTTCCAGTTCCCATGTAGCTTCATTAGGGCTAATGTGCTTCCATTGCACCTTTACCTGCCCTATGGTGCGATTTCGAAGCATAATTTCCCTCCGGTCGAGAATACATTTCGGTTCCACCTGAAAATATCTTTCGGGTTCCACCTGTATGTCATTCCAATTTAGCACATGAGTAGCATCGTGCACATACTTCTTTAAAACTAGCATCATGCACATACTTCTTTAAAACAGAAACGTGAAAAACATTGTGGATTTTTAAATTATATGGCAATGCCAATTGATATGCAACAACTCCAATCCTTGATAGGATTTTGAATGGTCCACAATACCTTGGTTCTAGTTTAGCACAACTCCCAAGATTCAAAGAAATTTTCTTACGCTTTACCTTTATAAAAACATGGTCTCCTACCTGGAATTCTCTTTCAGTGTGTTTCAAATCAGCATAGCTTTTTCTACGGATTTTGGGAAACCTTTAAGTTACCTTGAACCTGTTTCACGGTTAGCTCCATTTCTTTCAATAAATATGGTCCTAAAATTAATCTGTCTATGGGGTTATCCCAAGAAATAGGAGTACAACATTTCCTTCCATACAAAATCTCAAATGGACTTAACTTAGCAAATGATTGATAATTATTATTGTAGGCAAATTCTGCTAAATGTAAGAAATCTTCCCACTTAGATGGTTGATCTTTAACATACAATCTTAACATGTTTTCTAAAATCTGATTTACTCTTTTTGTTTGACCATCAGTTTGTAGGTGGAAAGAAGTGCTGAAATTTAATTTAGTATTTAATCCTTTAAATAGTGCTGTCCAAAAATTTCCGGTGAACTTAGAGTCCCGATCTGAAATAATTACCTTTGGAATTCCGTGTAAATGAAAAAATTGCTTCATGAAAATATCTGCAATGTTAGAAACCTTGAAAGTAGTTTTAACAGGTATAAAATGAGCAACTTTACTAAGTTTATCAACAACAACCATGATTGAGGCATTCTGCTTCTGATTTCTAGGCAAACCTGTAATAAAATCAATGCTTATAATTTATCATTTCCATTCTGGAATTGGTAAGGGCTGCAATAGTCCAGCTGGATGTTGGTGTTTAGCTTTAATATTCTGACATTCAAAAAATCTAGCTATATATTCAGCAACTTCATTCTTCATGTTGGGCCAAAAATAATCTTTTCTTAACATAGTTATCATTTTCTGATAACCAGGATGCCCTGAATAAGGACTTTTATGAACTTCATCCAAAATCAGCAACTTAACTTTCGAAATATTAGGTACGTAAATTCTGTTTTTATATGTCATTAAGCCTTTTTCGTTAATGCTGAAATCTGTAATTAAATTTTCAGATACATTTTCAACCACTTTAGCATGCAAATCTTGATAATTCTTATCTTGATTAATTCCTTCTCTAATCTGATTTTCCAGATCAGATTTAAAAGTACTGATTGCTGCCACAAAACTTAATCTGGCATTTCTGTTCAAGGCATCCGCAACCTTATTTTCTTTACCATTAATGTGTTGAATCTCGAAATCATACTCGCTAAGGAAAGCTAACCACCTAGCTTGCCTTGCGTTAATATTTGTTTGATCCAATAAATACTTTAATCCTTTATTATCAGTCATTAAAATGAATTTTCTTCCAATCAAGTGATGGCGCCACATTTTTAGTGAATGTATCACCGCTGCCAACTCAAGATCATAAGTTGCATAATTCTTTTCATGTAATTTTAACTTCCTTGACTCAGAAGCAATGGCATGACTTTCCTGACTTAAGACCCCTCCAAGTCCATCGTTGAATGCATCCATGCATACGACGAAATCCTTATTGGGATCTGCAATTTTTAAGATGGGTGCAATAGTTAATAGTTCTTTTAACTTATTAAAGCTTTCTTGACACTTTTGATCCCATACAAATTTCTTCCCTTTCTTCTGCAAAGAAGTGATGGGGTTAGCAATTCTAGAGAACCCTTCAATAAACTTTCTATAATAACCCGTTATTCCCATGAATGACCGTACATCGGTTACGTCTTTAGGGACATTCCATTCATTAATTTCTTTTATTTTATCAAGATCAACAGAAATACCATCTTTAGAAATTATATGACCCAAATACTGAATTTTATCTTTATAAAAATCGCATTTACTGAACTTAGCGTAAAGCTGATGTTCTCTAAGTACTTGCAAAATGATTTTTAAATGTTCATCATGCTCTTCTTTAGTTTTTGAGTAAATCAAAATATATCAATGAATACCACTACAAACTTATCCAAATATTTATGCAGAACGTTGTTCATTAAACATATGAACATTGTCGGTGCGTTGGTTAGCCCAAAAGGCATAACTACAAATTCGTAGTGTCCATAACCCGTTCTGAATGCAGTTTTGAATATGTCCTTGTCTTTTATCCTGACTTGATGATATCCCGACCTTAAATCAATTTTAGTAAATATCTCTACTCCACGTACTTGATCAAATAGATCATCTATGCGGGGTAAGGGATATCGGTTCTTAATTGTCATTTTATTAAGCTAATGGTAATCGATGCACAAACGCATAGTACCATCTTTCTTTTTAACAAAAATTATTGGTGCTCCCCAAGGAGACACACTGGGCCTTATGTAGTTTTTATCTATTAATTCTTTCAGCTAAGATTTTAACTCATTTAACTTCAGAATATTCATCCTATAGGGAGCCTTCGAGTTTGGTACCGCACTGGGTACTAACTCAATGGTGAAATCAAGTTCCCTTTTCGGAGGTAATCCTGGAATTTCTTCCGGGAATACATCAGAAAAGTCCCTAAGGATGGGAATATCCTCTAGTTTCAACTTGTCTTCTTTAGATGCACACTCGTCATTAATAACATTAACATCAAACATTTTACAGCCTTTTCTGGCAGCTCTCTTTATTTGTAGAGAAGAAATCCGCCTTATTGAAATCTTCCTATGAATTCTTTTTACTGTTTCTGTATTACCTTCATTATTTACACATGTAAAAGATTTGTCATAACAATTCAGTAAAAATCTATGTTGTTCAAGCCAGTCCATACCAATCAACAAATCATATGACCCTAGGGGTAAAAAATTCAGATTAATTTGCATTTTCAACTGACTTATAAATACTTCACAATCCTTGACAAAATCTGTAACTTTTCTTTTAGTACCTGTTGCAAGCTGAACTAACCATGCATTATCAAATTTCTCTACTTTTAACTTGCAACGGTTTACTAAAGTAGGTGAAATATAACTTAGATTGGCACCAGGATCTATCAGAATAGAAATAGACTCATTTTGTATCATACCTTCAGTTTCAACCATGGATGTTTGATGGTCAACTTAACGGTTCTCCAGTGCTGCATTTATCCTGGGCATTTCTCTTGCGATATCTCCAACTGTAGGTTCTACTTGCATAGTGTGAATATTGTTGGTTGTCTTCTTGTTGCGTGGGCAATCTGCTCTCTTATGTGGTCTTCCACAGTCATAGCACTTCATGGGTCCTTTCTGTTCAGCATACCTGTTGTTGTTATTACTGTTATTAGTGTGATTATTATTGTTAGGTACATTTCTTGCAATAGTAAAATTCTGAGGTGCATTATTTCTGTAATTAATATGATTAGAAAAATTTCTGTTATTAAAACTTTTCTTAAAGCTTCCAGAATTATAATTAAAATTCTTCTTCTTATAGTCAAATTGATTAGTCTTACTGCTCTTCCAGCCAGTTGTTCCTTCTCTTTTTCTATTTTGATCAAAACAAAAATTAGCCTTTCTCATGGCCTCTTCCAAAGTGGAAGGGTTATCATACTCGATATGATCTTTTATATTAAAAGGTAGACAACTGAGAAACCTTTGCACTTTAGGTTTTTCCTCGACCATATAAGGTACATACCTCAGCAAGCTAAGGAACTTGCTGCACAGTTATTTCATGTTCATTGTACCCAACTTTAAATCGTAAAACTCCTTTGACTTATCTTCAAAATATTGTTCCGACAAAAACTTCTTTTTAAACAAACTTTTAAACATAGTCCAAGTTACTTCTTTTTCTTTTATACTCTTGATTCTTTTAAGATCCTGCCACCAAATATTTGCCTCCCCGGTCAGATTATAAATAGCCATCTTGGCATTTAGTTGAGAAGAGTAGTCATAAATATTAAAGTACTTCTTCATTCTATACAACCAAGCGTCTGCTGTCTCACCCTTCTCACTTTCGCCATTAAAGGTGGGTGGCTTAATCTTTTTAAATTCCCCCATAATTTGTTCATGATGTTTGTGCTTTCTCTTTTTAGAACAACATTCACTGTTACTGCTATCATAAATTAAGTCATTATTACTTTGATTAGATTTAGAGGATGAGTAATTGTTCCTTTTATCATTTCTTGTTTTCTTATGCTTATGTTGGTGGGACATTGTTTCAGAATCAGCCTTCAATTCTGATTTTCTGCCTCTTTCATCATTATGACAATTCCCTTTTAAATTCTGTTGTAACTCTTCATGTACCTTAAGGATCCGTTCATTTTCTTCTTTAATAGCTTTTAACTCAGATTTTAAATCCTGTACAGTGCGTAAAATTTCAGAAGATTGGTTATTTAATTCAACATAAATTCCTTCAGAATTGTTCTTATTAATGCGTTCATTACGAGGAGATCTGTCCTCTGCTGATTCTTTTGGTATTTCCATACCTGCAATTTAAAGGTCAATCTGTTCTGTGCAAAAATAAAATTGAATTACAAAAGTTAGTAACATAAACTTTCTGATTTGTTTTCTGTTTGCGCGCGTGAGCCTAAATCAGGCCTAGAGTTTGAACTTGCGCTCTGATACCACATGTAACATCCCAAAAATTGCTAAAAATTTAAAATTTTTGATATAGCAAAGTCATAAAGAAAATGCTAACTGCGGAATGAAAGATGTTCAACTATTTATCTAATGACAGCTTCACATGATTATCATTATTATTCCTAAACGTAAAAGACAATAGATTTATAATAAAATGCGGTAAAACAATGTTTATCCTTTCATGTGTTATGATTCTAGTAACAATACTGACGACTTGTTTGCATATTTCTGAAGGGGTTCCTACAGAGTGCCCTTGGGTTTACTTAGCTTGATAGCTAAAGCATTGGGTTCTTTTCTTTCGCAGATCTACAGGTAAGGTAATAGAGTAATTCAAGTATTTCAAGAAAGGTTATAAGCTTCAGCTAGTCCTCTCTGTTTTTAAGATAGATGTGTGTACTTCTATACACAAAGGTGTCGATGGTATGTAATTTTGGTTTCTCTTTATCAATCTGTACCAATTTTATCCTAACACTTATAATTGTATCTAGAGATATTTTACACTATGATTCTGTTGTAATCAATGATGTTGTTCGTTAGAACTATAATTGATATGAACGTCATGAGAGATTCTACAATCTGAATATTGCGACGAGCATATGATGATATTATCATTACGCCAGGGTTGAACAATATGCAACCTCAGTGTTTAATGTTAGAATAGATTGTAATGGGACCTTTAAAATTTTAATCCAACATTGTTCAATTCGAAATGCAAATGTATAGTAATAATAGCATTACTACAATGCTATGGCAGGTAATAAAGATGGTCTTCAAAACCTACATGACATAACTCATGTACCTAAATTATATATGCTCCTATAATACTATTCTACTATATCACTGCATGGCCAAGATAATGGTTTGTTATGTATTAGTGGCATATCTTAAATTATCATAATACTCTATGGAATATAAGCTATGGTTATAAAGCTTAACCATATGCGAATTTAAACGTAGCATTAGCATTATATTGTGTGCATACTATGTTTTGTGAGATTTAACATTCGAATTGCAATATGTGCATACTATGCAAATGAAAACTTAACATTCGAATTTCAAATATGTGCATACTATGCAAATGAGATCTTAACATTGAAATGTATGAAACTTAGATATTATACGATGCAATAAGGTTTGGAATTCATTTATATCGTGGTTATATGACAGTGATGTGATATCAAGATAGTTCTTGTTGGAAATAAATTCGACGCTGACATGAACTTAATGCCGTTACAGGCATGGTCTGGTAAGTGATACAAAGGATCAAGCAATTAATGAAAACCTTGTGTCGTGATAGTGGATTGTCTCGCTGGCTCAAACCTGTAACTGGTTCCACGTGAAGAAGTTGTAGGTAATGTGGGAACCTTGCCGAGCTGTAAGCTCCACCTGGTGATATGTCATTCCAACTGGGCTTGCTATTAATGAATTTATTAATAGATAGGTGATTGTATGCCTGTCTTGGGTAATGGCGTGGCTTGGCTGATCAAATCTCGCCCGTTGATCTAACCTTTCTTGATCGTGGAGATATAAAACCCTAAGGAATTCACTATATCGTGTTGTTTGTTTGTTTTACATTCATTTGGAGTTTTGGTTTTGGGGGAGAGGCCGACAGGCCGTTGAGAAGTCGGGTTCGACCCTTGGTCGATTCTATGGTGGCTCTGTAACTTCACATCTTCGAAAATAATGGTGGGAGCTTGGTTAAATGTTGCAAGTCTAGAAGTGTTGAAACCTGTGGATTTCGTTGTGAAATAAGAGAGGGTTTCTCCAGGGTTTGAATTTGTCGTCTGAGAAAACATGACTGTATTACCGTGTCTGTTGCGTTAGTTGGATGAACTGGAAGCGTGAAGCATTCCATCTGCCTGTTCTATTTGAAGGTAAGCTCGTCTTTGTAAATATTGATTGTTAAATTACAGTTTGGAATTATGTAATAATCGTTTGGAACTTGTTATAACCCAGTGATGTTTTATGTGACAGGTACTGCCTTCGTCGAGGAGTTTATAGTGCTAGGGTTTGTTGGAAATGGATGGCTCGCTTAACTTCGGTAAGCCCCGGTGGCATAACCCTCCGTAGGTTCTCCTGGCAAATTTTGGCCATCGTTAAAGTTGTAACAACTTTGTGTTTTCTGGAAATCGTGGTCCAATAGTGTTGTTTTGTTTTTACGCCTGTATTATGGATGCCTCTCGGCTTACAGGGTCGATGTAAAGAGATTTAGGTTACTGTACAGTGTTTTGGATTCTAAGTTGAATTGGGCAATGTAACTACTGTCATCGAGGGTTTCAAGCTCTGTTGAGTTTTTTTTTAATAAGAAAACATATTTATAAGTCTATTTGCAGTAGTTGTTTTCGTTTCACCTTTGTGGGCTTGACCCATGAACAATAACTTATGATTCAGTGATTTAAATGTTGATATGAACTGGTTTCTAGCAGTTATCTGCGTTTAACTTTGATGTAATACAATGTGTGGCTTGTAAACTAGGTTTCAATACTTCTGTTGCTATCATTTTTATTTGTGAACTATGAAACTTTGAAATGTAAAACGATGAAATTGGGAACCGTGTAATATATGTGAATTTGATAAACAATGAAATATTTATTTGCTCTCGAATTCGTCGTTTTCAGTTGTGATAGAAGAATGAAAATAACTTGTAATGAAACAATCTTTAAATATTTGTAAAGTATTTGATTTAAATATGTAACAGTCGGCAATTGGGATAGTGCTCGAATATTGTATAATGTTTGATTGAAAGGGTATTACCCTGGGTCAAATGACCAGAACGATGATTGTGATTTGATTTTGATACTAGAATGAAGAAATGAAAATGCTAGTTTTGCCAAATGAGGGTTTGTAAAATGGACTGTTAGGGTTTAGGGTTTTCATATTGTATGTTGGAATCTCTTTGCAGAACTTAAAATAAAATTTATTCGCTTGTCTATCCTGTATGTTTAGCAAACGATTAAGTAGTGGAAATAACAATGAACTACAGTAAACTTTTGATAAGGAAATATGGAAACATAAACCTTGAATTCAAACTATGAAATATCAGATTTGTTCTGTTCAATGATGTTATGCAATTTCTGATCATTTATATATCAGGAATGATTTCAATAATGAGTATAAATCATAGTAACTTTTTAAGACGGTAAATTACTATTTGATGAAATAAAAACAGTACTATGAAGAATACTCTAATTATTACTAATCACTAACAGTAGGAAAAATTTACAAAACATACAGAGTTGTTCTTTCATCATCTTGGTAATCGCCTATCATATCTATCTACCTTAATTCATTCTTTGTACTAGAGTACGATGCCGATCCATTAGCATGGGGAAAAATGCAGAGAATATTTTATTCAATCTTTCATAACTGTATTTAGTACTATTCAGAATCTTATTTGACTTAGAAAATAAAATAATTGAGTCTGTTCACTGATATCTTTGAAAACAGAAAATGTAATTTTAACAGATAGAAAATTGTTAACAGCATAAAATTTAGAAAAGATAAGTAGAACTTGTAAGTGAAGATAGGGCCGACAAACACCCAAGGAGGCCTATTCCTCCCAACCTATTCCAGAAAAAGCAGCCCAACTGCTGGCTTCTTGTGAACCCCTGACCCTGATTACTGAGCCACTAAGTAGATGGAATCTGTGTAGAAGCAAGGCACTCAAATATGCCTTCAGCACTCAGCATCAACCTCCTGTAATAACATGCCTTCAACACTCAGCATCAAACTCCTGAACTCAATAGAGTTTAGCAGACTCACAACATGATCAACAACATAGCATATCCCCTCATCAAATCTCTTTGGTGCAAACACAGCAAAACCACAAGGTAAATTTTCTCGTCAGGAAAAGTGATGAACCTCAGTTCATAATTTGATGGCTATTATATAGACTGCCCAGGTCTTTAGTGGTCAGTTTGAAATAAATGAACCTCAAGCTCCAGTCCCATCTTTCAGGGCACTATGACCACATTCTAAGGGAGTTATCCCATACCAACAGCTAGTTAGTTGCATCATGATGCTGCCACTTTTCCATTGCCTTCTACCCCAGATTCCATTCCACCTAGTGGATCAGTAACCACTCTTTCAACAGTCCTCTTAGGTGTTTGTCTCCTATTTTATTTATTAAATAATAAAATATTGTGCAAATTACAGTCATCCTTGGACACCTATCCAACATAAAACTTTACAATAAAAATTATCATAATGTTTTCTAACACAAAATGTTTTCTAGCAAAAAGGGTATGTTACATGTTCTACCGCCACAACTATTACATTTTTTACACTCTCGGGGCATACTACATCTAAATCACATTTCAGATCCGGGGACAACCTCTATTTGGAAACAGGGATGGAAAGGTCCAGATATACTCGGAATATCAGAATATTTTCGAGATATATGGAATGATTTCCTTATCTCCCTTAGATCCTCCCATGTCAGGTTAACTGACTCTTAGGATGAATTTATTTGGTCCCTATCGCCTCTGGCCAGATACACCCCAAAATTAGGATATAAATTGTTGGCTGGGGAATTAGATATGGGGGTCAAAAATTGGTGGTGGAAAAAGCCGTGGAATTCAAAATGCCCTTTAAAAACAAAACTTTTCATGTGATGCTCCCAGGAAAACAAGGTTCCAATTTGGGATAGAATGAAATGCTGGCACTTTGAAGGACCCGGTTGGTGTGCTCTCTGCAAACAGGGTTCAGAGACTCTTCATCATCTATTCATATCTTGTCCCTTCACCCTCCAAACCTGGTTATTTCTTAGAACTCTTTTAAATTTCGGATGTGACTGGTCTGGTCCTTCGATCGAGGGGGATTGGAGGATTTGGATTGACACTCCCGCTACGGAACTTTATTTCAAATTACCTCTCCTGGTTATCTGGGGTATCTGGCTTGCACGCAATAAGGTGGTGTTTCGGGAAAAACCCTCAGTTCCAAATCTAGTGGCCTTCCATTGTATTCATATTCTCTCTTATTTCCCTCAAGGAAAAAATACTCCTGTAATCCGAATGGTATCTTCGGAAACCTATGATCCCTCTAGACCGTGGGCATACTTTGACGGGGTGACACAAGAACAACACTGTGGTGGGGGGGCAGTCCTCCACATAACCCAAAATCTCTTTTTCCATATCCAAATGGGCCTTGGTTATGGCTCAAACAATTATGCAGAACTCTGCACTAAAACTCTTACTTTGTTTTTCTCTTGAAAAGAACTGCACACATTTACATATTTTTGGAGACTCCATGATAGTGAACAACTGGGTTAACAGCATGCAGAAATGTCACAATCTTTTATTAAGTGATATTTTGGATGATGTATTGAGACTCTTGAGGGAATTTGAATCCTTCTCATGTCGTCATGTCTACAGGGAGCAGAACACAACAACATACAAACTCTCAAAGCAGGGGCTGAACATTCCTTTGGTCACTGGATGATATTGGAATCAGAAAATGGGGAAGCATCTGAATATTATCACGGACCATTCATTGAAGGAGTGGTGGAATTAATCCTTGATTGATTTAGGACTTATTATTTTCATTCTATAGAACCGATTATGGATACTTGTTTTGTTGATGTTATGGGTGCCCTATGGGGACCTCTACCTACACTATTACTTTTAATGCACATATTGGATGTCGCTCATAGTGAGGGAATATATTTTTTTGCAGTTAAAAAAATGGCCTCATTTTCGAAAAAGGCAATTTTGAAAACCTTCTACAATATGTAATTTGGTTATTATTAATTAATTACATTTTTTTCCTTGGAAAACAAAATATGTTAAATTGGATTAATATAACTTTATAAAAATATATATACAATTGTGAAAAAGTTTACATTGAAAAAACATATCCACAAATAAAATCCAAGTTTAAAAAACATATTGAAAACCACACTTCCAAACACTACATATGTAGGGAGCAATCAAGAGTGTTAGCAAAAGTTCCATAATAAAGAAGCTACAATCAAGAGTGTTAAGGAAAAGTTCCATATTGGAGAGGCTTTGGAAATCAAAAAATGATTTAAGAACATGTATTGACATGATGGTTTAAGTTTGAAAAAAAATATTGTAAACGTATGCTTCACCATCTCAAATCTTGAATTTGGTGAAGATTTTTAACTCTGGCCGATCTTCCTTGCTGAAGATTCTTCATGTGAACGTATTACAAAAATATCTTGTGAGATCCCAACAAAAACTTTAAATGGTATTTCCATAATGTGAGCTTTTATTCGAATCAGTCGCATTGCCACAAGCGTTTTTATATTCTATACTTTCAAATAAAATACAGGGAAATACGTAGGTTGCTTAAGAAAAACGCACTGCATGAAGCCATGATTTTATACTAGGAGTTTTAGTTGCATGCGTGTTCCAGCAGTTTGGCATATTCAAAGTAACTGGCAGAAAATTGCAATAAAGTCTGTGGTGGTAGTGGGGTCTCAAAGGAATTTGCAGGAGAATCACTCCACTCCAATCCACTTGAGCTCGACCATACAAATCTTCTAAGTATGAATATTGTTACAGATCATATTGTTCCATTTGTAGAATAAAATGTTTTTATAATAATTTAGGAATGCTTCTTTATTGTAAAATAAAATGGTCAATGATGATTTAGGAAAGCTTTTTTTTTAACTTTTTAACATTAAATAAAATTTTAAAAAAATTATATAATTTTAAATCAAAATTAATTTCATTAAATATTAATAATTATCATCATTATCTTCACACTTCATCAATAAAATCTAAATTATAAAATCTTTAATTATATATTATAATCCTATATTAATTCTATAACACATAAGAATAACTTCCTCCTATATAGTAGGACCATGCTTGTAATTGACTTTCGTTGCTACTTGCTACCCTCCTCATAAAAATATATAAAGATATAATATTCCATTCTCATACTTTTTTTTTTCACACAAATATTCCATTCTCATACTTATGGCTACGCATTGGTAAAGTTTACATCCATATTGATCTATACCACATAGCAAGCCCGTGTAGAAACTATGCTTGTAATTGAATTTCGTTGCTACCCTCCTAATAAGGGATATAAGGATGTAATATTCCATTCTCATACTTAAGGAATGATGTAATATTCCATTCTCAAACTTAAGCATTGGTAAAGTTTACATTCATATTTAGATCCATTGGGAATCATGTTCTAAAATAAAAGTAAACTTTTTAATATAGGTAAAGTTTACATTCATATTTAGATCCATTGGGAATCATGTTCTAAAAGAAAAGTAAACTTTTTAATATAGGTAAAGTTTACATTCATATTTAGATCCATTGGGAATCATGTTCTAAAAGAAAAGTAAACTTTTTAATATATTTATGATACGTGTTAGAATAACATTTTTTTGTGTTGTTCTCTTCACTTTTAATTTAGGAAGTGATTTCACAAATCCTAGATTCTAGAAGATTTTTTGTTATTGTTTTTATCACCAGTATAGATCCATCTTAAAAGAGGATTTACCAAATGTCGAGAGGGATTAAATCTATGGAGATACAAATCCCTTTTTAGAGTGCAAATGCATGAGGTAGCATTTTAACTAATGCAAATTAACCGAATCACGATAATGTATTCATCCATTCAAAAAGTTAATATATACCAATCGAAATTGCAATCGCAGTCGGACAATGGAGGTCACCAACAAGAAGGTAACCCTTCCTTATCCAGGGGGCACTCGATCGTGTAGGCCCTTTGTTTCTGGTGTTACGGGCTGGAGAACTACTGGACATTTTTTGGTAGAGGCGGAAGCTGCTGACGGACTTTGAAGCACAACCACCTTTTTTCCTAGTATAAATGGATGGTGCTGACGGAATTTGGAGCATGGCGACTTTTTTTTTCTAGTAGAGGCAGACGCCATTGACGGACTTTGGAGCATGGTGAAATTTTTTTGTGGTTTTGTTTTGGAAGGATAAGGGTGTCAAGGGAAGTCGTTGTTCACAGGAGATCAATATGTCAATTGTGGAGAAGTTATATAAGCATTTATAGTGAGGTATTTTGTGTGTCATTGTTACCCAAAATGTATGATAGTCAACAAAGAGAGAGGAATTCATAGAGTATGGAACTTAAGTTTGGGAGAGAAATTTGTATTTTAACTCCCATATCCTTGTTTTTTTCTTTTTTACATAGATGCATTTAACCCATTTATAAAAGCAAGGGAAAAAATAAACCCACATCATATTTTTTTTTTCTTTTTCAGAAGAAAAAAAGTTCCTTACTATTCATAGGTTGAATCAAAGAAATTATAATTTTTCCTATCCAAAGGATAGTGGTGACTATGATTGATATATATTTCATACAAAAACTTGTCCATCATTCTTACATACAAAAACTTGTATATATCTATCTTTCTTACAAATATAACAATGTGTCAAGATCATCATGAGTAATTCTCATGTAGTGCTGATATAATTGACATCAATAACCAAACTATCCTATCATGTAGTAATTCTTTACATAGGATATAGAATTAGTAACGCCTAAAATCTCTCTCTTCAATAATAACATGATTATGATATCCCTTCAAAAATGCCCATCCCTCTTTTAAATCCAGTCCAAACTTTGAGACTTGATCAACTTTCCGGTTGTATATCCTGGCGATGTGATCATATGGTAATTCATAAAAAATGATGAGTGATTCATGGACCTGTTTTTTCCAGTATTCCAATAGTGGAGTCTGCAATCTATGCTTGCCCTTTAACCACTCTATAATAGTAGATGAGTCTCCTAAAAGTTGTAGTTTCTTTTGATTCTTCTTTACTGCTAGTTGAAGAAGTCCCCAACTGGCCAACAATTATGCTCAGGTGTTGTTGCCCAATCTACAACCAAATTTCATCTCATAATAATGGCCTCTTTCTATCAACAAATAGCATCCAACACCACAACGTCCACCCTGTTCTGCACCATTGAAAAAATCTCATTAGAGTATTTGGAAGAAATACCGGGAACATTCTAAGTATGTTTGTGACCTTCAATATTCTCATTGTGAAACCTGATACATAATGTGATACATGCATGATCTCCCCCTCCAAGTTAAAACTAGTGTCTTCGAATAGAAGGATGTTCCGATATCTCCAAAATCCCCAAATGAAATAAATGAGAAAGGATAAAATATATCAATGGTTCATGTGCCAATGAGAAAGGAATTTTTCCAGTGATCCCATGGACCAAAGGCCAGTGATTCTAAATCTATAAGTCACTTCCTCCCATATTTGAAGTGAAATAGTGCACATAGTAAAAATATGATCCACGATTTATGCCGCCTCGTAACACAACAGACAGACCGAAGGGCCAATACCACCTCTATTCTTATCATTTTCTCTAGTGAGTATCTTATTCCTTAATTCCATCCAGATGAAACACTGATTCCTAACTGGCACATTCAACTTCCAAATGGACTAGTACCACCAACAGGGCTGGCAATGCTGATGTGAATCATAAATTGCAATATAAGCTTGATTGGTAGTGATAACCCTTGAAGAGTTACCAAAGCCCCAACAAAGTTGATCCATCAACAAGCTGAATGTCAGCATGTTTAAGTGCATTTATATTCTCATCCCACTCTGCAGCTACTACAACTTCAAGATTTAATTCAGTGGCATTATACCAGTACTTTTCCAATGAGGAGACCTCACCCCAATGCTGAGCATCATTAATAAAATAAATTCCACGTTGATGTACTACCTGTACAGTCCAGGAAGAAAGTGAGACAATATGTTGTGCCCCGATGATATGATCAATTTCAAACCTGATATGGAAACCATTGCCAATAAACCACACTAACCATTGATTAAGAAGTGGGAAGGATTCCACCAGAACGGACCAGATGGAAGAACATCCCCTCAACTTTTTGTTTTCCATTCTAATCCACTCAGTCACAGAGATATTCTTCAAATATTTTTCTCGAATGATCAGTCCCCATAAACCCCCTCATTCAATCCTCTCCACAAGATTTTCAAGTGAAGGGCCATATGACCCAATAGATGTTCCAGATACCCCAACCACCCCTCATCTTCGGCATCACAATTATCTCCCATGCCACCAAATTATAGCCCATCTTCACATGTCATGACTACCAAAGGAAATTGAATAATAATTGTCGCATCCTGTTCAATATGGAAAGAGGAAAATTTTCCAATGAAAGCCAGTATACCGGTATATTAGTGAGTAATGAATTTAAAAGGGTCCAGTGAACACACAAAGACAACTTCTTAAAATTCCAGGATGAGATCTTCTTTTCAATATTCTTAATCAACCAAAACCAATCATTAATATTGTATTCATTTGGCTTCAGAAAGAAGTCTAAGTAATTTAGTCCTTTGTTTAGATCATGAATCTCCAGTGGGAAAACAATATGAATTGATCGATGTTACAAATGCTAATTTTAAAGTATTAAGCTAGGTTAATTTTAGTAAATTAATGTAATTAAACTAAGAGGTGACTTGAAAAGTCACCTATGTTCCCCATTTAGGGTATAAATTACCTGGGGCACGATCGTTGTAATCATCTTCTACATTTTATTAAATATATTTTTTTACATTACGTTTTGCTTCCACCTACTTTTCTCTCTCCATTGGTATCAGAGCCTCTCAGCTCTCGGCACCATCCCACTACCTTACATCCTCCACCACTCCCACCTCTGCTGCACCCACCTCCTCCTTGCCTTCCCTGCGCTCACGCTATCGTCCACCACCAGTTGCCACCTCCCTCTGCGACTTCCCCACTTCGCTGCTCCTCTTCCCATCACTCCACACCGCTGCCACACCACGCTGCCTCCGTCACCTCACTACTCTATCCTCTCCAAAATCCGCTCTCCATCCGCCTGCTCCATACTCCATCCTCCCCTTCCCCGTCATCTCCACTGTCGCCCGCCATCCAGCCGTCACTCCCCACGCGGCCACGCCACACCTCCGCAGCCCTCACACCCCTGCCACCCCCTATGCAGCTCCACGCCCTCGTGCTCCTTGGTTGCTCCCCCCACCTTCCTCTCTCCGCCTGCAACTGCAACTCTTCCCACATCCCTCCCTTCTGCTCCAACACCCACATCACTCATCCTCTTGCTCCTGCCCATCATTTGGCCACCCACCATTCGCCCACCTTCCTCCCTTCCGCCACCATTCCACCTCCCTAACGCCGCCTCCATCATCCACAGTCGACTATTTATTTATTTTTAATACTTTAATATTAATAATATTTATTAATATTATTATTAATTTAAAAAAAAACTATATTATAATAATAATTATTATTATTATAATTAGTTATAAAAAAAAAATCGTGGCGAGTTGGCTTCGTACAGCAAATAAAAATAAATCCACGTTTAGCACCGAGAAGATTCCACCAATCACCAGATCAATGAGTGAATTAAATGCCCGATTCGATTCAATCAATGAGAAGATTAAGAAGAACTATGAGGAACTCCAGGCAAAGATCGATCAAACCAGTGACAATTTGGCAACAACTTGGACACAAATCATGTCACGAATAGAGAATTCCGTTCTCACTCTACAAGACAACCAAAAGAAAAATGAGGCAGTTTTAAAAGCCATCTTGGAAAGATTACCAGTACCAAAAGATCCCAACTCTCCCAGAACACCAGAGCAACTAGATCCTTTCAATATGTCGTCATCATTCTCATATACACAAGGATGCCAAATACAGGTGAAAGTCGAGCTACCCAAATACGACGAGGACGAACGGCAGTGCATAGCGTGGATTAACAAAGCCGAGGAATACTTAGACATCCACAATATCCATTATGAAGAGGCGAAAGTTAAATATGCCGCCATGCATCTAGAAGGAAATGCTTACAACTGGTACTTATGGTTGAAGAAAACTACAAGAATCTGTTCTCACAACTGGGTTAGTTTCAAGAACGACCTCATTAAAAGATTCCAAGGCGTTGAAGAAAAAGACTTCTTTGCCAAAATCACAAGGATACAACAGAAAAGCAGTGTCGATGAGTACACCTATGAGTGGAAAGCGCTGTCGACTCGAGTTCTAGAGTTAATCGATGACCAATGCTTACAGACCTACATACACGGTCTTAAACAACACATCCGTGATGAACTAGAGTTACATAACATCTCAACCATGGAGGAAGCCTGACGTAAAGCCAGGATCATTGAAAGCAAATTCAAGAAACCTGTTCATACAAAAATCGATAAGGACGACTACAAAAGGAAGCCCTTCCAAACAACATACACCGAAAATCCAAGATATACACCGCCACAACTCAGGGAAGGAACGAAGCCCAGTTTAGAGGCCCAAAGAATAAGGGAAGGGAAATGCAAGTTCTGTGGAGACAAATGGGATCCTAAGCACAGATGCTTACAAAATAAATTGTATGCCTGTGAAGCAGAAGAAGCAGAGTTGGAAGTCGAGGAACCAATTGAGAATGATACGAATAGTCAACTAGATTACCAAACAGAAATCGAGGACGACACCCCAAAAATCTCATTAGCTGCTATTACCGAAATCTCCCAACCACAAACATTGAAGATTAAAGGACATATCAAAAAGAATAACGTCACAGTTCTCATCGACAGTGGAAGCACCCATAACTTTGTTAATGTCAACCTTGCTAAAGTATTTAACCTATTTATCTTTCCAATACCTAACATGAAGGTTATGGTAGCAGATGGCAAGAAGATTGACAATGTGGGAAAATGTCACAATGTCAAGTTACAATTGCAAGAGTACAACTTAGAATCAGATTTCTTTGCGGTACCACTGGGAGGAGTTGATGTAGTATTAGGAATACAATGGTTACAAACCTTGGGTACATACTCCGCAAATCACCAAGAGCATTTTATTGAATTCCAGTCGCTCGGGAAGACATACAAGTTATACGGGTTCCAACCACCTCCAACACAGTTAGTTACGTCACATTATATGAAAAAGCTACTTTGGAAAGGCGCACCAGCGTACATACTTCAATGTCAAGATATGGAGATTCTAACATATGAAGGAGATATGGACAAACAACCAGAGATACAAGATCTAATTCAAAAACATCACAAGGTGTTCCAAGAGCTTCCGATGGAGCTCCCACCAAATAGGAATATTGAACACATAATTGAGATTGAACCAGGGTCAAAACCTGTCAATAGCAAACCATACAGATATCCACATCACCATAAAACAAAGATCGAAAGGCTAACTCAAGATCTTCTAAAATGTGGTGTCATTTCAAAAAGCAGAAGCCCGTATGCAGCCCCAGTAGTGTTAGTACGAAAGAAGGATGGTTCATTCAGATTATGCATAGATTATAGAGGACTGAACAAAATAACTATCAAAAATAAATTTTCGATTCCATTCATTGATGAGATGCTGGATGAACTTCATGGGGCCAAGTATTTCTCAAAATTGGATCTCCGATCTGGCTATTATCAAATCAAAGTTAGAGTGGAAGACATAGCAAAAACTGCTTTTTGCACTCATGAAGGCCATTATGAGTTCAAAGTAATGCCCTTCGGTCTAACTAATGCTCCAGCTATGTTTCAAGCCGCAATGAACGAATTGTTCCAGCCATTTTTAAGAAAATTCGTACTAGTATTTTTCGATGACATCCTCATATATAGCAGAACATGGAAGGAGCATCTGGAACACGTAAGTCAAGTACTTACCATTTTGGAAGAAAACCAATTCTATGCAAAAAGGTCTAAGTGCACCTTTGGAAAAGAGGAAGTGGACTACCTGGGCCATAAGATATTGAAGGAAGGAGTTAAAGTCGATCCAAGTAAAATCAAGGCAATCGTGGAATGGCCCAAACCCAATAACATATCAAAACTAAGGGGATTCCTAGGCCTAACAGGATACTATCGAAGATTTGTAAAAAAATACGCCCATAAAACCACCCCTCTCACAAATTTATTGAAGAAGAATTCCTTCCAATGGAATAGTGAAGCAGAAAAATGTTTTGAAACATTAAAATGCATGATGTCTTCAACACCTATATTAGCCACGCCTGACTTCACAAAACCTTTTGTAGTCGAATGCGACGCCTCAAGTTTCGGACTAGGAGCAGTTTTTATGCAAGAAGGTCACCCAATAGCATTCGAAAGTAGAAAGCTCAATAAGAGAGAAAGTTTGAGGTCCACTTATGATAAAGAGATGCTAGCCATTATACATGCCTTAACAAAATGGTGACAATACCTTCTAGGGAGCAAAATATTGATAAGAACAGACCATAACAGTCTTCAATATCTCCTTCAACAAAAGACATTGTCAACAGAACAACAGAAGTGGATAGAAAAAATCGATACTTTTGATCTAGAGATATTACATAAAAAAGGGAAAGACAATATAGTCGTTGATGCTCTATCTAGGAAGGATGAAGCCCAGACATATGCAATTTCAATCGTTATTCCGGAGTGGTTGGATGAAATACGAAAAGAATATGCTAAAGACCCAAACACTTGTGCCTTAATCGAAGATCCGAATAGAGGTCCAAAATTCGAGTGGCGAAACGACATCTTGTGGTACAAAGGAAGGATCTATTTAAACCCAACATCAAGGTTTAAAACTAAGGTGATGATAGAAGCTCACGATTCACCCACCGCGGGACATGTAGGATTTTTCAAGACATATTACAATGCCATACAATCGTTCTATTGGAAAGGAATGCATAAATACATTCAAAAATATGTAGCCGAATGCGACACATGTCAAAGGAACAAAAGCGAAAACGTCATGACTCCAGGGCTACTCCACCCACTAAACATTCTGAAGCAAAAATGGGAGGAAATCTATATGGATTTTATTGACAGGTTACCGCTATCTGATAGTAAGGACAAAATCTGCGTGGTAGTGGACTGATTAATGAAATATGCACATTTTATGGGTATCAAGAAAACTGACTCCGCTAAACAGATCGCTAAAGTATTTTGTAAAAATATTTACAAATTACATGGATTCCCAAGAATTATCGTTAGTGACAGAGATGCCAAATTCACAAGCAATTTTTGGAAGGAATTCTGCAAACAAATTGGGATCACTCTTAACATGAGTTCAGCTTATCATCCACAGACAAATGGGCAAAGAAAAGTTGTCAACAAATGTCTGGAAGCATATCTTCGTAGTTTCGTCACTGACAAACAGAACAAATGGTTACAATGGTTACACCTTGCCGAATGGTGGTATAACACTACCTATCACATGTCATCTAAGATGACACCCTTTCAAGCATTGTATAGTTATGAGCTACCCAGATGCAAGGAATTCATTCAAGGTAATGCAAAAGTACCCGCAGTAAAAATCAACTTGAAGAAAATCAACGAGTAATGCAGGTACTGAAGGATAATTTATCTATGGCACAAAATCGTATGAAGCAGCAAGCAGATCAACATAGAACAGAAAGAGAGTTTGAATTAGCAGATTGGGTATTTGTAAGGCTTCAACCATACAAACAATTGTCACTAAAGCAACAAGGAAAAAATAAATTGGCACCCAAGTTCTATGGACCCTATCAAATTGTCAGAAATATTAGCCCAGTGGCATACGAATTGAAGTTACCTGATTCGAGTCGAATTCACAATGTCTTCCATGTCTCAAATTTTAAAAAATTGTTGGGTCAACATCAATCCGTTCAAACAACACTTCCCACTCTTGACGAAGAAGGGAAACTTATCTTAGAACCAGAAGCTATCATCAACATCAGAGAACAGAAATTACGCACTAGAATGATTAAGGAGTACCTCATTAAATGGAAGAATTGCCCAGAAGAAGACGCGTCATGGGAAACCGAGAAATTCGTTCAGCAATATCCGTCATTACCTTGCTTTGAGGACAAAGCATTTTAAAAAGAAGAAGGCAATGTTACAAATGCTAATTTTAAAGTATTAAGCTAGGTTAACTTTAGTAAATTAATGTAATTAAACTAAGAGGTGACTTGAAAAGTCACCTCTCTTCCCCATTTAGGGTATAAATTACCCGGGGCACGATTGTTGTAATCATCTTCTACATTTTATCAAATATATATTTTTACATTACGTTATGCTTCCACCTACTTTTCTCTCTCCAATCGAAAAATGCTTCCTCATTAAATTGAGAGTATAAGCAGATTTAGGAAAACTAATCAACATACTTGACGTCGGACAAAATAGATCCAGAATGTACTTGTAATGCTTCCACTCACACAAGTTCCCAATGCCAAAAATAATAACATCGTCGATGAATAATAGGTGGGTGACATACATGTTAGGTGAAACTTTTATACCAGTAATATTTCCTTCTATTCTATCATGTCCAATGAGCCTACTTAGGCCTTCAATAACCAAGAGGAATAATAACGGGGATAATGGACACCCCTTCTGAAGACCTCGCAAACACTTGAAAAAAGAGTTAGGGCTACCATTGAGTAGTACTGCAAAGTTAGTCGAAGACATGCACCCCATGATCCACTTTGTCACCAAAAAGTCCAGACCTGCATTGAGTATGAGTAGCCTCATAAAGGACCAATCCACCATATCATAGGCCTTTACCAAGTCTAGTTTTAGAACTAAATATTTGAGCCTTTTTTATTTCCAGAGTGCAATGTTTTCTGTGCAACCCCGATGGCGTCGAAGAATAACCTATGACACAAAAAAAAAAAAATCTCCTTCGATATCCCCAGTGATAAACCAGATTTGATTCTATTTGCAATTGTTTTGGAAATGATCTTGTAAATAAGATTGCATAGTGATATTGGTCGATAATCTTGAAAGGAAGATAGATTTTAGGATTAATTCCAAGAAAGTTGCATTGACCCCACCTGATACTTTACCTCCACAGCGAGCATATTCAACCAGTTGGACCAAATTCTAGACCAAAAAGATCAAATAATTGTAGGAAGAATTCACACGTCCAACTGTCCAGTCCTGGAATTTTTTCTTTTTCCATATCTTTTAATATGTCCTCAATCTCCAAGACTGTCACAGGATGACCAATGATAGTACAATCCTCTTTAGAGAATATCTGTGGCATAACATGGAGGATCTTAAACTGTGCTTCCAGATTATTAGACTATGGCTTGGAAAATAATTTGGATAAATAGTCGATGGTCGCCGATGTGATCTCAGATTGTATAAATACTCGAACCCCAGGGGAAAATTCAACATCCCAAATCACCATGGGCTTATGTATTTGTGAGGCGTAAGAATGGAAGAGCTTTGTATTCCGATATCCACACGAGATCCATAATTCCCTACTCTTAAGTCTCCAAATATCTTCTTCTGTTTTTAGTAATGTAGCTTTCTCCTCATCTAACTAATAGATATCCCTCAGGTGTGAACTCGAGACTATGACCTCAAAAGGAGTAGCATAAAGTAGTTTTAAATCAGCCTCAATTATTCTCAAATCAGACTGTATAGCTAAATTCTTCTCTCAGATACAAGGAGAAACTATAGCTTTGAGAGACCAGAGATATAGAGGGAATCTATACATAGCAGTTCCAACTGCCTTAGCCAAAAAAGTATGCCATTGATATCTAAAAATTAGAATAAACTCTTCATCCTCCGACCATATGGGGAAATACTAAAAAGGGAAATTTGTATGAAAATTGTGATTCCCCACCTTTAAAATAACAAGCGTATGGTCTGAAATAATAAAAAGCTCAATCCAATAATTGCACTTTCCTAATTGCGAATAAATTGATTCATGTATCATAACTCTATCAAGTCTTTTAGCCACAACGTCCACCCCCTTTCGGTCGTTACCCCAAGTAGTCATAAAGGGGTTTGGCTCCACATCAATAAGTTAATGAGAGTCAATAAGATTCTTGAACCAGTAATTAGTAGTAGCGTTAAGAGCCTTTGATCCCCAATATTCTCGACCCGCTAGGGTAAAATTAAGGTCTCCAACCATAATCAGAGTGTAGATATTCAGAATTCCATTGTTACTAAGATCCGTGCAATAATTCAATTTCTCCACAGTAGGGCCATAGCAATTCTAAATATGTAGTGGTCCATCTAGTTCCCTGTTGTGGCCTGCTAACAAAATACCACCTCCCATTCGGAACGAACGAAACTGGAAAAGGAATGGGTTCTAGGACAATAATAAACCACTAGACCGACCATCTACATCAATATAACAACACTCCCAACTAGTAAGGAGTCTCAGGGTGAAATCCCTCGCTTTCACACCATCAACCAAAGTCTCTTGAAAGAAAACAACATCGGGATGAACCAAAGATAATAATCTACGGAGGGCTAATAGTTTTGTGGCACCCCCAACCACATGGATGTTAATGGATAGAAGGATCACCTGGACACCACCTTCGAGGCCTGAACTTCTCTAAGAGGCCTAAACTGATCATAAATTTGAGACTCTGAGACATAATCAACACCAAATGGGGAGTAAGGACCGACATCAATAAACCCCAACCCATCTATATCCCCAAAAGAAGAAGGGGCTAGTTCCTTTCATCGTCGACCACCATTTTTATTTCTAATGTTCACGTTAGGGTTAAATGGTTTAGTCGAAATAGGAACATCTAAGGCGACACAGTAAACAAGTAAAGGTTCTCGAAAGAGACCTATAGGTTCCACCAATGAAGTAGGAAAAAGAGCCCTCTGAATCGGACAAGAAATGTCAAAATAGGAAGTTGCCCCCAAAGTTTGTAATAAAGAATGTTCGTCTCTAAGGAGTTGTGAGTCTGAGCCCATAAACCCTCATCCAGTGTCTTTTGTGGAGAAATTGTTGCTTCATCCACTGATACATTTTTTTCAACCTCCAAGGGTACATCCCGTGAAACACCCATTTCGGCTGAAAAATCTCCTGAGGGAACAATATTTCCCCGAGTTGGAGAAGGGCTCTTCTCCAAATCCTTTAACAATGCAAGTTCCGAGTCTGAAATTGACTGAATAAAGGAGGGGAAAAGAGTATTAATATTACCAGTAAGTGGGTTTATGTCACTAGAATTAACCAGATCCCTCATCTGGCCCAGTTCTTTATCGACAGACGGTCGATGTTGAAGAGTCCCCTCGCCACTGTCACTTCCATGCCCAGGCTTCTGATCAGTATGCCAATTATAATATTTTCACAGAGGTCCCACTTCTCCACATGAAAAACACCTAAATGGTGTCCACCAGTAATCCAAATATTTCTTAATAACCATGTCACCCCACCGAATGGTAATGGACTCTGGAAGTCCCAATTCCAAGTCTATCTCTGTCAGAATCCATGCCATCCTTTTATTATCTTCATGGAATAATGACTTTTCATCAAATAAAACAAAACTGCCAATCATGTTCGCTAGGTTAATGAAAACCTCACGAGACCAAAGTTCCAAGGGAAATCCCTTAAGTAACACCCATGAGTTTCTTTTTTGCAAAGTCTCAATCGTTGGGTTGATGTCTGAATGCCACAAATTCAAACATAGAGACCCCCTTCTGAGCACCCATGTCCGTTCCAGGTCACACTTGCTCAATGAATACTTTGGTTGTTATTAGGACATATCAGCTCATATGTTGTGAGGAAGCAAATCATCCATGAACCAAGGGGTGGGGTTACATAAACATGAGATTCGTCAATAAAGTGGAATACAACCCAACAATTCACTAACACATGGACCTGCGGGCAATAGTTCAGAAGCGGATTCCAATGTTCCATGACCCAGGCAATAATTTATGGTCGAATGACATTTGCAAAACAAATATTACCCACCAAGTACCTAGCAGACAAGCTCAAAGCCCTCTCCAACTAAATATCATTTCCTAGAGTCATGTCTACCTCCTCACTGTGCAGCTTCAGGGCTTCCAAGTTCCCATGTCTTATGTATTTCTCACCACTGCTCTAGGAAATACCACCCCCACATCATATTCACCTCATAACCAATAGATATCGTATTTGTTAATACACATTGTAACTGAGATATGTAGCTATTTGTTTATAATTTCAAGATTTGAGAATTAAATGTTAAACTTCTACTTTATGATGTTATTACAAAATAAGTGGTTGTGCTAATTATGACCTACTACTTTTATGCAAACTAATATAGATTGGAATTTTTGCACATTTAATCTTTGAGACTATGTAATAACTAAATTTTTGTAAGTTGTGGATACCACAACAAAACATTGTCCTTTCCAAATTGTAATCATTGTAATAAAACATTATCATAGAAATAGGAACTACCATATAGGCATGGTTCCTTTTCAATTATTACAAACAAATAAGTAAAATTAAATGTAACTAATATGAACTTTTCTACAAACATTAACAATTAAATGCAATCATTGTGAACTTTTTTACAAACATCAACAATATTATTTGACCAACTCTTTCCATATCATCTATCATCGCCTATGGAATTCAAATATACATGTCCTTATGGTGGTACATACATTTCAAACTTTATTTATTGTCAATTGATATTATTTTATGGCCTTCTTAGAATTCTAATGTCAGTTAGTCTCCTATTCTTCACTACTAATATATGGTTCTACACCACAAGGAAAATGCCTTGTAGTGAAGGTTTTTAGTGTTACAAGATTGGTAAAAAATCTCAAAAAAACTCCACAAATGGTACCAAATGTTTTAGCAGAGGTTTTTATGGAAAATTATTATAACTAAAAAAACTCGACGACCATAGGCTTTTGTGGACTTTTTTTCTCGATGCGCTTAAGTCAAACATACACACCGATACGATCAAATGCAAAACACACTAGTGCATTTAAAAGAAACATATGCACCGATGTGCACAAAAAATTGAAACCATTATATGCACCAATGCTTGATAAGACATATAGTAATGGTGCGCACCAAAATTATTAATAGAAACTGTTCTTTACAACATTATATGCACGGATGCATCATACCAACAATAACACCGGTACATACAAAATTTCAAAATGCACTAGTGCAATTTACCAAAAATCGCATTGGTGCTTACTAACTGTTAAAAATGCACTGGTGCAAACTAACTATTACAAAGCACCGGTGAAAACTAACTATTACAAAGCACTAGTGTGACAAGTGAAGGAAAATGCACCACTAAATTTGACTGGACATTAACCGTCGCTATATTTTTTAAATTTAACGGTGCCTCTGTTGTTTTCAGCACACTGGTGCTACATTGTTTAAAATGCACATGTACTACATGGTATCAAACACATTGGTGCGATTGGAATAATGGAAAGCACCAGAGATTATTTTATGTTTAGTGAGCAATGACTAGTAACATCACATTGTAATATCTATAGTTTATTTTTATTTTGTTTAATTCCATTAGTCATCATAAATTGAACTTTTTTTATAGTAGTATTCATTTGAATTTGAATTATTGTGTTTGGATATGATATTTGGATCAATTTTTTATATCATAGACTTTCACAGCTATTGTAATACTTAATTAGCGATGTAACATTTCATGACATTGTAGAATGCAATAGAATAAAAAAAATTATTTTATTATATATCAATCAGAGGCCCTTTTCAATATAAAATGGGATAACATAAACTCCACAATAATAAAAAATTCAACATGCATGTAATTTTTACACTTATTGGTAGTTCGTTGTCTTTCAGTTGGGACACTATGTCTAGTACATTATACAAAATGTTTGATTTTCACATAAAATTATTTCAAAATATACAACAGATTGCATTAACATCCAAAATATATGGATCATTATTCTTCATTGGAATTGTTGTGAGTGCTCAAGCGACTTGCATGACTTGGGTTATTTGGCTGAATGTTTTGTTGATTTCCTTGATTGTTTTCCTCTTCTTTAGCTTCCATATAAAAACATTAAAAAAAGGGGTATTGAGTGTATCTACATTGGTAAGAATAATGAAAATTAAAATAGATAGTATACATGAATGTAAATTGAAAAGAGACGTGCCATAGAAAGAATTGAATCCTAAATTATACACATTCTTTCAAAACCAAATCTCATGCCTTCTCTCGACAATTCTTCTGGTGTCTCCACTCCATACTTTGTTTTCTACAAGCTTCATACCCCATAAGAAAACATAGATTTAATGAAAAGGATTTTCGTTGTTCTATCACGTATAAAATGAGAGAAGTAAAAAAACATAGTTACTTACATATTCCAAAAATAATTTTTGATACACCATCATATACTCACAACCCATACTTAACCCAATGTCAATCAATTCATTTGATGGCTCTTCTTTCTATGTTAACACATGTTTGAAGACATCCAAGGATGGCTAGTGTAAGTGGAAAGTACATTTATATGTTCTTTTCATTGTATCCCTCATAGTTTTATAAAAAAAATCCCCCTTTCATTCACTTCCAAAAAACAACTCTAGATGAGCGAAGGACCAATTCGTTATCATTTAAATCTAATTTGTTTTTTATTATGATGACATTCCCTTCTATTGCTAACAATACCTACATAACTTTCAACATATGTGAATTAGATTGTTTGAAACATATTATTGAATATTCTTAAGTACAGTATTTACTATAAATTCAAGAAAAAAATCATATTTATTTCTTTTTTATTCACCTAATTCATCCCTCTGCAACTTTTCTATCAATGTTTTATACTCTTCTGCACTTAGTATGCAAAGAATATTATCAAGCTTCCTCATTTTTTGGATCTTCATATCACACATTAACCAATAAATATTAGTTAAATTTACAAATAATTCAAACATTTTAATTTAATAAATAAATTACAAAGTACTTTCCTTCTTCGTAATTTTGGATGTGCTCCCATCATGTCGAGTAGAATTGTTGTTCATTGAAATCTTATCATGCATTTTCTATCTGCAATAAACAATTTGGATCATTAAATATAGAAGATATAAAGTATATCATACAAATAAGTTACATATCTTCAAAATAATAAATTAGTCTTCCATACCGGTGTGATTCAATACACAAAATTCCAGTGTGCCACTTACCTAAACGCATTGATGCATCATGCATGAATGCACCATAAATCAGAAGAAGTAAAAAATTTCATAAACGCATTTGTCGATGTGATTTATTTATTATAAAGCAATATAAATCAAAATGAGACACCTTACGAATAATGCATCATTGTGTTATAATTTCTTGATCGCACTGAGAAATGCATAAACATTTTTTTAAAGAATTAAAAAATGGCATGTCAACATTTCCATTGCGCTATTACCATTAATGCACCGGTGTGTTTAAACAACTGGATCACACTGAAAAATGCGTAAGAATTTTTTTTAAACACTGACAGAGATGACAAGGTTTCAAATTTGAACTAAGAAGTGGTCCCATTGCACCCAACGCCTTATATATAAAACTACAAACCCATTAAATCTAAAATTCCTAAAAAGAAAAATCCTAATTGTGAAACAATAGAGATATTTAAACCCTAATGTAAAATTTTGCAGCCACATAAAACAAAAGAAAGCAACAAGAAATCAAGGCTTCCAACGTTGAAGGTAACTATGATTTTTTTTTTTTTACTACAAACCCATTAAATCTAAAATTCCTAAAAAGAAAAGTCCTAATTGTGAAACAATAGAGATATTTAAACCCTAATGTAAAATTTTGCAGCCACATAAAACAAAAGAAAGCAACAAGAAATCAAGGCTTCCAACGTTGAAAGTAACTAGGATTTTTTTTTTTTTTTTTTTTAATGAATTTATTTAAAATCTAAATAAGAAAATAAATAAATCATGCATTGCAATTAATAGTAATAAATTACATACTTGAAATTTCTACTATGGAGGGTTTTATTTGATTCACCATGCCTTACAAATTTCGATCTTTAGAATAACCTGGTTGCTCCAAACTTCTCCTCGGTAAGTCTCTCTTTCAAAATTCTCCCCTCGTAATTTTGATAAAATAATGAAATAATGAATAGTTTTTTTTAAATACCTTATACAATTAGTTTTTTAAATTGAAATTCCTACTCCTTTTTTAGGTTATGGGAAAATAATTCGTTTGATTTTTTATTTTCTGGATGTCGGTGCGTAATCTACATAGGTGCACAGGTGCATCAAAACAGTATACATTTATTTTTAAAAATTGTCCGCAATACTAGTGCTCCAAAAATATGTGAATGCACAAGTGTGTTACACGTTTCACAATGCACCACACTGGAATACAAAAAAAAATAGCATACTATAGTGTGTATTAAAATACAAATGCACTAGTGCGCCTTTATATATTGAGTGCATCGTTGTCAACAATATTGAAAATTGCAAAGATAACTATTCGCTATCAAATATAGCGGATATCTTCTTTTGCAGATGTTCCAAAATGGTGCATCCATGGTTCATTCGCACCAGTCCATCCATTTACTCATGTCACATCAGTGCAATTGTATAATTATGGCGCACCATTTTTACTAAAAATACCTATGAATTTATGTTCAACTTAAAGTGATATATTCATCTCAAATGTTTTTTTAGGATTCAACCACACCAATTACAGTACTTCGTAGTATACATATGTTGTTTAAACTCACCTTATTCTTACAAAATGGTTTTGAAAATATATTGTGATATGGTTCTCAGATTTTATTTTAGGCTTGTAGATGCATATTGATTGTTGATTTGACTCAAATGTAGGTAGAAAATGTTATAATATCAAATGGCCAATTCTTCAAATTCCAGCTCCTTGCATATTGTTCAAAGTTCAGTGAGTTCTCCTTTTCCATCTCCAATAAGTTCAGATTGTATTATCTAATTGAATTTGTGTTATTTATCCATGTGAATATGAATAACATTGCATTATATTTTGCAGGATCCCGATTCAGGATCGAGTTCGAATGCACAAGATATTCCACCAGTTGAAAAACTTTGTAAGCTCTTATCAAAAGCAAGATACCACAAGCAGTTGGTAGATGTAAATGGGCAGTCATTTTACCCCACCAATTGTAACATGCCATCTTCCATCCTTCGGTCATCGATGGTAATTATTCATGAGATGGATCTCTTTTATGACACCCCAGTAGTATGTGGTTGTTCAAAATGTCAAGGGATGAAGGAGAACCCTCAACGGGTCACATTCACCCATTATACTAATGATTGAATACCCAATGTTGATGGTCTAATACCCCCTATTACAGTAAAAAATATAATAGGTGATATACAAAATACAAGTAGGAACACTTCCCTATGCTCATTTTTGGAAAATTTGGAAGAAAAAACAACTATGTTTCATCCTAAATTGGCCAACCCTTTTGCTTATGTTCAATCAACTGAAAGTTCTAGTGATCCAAAGTATGATATCAATGCCACCCGAAACATCTCTACTAGGAGATACACAAAATTGCATGAGTTGAGAGTAAAAATGTCTAAGTAACAACAAGGTCTATCCAATTATTGGATTTTAGCGATGACTTCTCTCTTCCAATGAATTTGCAAAGTAAATATAAAACTTGTTACAACCACGCTTTGCATGGTGCTTAGCCGTTTTCTCTACCTATCCTGATGTTGGAACTGAATTCTCATTTTGTGGTAATAGTTTTATGATTTCCAACTCTAATATAGATGTTGCAAATATTGGGTTGTTTATCCTTTCACATGTACTCATTCCTCCCAAACAATCAGTAGCACTTATGCCATTTTGCAGTCGTATCTACTGTCATTATTGTTACTTTAATATTGTTAAATACAAACATAGCATTTCCATGTATAGTATATGCATGAATGGTTATGTTTCTGGAAACCTTAACATGAAGAACCTATTATATATCGATGTTCATCCACGCACTCATGGGAACATTGCAGGGTTCATAAATAGTTATAGGTTCTCTTTATTTTCTAAAACAATTCATTTTAGGAACACTTCAATAACCAGGAGTTCTTTATGACAAGGAAAGCAACCAAATTTGTTGTTGTGCATGTAATACATATTTTGTCTCCTAGTGACAAGTTTTTAATTAACTATAACTTTCGTAGACCGCCAACTGCTCGTCAGAGACGCCTTGCATTGGGACTACCTTTAGACGTCCCCTTGGGCCATAAGACAGAAAACATTGATTAATTGTATTTTTTAATTTTTAATGGGATTGATGTTAATGTATTGCTCAATTAGAACATTTGTTTTATAAATTGTTTGCAGTTGAAATTTTACCTTTGGAAAAAATTATCATGCTTCTGTAATAATTGTTTGGTATAATGTTGGAAAAAAACCAATTTCATTGTGCTTATTAATATCATCGATGTAATGTTCAATATTTTTAAAATCAAGATTATGATGATCAGTGACCTATCTACCATTTTTTGTTGCACCCCACTACAATGTCAAATCGAGAGAAGGATAAAAAAATAACACAACTCGGAGAAGAAGCATATAAGCATGGTTGAATCAACCACCTATTCAATTCCCACTACGTCCAGACTCACCAATTAGGAATTCCTACAGTAAGAGTAGTTCTTCACATGTTGGTGATGAAGGAAATGAAATAGGGGTTGGTATGGATGAGTTCTTACAACATACGAGTGCAATGGACGCTATGTTGTTATATGCATTCTAGGACAATGAGATAGGGGATGACGCTCATATCACTGGCACCTTCTTCCAAAGCCTTAACTCAACTTTCGCCACCCCTCTATTTGGACCTGGCCGATTAAAGTCTACCCAGTTGGGGACAACAATGTTACTATACAAATTGAAATCAATGTATTGCATTTCAGATGTGTGTTTCTCGGCACTTTTGAGGTAACTGACCATCAACTCCCTTATATTTTTAGAAATCTTGTCACACAATCAAGATTGAAAATGGTCATTTTATGAATTTTAAATGACACTAGACATTTATATTTCCCACTAACTATAGGTTATTCAAAGATAAGGTACTTCTGAGTGATAATGTCTTTCCTGGAAGCTGTGAACAGGCAAATCAAATGTTCAAAATGTTGGGTGTTGAGTACATATCATACCATGCACGTCCAAATGATTGTATTCTATACAGAGGAGAATATGCAGAAAAAAGAGATATGTCCAAAATGTGGGAATGACAGGTACCATAAATCAAGAAACAAGGCTAAAGCACATGGTCCTCCTCATAATATATTGAGGCACATGCCTACAATACCAAGGATTCAAAGGCTCTTTCGTTGCAAAGAATTAGCTATGTTGAATGGATGGAATACCTCGTACCAAAGTGAGTTAGGAGTTACGTGAATCCCAAAAAATTAAATAGCCATGAAGCACATAGAGGATGCATGGACCGATAAATTCAAGGATGAAATACAGAGACTTCGATTGAACATAGCCATGGATGGCATCAACCCATATTCCCTCCAAAAGACCAACTATTATGTTTGGAGTATAATACTGATAAATAGCAATATCCCCACATGGTTGTCCGTGAAGAATGAACATCTCATGCTAGCGCTTATAGTCCCTGGTAGAATACAAGTGAATAATATGGATGTTTACCTACAACAATTGATCGATGAATTGAAGGAATTATGGGAAGAAATACAGGTATACGATGTATGAGGATCCATCCCAACAGTGAGGAGTTTTATGTTGTATGGCATATGTGTGTACACCACACATGATTATTTGAGATCAGGAGTTTGCTCTGGTAAATATGTTGTTTGATTTATTTTTATTCATAGCAATATTTTTTGGAATTTTTAATTCGGTGCAACTATATTTTCATTTAACACTAACGTTCTTTGTATACCGTAACACCGCAGGCCTTGTAAAAAAAGGGTATCATGGGTGTAAATGTTGTAGACCTTCTATGAATTCTAGGTGGTCCATCCACCTACGAAATCCAGTGTAGACTGCATGAGGTTTTTCCTCCCATAAGACCACCTTTATAGAAGAGCAACATTTGCTTTCAATGGTAAACAATACAGAACCCAAAGGCTTGAAATAATGACACAGTCTCACTGGATTAGGGAATATGACAAAGTGAAGGAGAAGGAATTGTAGAAATGTTTGATTCAAATGGGGAACCCGTTTTCAATGATCATGAATTCTTTGACACCTATGTTGAGAAAATGGTCGTATGGATGAAAAGGAAATTGGTATTTTATGAGCTCCCATATTGGGAGCATCTTAAGATTGTCCACTTATCAGATCCCATGCATATATTTAAAAATGTTTCATCTTCTTTGTGGAGGCACATATCATCAAAACAAAGTGACACGTTGGTTGTCAAGAGAGATATTATTTCTTCAAATATTAAAAAGAAGCATTGACCAAGACAAGAAAAAAGGGGAGAGGATGGCCCCTCTTTCTTTGGAAAAGGAATTTATATTGGGTATGAAGGCACCTTCTTTATATGGGTCTACTTTACGGTGTTTCTTCACTATAGACTAAAATTTGTTGGTTTTGAAATCACATGACAATCTCAACCTTATAAGGGTACGTATAATGTCAAAAAAAAAGATTATTTTTTATTTATCTCTTTTACCAAACAAGTTAAAATGCAATTAAATTTGTGTGCTCACTTTGTAGTGTCATTATCTATTGCTCGTGCATGGGTGGGTGACCCATGACTTTCTTGAGGACTTGTGGCATGCCATATCTAAAATATATGCATTTGTATGGTGGATCACATCAAAGGAGATTAACATCGCTAGCATTCCATGGTGGCGTCAAGAGATACCTGAGATTGTTTGTATGTTTGAGAAATAATTGTCGATGAGTTTCATGAACTTGTAGGTTCATCTTCTAATTCACCTAGTTGATGTGGTTGAATTATTCAGGGTGGTCTCATGTCGTTGGATGTTCTTCTTAGAAAGGTACATGAAAAAATTGAAGGAATTTGTTCAACAAAGGGGAAAACCCCAAGGGTCGATGGTAGAGGGGTACATAGTATATGAGCCATTATATTATGCTAGTGAGTACATCAAGCAAATCGACCACACACTAGGTGCAATGATTTGGGATGATGAACGCAATGAGGACAAAATGGACACAGAGCTACTCCAAATGAATGGAAAAACTGTGCATGATAAAGAGTAAGTCAATTGTATTTCCTCACTTATATTCACAATGAACTTCATAATCTATATTTGATCTCATATGTACTATATGTCAATTTGATTTCATGAATACAACAGCAAATTTATAAATTGATTCCATCAATAAATTCACTCTTTACAACGCAGAGGAAATACAACCATGGGTTGCATTGTATGAAGAGAAGAGAAGGAAATGGGACATTGGAAGGAAATAATTCAAAAGGTTGAACGGTAGAAGCATGATTTATTCAAATCATTTAAAATGAAATATGTCAATGATCTATCCCCATAGTTGGGTTGTTGACCAAGTTAGAGAGAAATATGGTGCATCTAGTCGTTACTCGCATGTTGAGGAGGACGCACTAAAAATAGGGATTGGGTGCAGAAACTTGGTAATAATCTCTTTTTGTTATACATTTCTAAATTTATAATTCACCTTTGAATTATAACATCAATTTTATATATTAATGGTCGGGTTATTAGACATATGGCACCATCATTTGTTCACTTTTTTACAGCTTCATTTGTTCCCATCTATGTGGATCATTTTTGTACCAAGGATGCCAATGATGGACATCTTACACAAGAATTTGGAGTGGAATTCAAGTTCGACCAATCTATTCGTGCTAGTCACCACAATAAAAACATAAAGGGGGGAAGTTTGGTTATGTCATAAAGATACAAGAGATCATTCAAGTGGGATTCTCAACTTTCCAGTGTGTTATTTTTAGGTGCAAGTGGTGTGAAATTCTAAATCACAGTAGATCATGGAGCTGAGTATACCTCAGAGAGAAAGAATGAGCATAAAATATGAATTAAAGTGAAAATTGCAATAAAAATCAGTAGACAATTAATCACGTGTGAGAACTCGGATAGGAACAGAATAATGTTGCATGATCCAATAATCAGTATAGTCAATAATTATGTTACAACATAGAGTATTCGAATAAATTGGGAGAATTCGATTCTCAGTCTGTCTAGGTAGTGTCCCTTTTTATTAAATAAGGTAAAATTGGAAAAATTGCAATTGTTGGCCAATTCGACCCTTAGACTAGTAATGACTCAAATGCTTCCGAATTGGGTCTGAATGTGTTTGGAAGGTATTAATACATAAAAATGATTTTTATGGATGCTTGGACACTCTCAAAATTATTCTGCAACATTCATTTACAATCAACGAAAAATAGGGAATTTTACTAGTCAATTCGAGGTTCAAAACCCCTAAGGGTAGGGGACAAAACTGGCTTTCCAAATGCAGTATGAACCTCCCAAACTTCAGAATATAGACATGTAATTATTAAACGACTTAAATTTTCTCTCAAATGCATCATAAATCAGTTTCTAAAGGATTCTTCAACTCCCATAAATCATAGGTTTGTGGACATGTCTTCACCTAGGGGGAAATGATAAGAAAACTTCACCATTTTCTATGAAATTCAAGATTTATGTTCAAAAGGCTTAGTTAAGTTATATTAAACTTATTCAAGACATTAATGAATCTCTATACATCATAAATATTACAGAGATGAACTAATACAAGTTGAAATAAAGCAACTACAAGCTTTCATAACAAGATATGAGGAAAATGGCACCATTTAGACATTGTTTCGTATTTTGACATAGTTTCACTTGGTATTTCGACCTGAGGATATTAGGAGCAGAAAATACAGAGTAAATAAATCATATTACAAATAAATGGTTCCACAAGAGCTCCCCCAAATATATCATCATCTCACCAAGTGCGCCCTTCCTCCAAGAGCCAAAATATGAAGAGAAAAGTTAGAAAGGTGTGGATACATGTTGAAGAAGAGAATGTCACGAGCATCCCTGTAGCTTCAACCTGCAACAAATGACTCCATTGTAGGTCCAAATGAAAGGTCTAAATGTCCTCTCCAATTTCCAATTAGGATGGGAATCTTTCACCCTCGAAATTGGTACTAAGGAAAGTAGAGTAAACACTCCACAAGCATGCACAAGCTATGCTCTCCAATATGAAAAATGAGAAATGATAAAAAGCCACTCTCATTATTTGTTCTTGAATTTTATAAACTTCCAAATATCTCCTTATCTCTAATTCGATCCATGGGCTTCATGCCAACTCGAATTGGGAAGAGATTACAATGTGTTCCACTTTTCCCTCCATTCCTAGCCTCCTCCTTCACTCAATTCGAATGGATGACTCTTTGGCTACCCTAAATACTTTGTGAACCCTCTTGGAGGTTATTTTTATCCCTAATATGTCATATATGTCATATGTCAGCAATCAGGTCTGAATTGTGTCATAGGTGTCATAGCATATTCCTCATTTTTGTCATAGAAGCTAGGGAATCTAGCCCAAGTGTCTCAATTTCTCTCAAATGCCTCTTCATCTTCCATGGGAGTTACTATTCCACTCCAATTCGACCTTCATTGAGTAATTCCAATTATATTGACCTTCCAACTCCCCAAGAACATTAGAATCCACCTTGGATTCGAATGGGTGAGAATAGGATGCCATGTGGCATGAGGAATCTAGCTTTGTGTGGGTCCCACACCACCAATGTGTCTCCATGACCAAGTTCCATCTTATTTTCCTATCATAAATATTTATTTAGCCCCTTTTAATATATTTATGTCAATATAATGTCCATTTGGGCTTCATTATCTCCCTTATTCAAAATCCCAATGTTTCCACCCCAACCTAGGAAACTAGTAGATTGGTGGAATTTTCTCTTTTGAGATTTATTTGAATGGGGACATTACAGTCCTCCCCACCCAAGATTGCTTGTCCTCAAGCAATTTAGAACATGGATGTTGAAGAACCTGCTTCCTTTCCAAAACTTTTCTTCCAAAACTTTCTTTCCCAAAAAAAATTTGGAACCAATGAGACTAAAAATTATTCCAGGGTCCCATTTCTTGTATTGCACTCCAACAATTAGGAGTGCTATCCAACCCATACCATCAGGCAAGAGAATTCCTGTATCCCATTCTCGTGTATGCATTCTTCCAATCATCATAAGTTCAAAATATATATCATCAAAGTACATAGCAACATAATAAAAATGTACATCAAGGAGGTGACTCATCAAAGAGTCATGAAAGTGCGTATACCTCCAAGCAAGTAGACCACCATTTGCCAAGTGCATACAAGCATCAAGTCACCAATAAAATATGCTCCAATTTCATAGGTGAGGATCCTATGTTCTATAATCCTGCTCCAAAAAGATGTAGGATGCATCAAAATAATCAGCCATGTGTTCTTTCATCCAAGAAGTGAATGAATAATCTGCATTAAAATCTGAACCAAGTAGGGAACAAAGAAAACAATGATCCTTCAAGGGGCTCACATAAGTACCATTTATGCATCAATGGATATGTGTATCATCAATAAATAACAAGGGATGTTGATTCCAATAAAAATTTGCTCCAATCATATATCTCTTCACCCAAGTAGTTAATGAACTTCCTCCAACATCAATTGAACTAAGCAAGGAGCAAGGAAAATCATGAGTCTTCAAGTGACTCAAGTGAACATCATAAGTGCATCCATGAAGATATGTATCATCATAAGGTAAAAAAGGATGCTTCTAAAAATGTAAATAATGAGGTTCTCTAGTCATGTCATCATCAAAAGGAGAGGTAGGAGTTTCACACTCATCATGCGGAACCATCAAAAAGAAACTTTTCACCCATACTTCATTAGGATGAATGCTGCGAAATAGGGAAGTGTAAGATGTAGTAGAATGAACCAAATCACACAAATGATCATAATATGCAAAAGTGTCATCATTTGTAGGCTCCATAAGGGTAGGATCATGCACATCCCTTAAAAGGGAAAAACTTTCCTCTTCATGTACTGCTTCTTCTACTTGACCTATTTTAGAACTAGGTGGCCCATGGGTCTCCTCCTTTTGCTCCTTCAAGCAAGATGGTGCATTTTTCCCCTTGGTTTAGTTAATATCATTATATTTGGAATCTCATTTTGAAGAAAACCCAAAAAATCTCTTCAATTAGGAAATACATGCATTCCTTGAAGCTTCAGATATTTCACTGCTCTTTTCGCTCACACACATATGATTTTCTCTCCAAGTCCTTTTGCAAGAAAGGCATAGAAATTCCTTCACTAAATCCACATAGTCATTTTTGGGCCTATTTTCAAACACCCAATCAGAAAATTCTTCAAAACGAATGGCATTTTGTGTATCTCCCTTGTACACATCAAGATATGGCTGATATTGTTGGGGCAAGGTTTTACATGTTGCTCTCAATATTTGTAATTCATTCATATAATTATCCTTTGGTAGTGTGACACACTCATCTTTATCAGATTCAAGGTCATAATAATAACCCTCATTCCTTATGAAATTGTAAGAAGTGTTGCATGATGGCACCTCTTCCTCATACCATTCACATTCTTCTTCATATTGCTCATAAGCATTGTACTCATAGGATTCATCATAATAGTAAGACATGGCTTCAATATATTATTCAAAGGATTAACCTAATGCACAGGTTCAAGGAACATGCTCTGATACCTATTGTAGTGTCCCTTTTTAATAATTTGGTAAAATTGGAAAAATTGCAATTGTTGGCCAATTCGACCCTTAGACTAGTAATGACTCAAATGCTTCCAAATGCATCCAAATGATTCTGAATTGGTTATGAATGTGTTTGGAAGGTATTAAGATATAAAAATGAGGCTTATAGATGCTTGGACACTCTCAAAATAATTCAGCAACATTCATTTACAATCAGGGAAAAATACAGAATTTTACTAGTCAATTTGAGGATCAAAACCCCCAAGGGTAGGGGACAAAAATGGCTTTCCAAATGCAGTATGAACCTCCCAAATTTCATAATAGAGACATTTAATTATTAAATTACTTCAATTTTCTCCCAAATGCATCATAAATAAGTTTCTAAAGGATTCTATAACTCCCATAAATCAGAGGTTTGTGGACATGTTTTCAACTAGGGGGAAATGATAGGAAAACTTCACCATTTTCTATGAAATTCGAGATTTATGTTCCAAAGGATTAGGTAATTTATATTAAACTTATTCAGGACATTAATTAATCTCCATACATCATAAATATTACAGATATGAACTGATACAAGTCGAAATAAAGCAACTTCAAGCTTTCATAACAAGATATGAGGAAAATGGCACCATTTAGACATTGTTTGGTATTTTGACATAGTTTCACTTGGTATTTAAACCTAAGGATATTCTAAGCATAAAATACAGATTAAATAAATCATATTACAAATAAATGGGGCCACAATAGCTCCCCCAAATAGATCAGCATCTCACCAAGTGCGCCCTTCCTCCAAGAGCCAAAATATGAAGAGAAAAGTGAGAAAAGTGTGGAAACAAGTTGAAGAAGAGAATGTGACGAGCAGCCCTGTAGTTTCAACCTGCAACAAATGAATCCATTGTAGCTCCAAATTAAAGGTATGAATGGCCTATCCAATTTCCATTTAGGATGGGAATCTTTCACCCTCAAAATTGGTACTAAGGCAAGTAGAGTAAACACTCCACAAGCATGGACAAGCTATGATCTCCAATATGAAAAATGAGAAATGATCAAAAGACACTCTCCTAAATTTTTCTTGAATTTTATAAAATTACAAAGACCTCCTTATCTATAATTCCATCCATGAGCTTCATGCCAACTCGAATTGGGAAGAGATTCCAATGTGTGCCACCTGTCCCTCCATTCCTAGCCTCCTCCTTCACTCAATTCGAATGGATGACTCTGTGGCTGCCCTAACTCCCTTGTGCACCCTATTTGAGGCTATCTTTAGCCCTGACATGTCATATATGTCATATGTCAGCAATCAGGTCTGATTTGTGTCATAGGTTTCATAGCATCTTCATCATTGTTGTCATAGAAGCTAGGGAATCTAGCCCAAGTGTCTCAATTTCTCCCAAATGTCTCTTCCTCTTCCATGGGAGTTACTATTCCACTCCAATTCGACCTTCATTGAGTCATGTCAAGTATATTGACCTTCCAACTCCCCGAGAACATTAGAATCCACCTTGGATTCGTATGGGTGAGAATAGGATTCCATGTGGCATGAGGAATCTATCTTTGTGTGGGTCACACACCACCAATGTGTATCCATGACCAAATTCCACCTTATTTTCCTATCATAAATATTTATTTAACCCCTTTTAATATATTTATCTCAAGATAATGTCCATTTTGGTTTTATTATATCCCTTATTCAAAATCCCAATGTTTCCACCCCAACCTACGAAACTAGTAGATTGGTGGAATTTTCTCTTTTGAGATTTATTTGAATGGGGACATTACACTAGCATAGGAAGTGTCACCACTGGAGTGCTCCGGAAAACTCAAACTCAACTAAATTGAACCTAAACTCAGTTAACTGAAGACACAATCAGTTAACTGACCAAGGAGGGTGCATTAGTGATTTTGTCATGCAAATAACTCAGAAAAGGGCACATGAGGCCACAATTAGTGGCAATCAGAACATAAACCCCCCACAAGAGCCATCTAACTCAGGTGGACTGAACTGGAACATTGATTTGGATCCTAAAATATAGGGAACTGGCTTAAGTGCTCCTAAAATTATGCATGTAGGGCGCAATAGGTGGATGATGGATCCTAAATGACATCTACACACCACTAGGGGAAATGGCATCATCAACTACTAGGAAAAAATAAATAATTCTAGGTAGGAAAAGGATGGAGCATTAATTATCCTAACACCCCCGCTTAATCCAAACTTGTGCATCCTGATCCCTAGTTACGAAGACCAAAGGTCACCTATACAATCAAATAAATGATGAAAATAAAATAAATGTTCATGAACCAAGGTAATGGGAAAAATCCCCCCCTCAAAATAGGACAGGAGGGAGGTCAAACAAATTTTACACCAAGATTTGAGATAAACAAATCTATTCTGAGTCAAAAAATTAGTGAATATGTATGCAATCATATCCTCTGTAGGAAAATAATGTAGTGAGATGGACATGTTGTGCACTAGCTCCATAATGTAGTGCATGTGAACCTCATTATGTTTGTTTCTTTTCTTTTGAACTGAGTCACTGGAGATCCTGGTGGCACTTTGATTATCACAAAAAAGGTCTACTGAAGGAGAAGTGTGAATGCCAAATTCTGTCAAGATCCCATGCAAGCAAACTACCTGGATAAATGCATTCATAGCTCCTCTGTACTCTGGCTTTGCTGAAGAAAGTGTGAGTGTTGATTTCTTCTTGCTTGACCAGTAGATTGGTCCTGATCCCAATATGAATACGTACCCTGAAGTAGATTTCCTATCAGCATTGTCTCCATCTCATTCTGAGTGAATAAAACCAACCAGATCTAGTTGAGCACAAGAAAAATAATGAATACCAAACTCTCTCATACCTTGCACATAGTGCAAGATCCTCTTAGCTTATTTCCAATGAAACTCATGTGGCTCTTGCATATACCTAGCCACAACAACAATAGCATATGATAGATCAAGTCTCGAATGTGTCAAATACAACAAGCTACCAATCGAATATATGTAAAGAGTGCTATCAACCAAGGGAGTGGAACCACCTTATTCCAATCTAATGCCAGATAGGAAGGGAAAAGATGTGGCTTTGCAATCAGCCATATGAAACTTTGTTAGTAAATCAAATGCATACCTTGACTATGAAATCATGATCCCTGAAGCATTCTGAGTTACTTCAAGACCAATGAAATTTTTTAACAGTCCTAGATCTGTCATAGTGAATGCTTTGTTCAAGGAAGACTTGATGTGCTTCAACACAGTAGCAGATCCACTGGCGATGAGAAAGTCATCCAAATACAAAACAATCAACAATAGACATCCTCCCTTATGTTGCATGTAAACATTGCAATCATATTTTCATATTTCAAACTTTTTTGACAATAAGAAGGAATCCATCTTTGCATACCATGCCCTTAGAGCTTGCTTGAGCCCATGTAGTGATCTCCTCAATTTGCATACCAAGGAAGGATCTCCAGTCTACCCCTCAGGTTGTTTCATGTAGATATCTTCTTCTAAGCCACCATGCAAGAAGGAACTCTTTACATCCATGTGATGTACCTCCCATGCGTTCAAAGTTGCAATGTCCAAAACAACCCTTCATGAATCCATTCTTGATACTGGAGCGAATGTCTCATTGTAATCCAAACCTTGAACTTGTGAGTACCCCTTTTCAACCAATCGATCCTTGTACTTGGTTGTAGATCCATCAGATGCAAGCTTTGTTTTGTAGATCCATTTGCACTAAACTAGTTTCCTCCCTGAGGGAAGAGAGACAGATACCATGTATAATTTTTTTGCAGTGACTCATGTTCTTCATCCATGGTTGCTTTCCATCTCAGATCATGGAAAGCCTCTTTGTAATACTTTGGATCATACCCCACCATCATGAAGCACCTCTCAGGGAGAAGTGGATTTGTATGGAAAAGTGCAATGTTTGCATCTTGGTATTGAGATCTTGTTCTCCTGTAGTCATATGGATCTCCAGCAATGTCCCCAGCTGCCTCAATAAGATTTTGATACCATGAAGTCTTTCAATTAGGAGTAGGTGTTGGATCTGGATCTAGATCTTCATACTCAATATCTAGATCTGAATACTATTGTTCTTCTTCTTCGGAATCTAGATGTGGATCACCTGTACAAACATGATTAGGATAAAATGGAAGAGGTATATCAGGTATACCTTCTTCTTCAATTGGTTGTAGATCATGCAATGGATCCTCATTGAAATGAACATTTCTTTCAATGAAGCATATCTTGGTTGCAATCTCCATCATCTTGTAAGCTTTTTCATCTTCTGCATATCCAAGAAGAATGCATTCGCTACTTTGAGGTTGAAGTGCTTTCCTCTTGTTGGAGGAGATTTTGTCCCATGCCTTGGATCCAAAAACCATCAAATGAGAGACATCTTGTTTGTATCCCTTCAATGCTTCGAATGGAGTGACCCCATCAACAAATTTTTGGGGTACCCTATTCTGAATGTATGTGGCACAATTCACTACTTCTTCCCAAAGATTTGAAGGGAGATCTCTTGCTTCAAGAAAGCAAGTAGCCATATCTTTCAATGACCTATTCTTCCTCTCCGATACACCATTTTTTTGTGGTGTGTATGGGACATAATGTTGCATTTGAATATGTTCGGAAGCACATAGTTTCCGCAACTCCTTCTTGATGTACTCCCCTCCATTATCTGATCTGAGTGCATTAATCTTCCTTCCAACAGTGTTCTCAACTAAGGATTTGAAAATTTTGAATCTTCTGAATACCTCATATTTATGTTTGAGAAAGTAGATCCAGCAGAACCTAGAGTAGTCATCAATGAAATTCAGAAGGTATCTGGATCCATTCATTAAAGCAGTGCACATCATTCCTTAAACATCAATATGAATCAGATATAGTATGGAGGAATATCTATTTTCCTTCCCAACATCATACTTTCTCTCTAGTTTTTTCCCTACCAAGCATCCTTTTCATATTCATTGAGAGAACTTTATGTTCACAAAACCTTCAACCATATCTTCCCTGTGTAACTGTTGTAGGTATTTGAAGTTTAGGTGTCCGAATCTTTCATGCCAGATTCTGCTTGTCTCATTTGCATGAGTCAAGAGAGCACTTTGATGTGAGTATGGAAAGAATAAGGAGAACTCATATGCTTTGGAGGCATGGTTTTCAACTCCCTTGGCTATCAACTTCCCATATTAGATCTATGCAAACTCAATTGTATCAGGTCCAAATATTACTTTCTTTGGTGAACCTGTGTGTGTCATTTGATAAACAGACAACAAATTAGCTTCTAGAGAAGGAACATACAACACATTGTTGAAATTTCCATGCTCAAGTTGTATAGTACCCTTCCCTTCAGCAAATATTTGAGAGTCATCGCCCATGTGTATGTTGGGTCCATCGGTGATATATAATGAACAAAATGGCTCTCTTGAGGAAACCATGTGGTTGGATGCTCCCAAGTCAATAAAAAAAGATTGGGATTGTGAGAATCCAGCCTTCAATGCATGGAATCTCTCATGATCTTCTGACTTGCCACCTGGATCATTCTTCCTTCTGCCTTCAGGGAGGGTAATGTTATGTTATTCAAGGAGTTTTTCCATTTATTATATGGTCTTCTTCATACAAGAACTCTCAGGATGGTTACCCTTCTTGCAGTATGTACACTTGGATTTCTAAAATTTATTTTGTTTGTCCTTCTTGGAGCTAGAGGATCCTTCCGATGGACTAGACTTGAAATTCTGCTTGGGTTCAAATTTATTCTTTTCTTTTCCCTTTTGCTTCCCTTTTGCATTCGCACTTTTTGACTCTCCATCCATAAGAGATTGATTTTTGGAGGCCTTCAAGGTTCCCATATGAATCAATTTGTCTTGTTCTTGGATGAGAGATTCAGTGAAAACATCTAAGGATGGCATTTTCCAACCAGGGACTGACAATCTCCTTGAATGGATGGTAGAAACAAAGATGGATAACTCAAGACCTAGCTTGTTCAGAATGGATAGCAACAACTGCTCATCCTTCTTCTCAATGCCACACTGCTTGAATTGCATGACCCAACATTTGATTTTTGAAAAGAATTGTTGGATGGTTTCGAAATTACTAGGTTGAAAAGAAATCAACTCATTCTCCATAATATGGCCCCTTAGCTCATATTATTTGCCGAAGAGGGTCTCAACATTCAACCCAACCTCTTTTGGAGTTTTCAATCCATCAAGGTGGAAGAGTAGATCTCTGGAAATATGAATACGCATGAAACCAAATGCTTCATCCAATCTATTAGATACTTGGCCTTCTCAGCAGTTGTTTGAGGTTCGACCTCCTTTCCCATTGTTACCATGTATAGTGACTTGTTGCGCAACACCATCTGCATATCAACCCTCCAATCAAGATAATTGAATGGTGTCAGGATCCTGGCAAAGAGAGGAGCATTCAAATTCTCCATTAGAACTGTTGGAGCGAATACAATGTGGTATTGTTGCACTGAAAAAATTTCAATATCCTACAAAAAAATCTCAATTTTGGAGATAGACTACTACTGAGCACTGCATTAGGACAATAGGCACATTTTTTTGAATCCTTCACACCTAGCTAGACCTCAAAGGATTTCTACAATGAATTCAATGCAATGGAACCAGGATTTTCTATGGAAATCTAGAGGCTTCTGGTGCACTACTGAAAGAAATTTATTAACCTATGCTCACTGAGCTCTGATACCATGTGAAATTATAAATCACAACAAATCATGGAGCTGAGTATACCTCATAGAGAAAGAATGAGCAGAAACTATGAATTACAGTCAAAATGAGCAGACAATTGATCATGCATGAGAACTCAGATAGGAACATAATAATGTCGCATGATCCAATAATAAGTATAGTCAACAATGATGTTACAATGGAGAGAATTAGAATCGCTTGGGAGAATTCGAGTCTCAGTCTGTCTATCATAGGAATTGTCACCACTGGAGTGCTTCGGAAGACCCAAACTCAATGCAACTAGACCTAAACTCAGTTAACTGAAACAACAATCAGTTAACTGACCAAGGAGGGCGCATTAATTATTTTGTCATGAAAATCACTTGGAAAATGGCGCATGAGGCCACAATCAGTGGCAATTAGAGCATAAACCTCCCACAAGAGTCAGCTAACTCAGGTGGACTGAATTGGAACACTGAGTTGGATCCTAAAATATAGGGAACCGAATTAAGTGGTCCTAAAATGATGCATGCGGGGCGCATTAGGTGGTTGATGGATCCTATATGACATATTCACACCACTAGGGATAAAATGACATCATCAACTACTACGAAAAAATAAATGATGCTAGGTATAAGGAAAGGATGGAGTATTAATTATCATAACAAGTTGTGGGACACATTTGATAGGAATAATGTAAAGGAAGACCATGATAGTGGGATGATATGTATAACCTCTAGAAGGATGTGAGATCAAACTAAGGAACCTTATGTTTTCCCAAAACATTGCAACCAAGTGTGTTTTTACCCAGATGTATTGGCTAGGGATTGGTGGTTCATATTAATACATGAACCTAGATGTAAACATTTTTTTAGAACAACATGATTGTCATGCCAAGCGAGGAATATAATGAGGGTGATGGAAACAGAGAGAGATATGTACATGTTTTATTTCATGATTTACACTTATGATGTATCATTTTATTAGCATTATCTTTAATTCTTTAATTATATTGTTTATTTTTCATCTTATGATGGTGGAAATGGAAAGTCGATTACTAGATGTTTTTAAACAATTTGAGTTGGTAACAATCAATTTGATGCGAAATGTGTTTGTTTATCAAGATATTTGTGATTGTATGGAATGATTGTATGTGATTGTCCATAGTTAGAGATTCTCTTTCTTGTTTTCCATTTAATTCATTATAGTGTGGTTTTTATCATTTAATTTATTGTATTATTACAATTGGATCAAAATCAGCTAATTAGATTGCAAATTATCATCAATGTTGATCATATTTATTGTTTGTTGTAATTTAAACTATTTTCATTTGAATAACAAGGTGGATTTCATGAATATATTATACTTTGCATTAGTGTGGTATTTGAAGCATAAGAGTTCATTTTCTTATTTTTCAAATGTGTTTTTTATTGGAAGTTTCTCATGGAAGTTAGCTTGAGATTGTTTATTTTTACCATTGTCTCTCTTTCCTTTGGTTTAACTAATTCAAATTTTATTCACCATAGATTTTTGTTAGTTCATTCATTACTTACTATGTATTACATGAAAGCAATAAAGTAATGACAACACCCATTAGAAGGAATGGTTTAATGGTATTTTCACCAAATATATTTCGTTATTTATGAAAATAACATCGAATAGAAAGAACTTACTTGTGAATATTTATATTAGTCATATGTTTAATAATTAAGTATGAATATGAAATTGAAATTGTTAAGACAGAAAAGCCTCGAAAACAATACTTTAAACTATGACACTAATACATTGATCTATCATACTATGGATATTAAAACTTGTTAATTAAATTGTGTTAATAAATAGGAAAATATAGATGCAATTTGAATTCATATATTGTAAGCATTATCCCCCAAATATGAAGTTAATTACACCTTGTCAAAATTGTGGAAATACCCTTAAAAATAAAACCATGGTATAAGTATTAAATCATACTTAAATTGGGAATTTATGTATGCATGTACAATCCATTAATGGTTAAATCATGATGAAGAAATGTGTCAATTTAGGAATAGTTCTCACAAGATCAAATGTATAATAGTCGCATCACTTTAATTTCATATATTTTTCATATGATTAACTATGACTTTCGTTTAACTACATGTAACATTAAGATGCATTAAATGCAAACTATAAATACATGATAAATTCGTATAAACAAATATTTGTTATAGGGGAATGAAATGCATTGTAGTATTAAAATAGTTTTTAAAATTAATTAATTTGAATATAATTAAGATATAATTACATGTGAAATATTTCTGACCTATTATATTTTATAATATAAGTTCGCAAAATTGTTTACATTTATTGTAGCAATATGATAGTCACTGCATTGTAAGGAAGAAGATATTATTGATGTTTTTTAATAAACACTTCTCACAAATTTTCAAAATAAATATGCATGATGTTTTTGCAAAATTTAAAATGCATGATGTTTATACACAATATTATATTGGCTAAAAAAAATTATGATAGTACACATCTAACAAACACGTATATAAGCAAACATGAACATGAACATCTAATATCACTTAACGTCATCTAAGAAAAAAATCTAGTAATTACATCTAAAAAATATTAACATCATCTTACGTACTATCATCATCATTTTCATCACCTAACAAACATAAACATAAACATTATCATACCATAATAAACATAAACATAAACATACCATCCTCATCATTTTCACCACCTAACAAACATAAACATAAACATCATCATACCATCATAAACATAAACATAACCATAAACATACCATCATCATCATTTTCACCATCTAACAAACATAAACATAAGCATCATCATACCATCATAAACATACAAATAAAAATAAACATGAACATACCATCATAAACATTACCTTACATCATCTAACATATACATCTAACAGATTTAAACATCATCTAACACACAAATCTGATACTAACATTTAACAAAATAGAAGATGCATTATATAACATAACCACGCACATCTAAAAAACATCATCTAACCTAACCTAACATACACATCACCATCAACATCAACATGAAAAATTGATTGTGTGTATATATATATGAACAATAACATCAAACTGATGATACATGCCAAATATATATCTCTAGTCCAATAAATACTATAACATATATGGTCCACCTATGGAACTAGTGGCATCAATTCCTATCCTACCAGGGTCAGAGAAACTGACACCTCCATCAGTAGATCCAGAGGAATTAGCACCTCTACCAGTGGATCCAAAGGCATCGACACCTCCACCAGTAGAGCCAGAGGCATCAATACTTTTGTCAAGAAAAATACAAGCCTACTAGGTAGGTCCATGAGGTTGAATCGTATCCACTGTGACCATCGTATCTACAATTGAGGCGAATGTATAAGGAAATGGTGTATGTTTAGGCCGATGAGGAGGATAGGTTGGCTAGTTGAGTAGGAGTGTAAGAGGATATGAACGTGGTGGGCCAAGTACAAGTAGATGACGAGATGGAGGAGCTGATTGAGGAGGTGGTGGAGGAGTAGGAGGTGGATGAGATGTCTAACCTAATGGAGGAGGATGTGGATGATATGTTGGAGATGATGGAGGAGGAGGATGTGGATGAGACGTCGAGGCTATGTTAGCTCAAAAATCAAAAGGAACTGATGGAGGAGGAGGTGGAGGAGGAGGATATTTTCCCTCATCAAATGAGGAATGGTCATCGCTCCTAGTAGATAAAAATATGGATGCGCCAAAAATATGTTGCATCAAGTTCCTCATATCACGAAGAACCATCCTCCATATCTCTACAAAGTTAGGGTGTCGCATAATGTCGTGCTCTTGTACAGGATGAATCCCCTGTTGCAAAAACAATGACTATAACATGTACACCACGTTTTGTCGATGCATATCATCAAGCATGCATCAGAGGATAGGTTTGGAAAAATATGGAACTTCGGGCATCTCCTCATCATCATGAATGAGAAGAGGAAGCCCCTCCCCATTGAATGTGCCAATGTCTTCAAAATATATAGTACACAAAAATAATTATACAATTTCATTAAACAATTGCATATAACCATTTAGAATATATTTCATTTTCATTAAGTATAAAGAGAATTAAATACAACTAGATTAATTTAAACATAACGCTAATATTACCTCTCTCATCTGATGCCTCATCTTGGGTGAAGAAAATGTTGTGGCATGCTCTCTAGTCTAAGTCTGTGTATGGATATGGAAAAATGGCTAATGCGTTATTATCTTTACTGGATATCATCTTGAACACCTTAGGTGTGATACTAGCCGATAAATCAGTCTTCCCCCTCTTGGAAATCATCTACCCCAACATGTGCACACACACTTCCATCATCAGCCTGGGAGGGCAGCGCTCAAATGATGGCTTGGTGGCCGAAAACCTCTCAAAAAATAGATAGAAAAGATATGAACCGAAAGATAATTTTACCATCCCATCAATATATGCATGGAATCAACCCAAAGCGAAACAAAACTGCCACAAAAAAATGGTAGCCCAACTAATGCATCTAGGTCTCTGCAATAAAGAATCAACATAATACAATAGAGTGAAACTAATGTATTTTCCATCAGTGGTGGAGTGCGCCACCATCATAAACGAAAGAGAGAGGAACCTAACCTCCTCTCCATCGAAATCAAAAATATTTAGCTGTCCATCACACAATTGAAAATCAGTAGGATCAATGACATGGTCACCAATATATCTTTGAGAGTAAGCAAGTTGAATTTCTGCTGCGACACCAACAAGGACATCAGGGAATTAGGGAAAATCCTCCCCTCTCATGGATAGCCCAGTGATGAAATACATGTCCTCCTTAGTGGGTTGGAACCTGTAATGCCCCTAAAATGACTATGGACTTTAAGAGCACCTGTCGAGTGACCCGGCGTAACAGACTTCAATAAAGTGGCCCTTCGAGTTAGGATGTGTCTTAATAAGGGAGAATCACCTGATGATGTGCATGACTATAGTTGATAAATAAATTAATGAATTGAATTATATGTGTGGACTGGGTTAATTGATTAATCAGTTCTTGCTTAAATGCTTAGCCTTGATTGATCAAGTCAAAGTGCAGTAGGACAGTTACAGTCCTAGCTATGCGACTTGGGAGGACGCAACTGAGATGCGTCGTAGCTTTCCATTTTATTCTAAACTTCGGGACGAAGTTCTAAATAAGTAGGGGTGTATGTAGTGCCCCTAGACTTGTGTAGACATTGAGGGCACCTGCTGAGTGACCAGGCTGATTGAAACATTAATTAAATAACCTTTTGACCTTATTTTTGAGTATGTGTATCTGAACTGTTGAGGTAAATGAATAATTGCATATGTTAAACGATTAGCTATGACTATGGAAAATTATGTTGATGGATAATGCTTAACGACTAGCTGTATGGTGATTATGTATTTGGCGACGAAATGTATACTTAATAAGATGAATGAGCAGTTTCAATAAATCATAAATGTTTAACAATGCTAGAGTTAGAAACCAGATGATGATTGTTGAGAACAGTGCTACTAATAATTTGTTGTGAGAAGTGTGTGTAGAAACAAGTGAGACGGTTCACCAACGGACACACAAAGGAACATGGAGGGTCGTAGAGTACGGGTAAATCACACACAAGGGAAGCGACGACGATGTCGACTTCCGACAAGAATACCACGCATGAGCAGATAAGCATTGATCCGCTTGCTCAAGAGGAATGCGTGAGGGCGTACGAGGTGGGCCACGACGGAGCTGGTCACGTACGAGTTGAGGGGCGCGCAGTGAGAACGGACTCACTCCTCAGAGCCATTAGTCCCTAGATAGCATGTAGACGGAGGATGGATGGTAACGATTCCTAAAATCCCTACAAGAGTTCCCGCAAGTCAAAACGGAAAGATGGTGGCAGAAGGGCTCGACGATGCGGTACCCTGTCGAGAAATGAAAGAATGGATGCAAGGACCCAACGATGCGGTACCATGCCAAGGAATGGAAACCATGGATGACTGGACCCGACGGAGTGGTGCCATGTCAGAGAATTAAATATAAGGAACCAGGAGCCCAACGACGCGGCACCATGATCCTAGTGAGTTTGATTGTTAAATTAAACTGCATAAAAAATTAGGAGAATAACTCTAGATTATTACTTAGCAAATGCATAACAATAGCTTAGACATTTGCACATGAATAGTTATTTTGTTGAGCATTTAAAATAATAGAAATTATTATTTAGGAGCAAAATAGATTAGACACCTAGTCAACTAAAAGCTAGGAGTTGATTAAAATATCTGGGGGACAAACTAGAGCAAACTTAGGGGTGTAGGTGCACTTCCCAGAGAAACTGACACTTGGATGGGTGAGTGTTTTAATTAAATAGTTAATTAAAAATATTTAATTATGCATGAAGCGACATGTGTCACACGAGATTTTCCTTTATAAGGAAGGCTCAGGGAATGGGTAAAGGGCCCATGATTTGGACGATTGTCGTAATTTTCGAATGCCTCAAAGACTTGCTGCTATCTAAGGGTTTGGCTAAGAAATCCTGGTGGGAAGGGAAACCCAAGCTGGATTTCTGAAAAACGTGTGTGAGCTCTACGACCCAAAGCTCGGGGGAGGCCATGCGACTGAAAGCATGAGCCTATGGTTGGGTGGCGGAGCTAACGGTTGCTTCGCCTATGGTTAAACGAGCTTTGCTGGTTATGGTTATGGTTATGGTTTGTTTTAATTTGCTAGTTTATTCATTTATTTAGTTTATTTATCCAGTCGTTATGCTTTCTAATCTCTTTTGTATCAAGTGGTTGAGTTTCAGGTTAAATAGGAAGGACCCTAGAAGAGGGGCTCTACATTTGGTATCAGAGCCGGTCGAGCCTTGAGGGCACCGGACTCATATTTTTATTAGTGGTCCGCGCTAAAAAATTGAGAAGGCTTGAAGAGGATTGACGGCAAAAGTTGGATCAACAATACTCGACGGCAGCTGGATCAGCCATTGGGACAGGTTATATTTCTATATTTACTGTTGTATTCGTATGAGAAATGCAAGTATATTATTGAAAAAAAAAAAATCCCTGTACTTTCCATTTTAGAACCTCTACCTGTAATCTGTATTCAAGGAAAATCGCTATAACTACTAGAAAAGTAGATCCCTGTACTTTCGATTTTAAAACTATCTATTGGAAAGTCCTGTTTATGAATCTAGGTCAAAAGCTTATCTATGTTTGAAATATTAGCTATGAGATTCGATCTAATCTAGGGACTTACCCCTGTTCATAATTTTAAAATATCCATTCGAAGTTCTGTTTGTTATTACCTACGAATCTAGATTGAACGCTTTGCTATGGCGTTAGCCTTCCTTTCCCATTCAATTCTGGAGTGCGATTCGAATCGATGCACACCTCTGTGTTGCTTTATTTTGCAATCCCCTTTATTATTATGTATAAAAATCTATAGATCAGGGTGTTGTTACAATGGTGTAAACCCTTCCATTTCGAATCCGGAGTACGATTCGAGTCAGATCTTTATCTCTGTGATGAATTTATGTATAGAACAGTTTGAAGGTGAGACGCTGTCTCCAACAGCGTTGGTAGGTTTAATCCTTTTTCTTTTTCTTTTTTTCTTTTTTTTATCAGAATTCCCATACAATGAGAATTACGCAGAGGTTCACTGTCATCTTCGTGGATTTTCGCTCTAAATTTAATCTCTGTATTTTGTATTCCTAATGATCTCTGCTTTTAAGGATTATTTACTCAGTAAAATTTACTACCGTGCTCATCTTAGATCGCCGGTAATAGATCCTAGATCTCTGTAAATCTAATATTTATATACTCGTCTCTGAAATTTTAACAATCATATACCCTCCTCAGGCTGCTAATTTGATCTGTGCAACACTAATTGTTGATGTTATACTCTTGGGCCCCTGAAACGTCCCTCTCAAACTGTACACGAGAATGGATTAAGGGAGAAATCTCGGTTAAAAATTTGGGGTCAATCCTCAATCTGCTCATTTCCCAGGAAATCCGGATTCGCCAACTGCATCTACGGCCACCTCATTTTGTTGACTGTTAAACGCCGATCATTCACTTAAGCTCATGTTCAGATTTGGCGATTGTTGAATGTCTATATTACACGCTTGCTTGAATGCTGATGCTAAATTTCCGGAGATAAAAATAAGAGTGATTGTTATATATAATTATAGAAAAAGGGGAAAAAGAGGCGGCATCTAATAATTTGCAAGTGAATGTATCTGTGGAGAACGAAGGGGGCTCGGCCCTCGTCTGCTAAGAATTGAAGCTTGAAGGAGGTTGACCAGAGCTCAACCTTGCTCCATCGAGGTAAACCTTCCAGCATTCACCAAAAGAGAAGACCCGTCGACTTGTCAACACGCTCAGTGGCGTCGGGCCTTCCATTTGGAACCAAAGAAGATCTCGGTGTTGAACAATAACAGAGGTCGCAGCTCCAATGGGGAGGCCGTCACTACTCGAGACATGTATACACTGAAGGTCTCTGTTCTTTATAGGGAATGTGGACCGAGCTCGCATTGGATAGAGAATGTATTGTGTATTATGTGTATTTCATCATGTGTTGATTTATTTTTCTGGTTATGGTTGGTATAATCCTTTATTTGGGTTATATTCGTCTATGTATGCGATCTGCATCCAGATCGGAGGGAACAATACTTCTTGTTTTAAACTCTTTCTGTTATTCATTGTTATCCTTAAACGTTGGATGGATATAGCTCCTTGATCTCGAAGGGAAAACATCAGAGTATTATCTTTGGGCATAGTTTTATTACTCTTGTGTTACCTCGTGTGCTTTCTCTGATTTGGTATACTAAAATTCGACCCGAGGATAACGATTTGCATAGAGATTTATTCTGCGTATAGGGTAATGCCAGCTCTGCATTGGCATGGTATTCTTTTAAAAATTATACAGAGATTTATTGATGGGTGTGGGCTAACGCTGACTCTACTTTGGCATGGTTTCTATCTCCTTTCTAAATTATGATTCCAAAAAGCAGTACTGACTGCATTATTCTTATTCTGTATTTCTTTTATCGTAACAGTCATCATGGGATGGGACGGCCGGGAAGCCGATCCCAAGGTCATAATTTCTCAGAGAAAATGAATCTCTGTTTACTGTTTTCTTATTTGCTTAAATCTCCGCTGCATCGCTGTAGTAATCGCCTTGTTCGACATTGGCGTTGACCTATCACACACGTATCTTAACAAAGAGATTGCATTCTCGGCGTTTGATTGTTTTTCCCTGTAGTACATAATGTATGCTTATATCTATTATAGAGGCATGATCTTGTCCTCACCGAAAATCTCTGTTTATATTTTACGATCGAATTTCTATTCTGTCCATTGCCCAAATCACGGCCATTTAATTCTGGAACCGCCTAATTCATCCACGGACCGTAGAACCTAAACTCAATTACTTACACTATCACTTTATGAATTAGAAATTAATGAAGATAAGCTGGGACTTCGTTGGATTCTAAAGCTAAGGAGTAGTACTCTTAATTCCGTCAGTTGACAGCTTGCTTTCGTGGAACCTCTATCCCGGAAAATCGGCATTGACAATTTATCAATAGACAACGACCTGTCAACCGACGTATTGACTACCAAGCGCCGAGCACCTATAAACTCACTTTAAGATTCGCATAGGTATATATATATGAATGTTAAGATTCATGTTAAATTGCTTATGTTACACGTCGATTCGGCCGATTTACTTTAATAAGTCCCACAAATTCTTAGGATTCTTTACTACTTGCATCGGCTACCCAAATTATGTATCGGTATTAGTTAACGACTTTTATAAAATTATGAAGAGGATGTGATGTATTTGTAAGTGAAAAGATAGAAAGAGTTTGTTAAATCTTTAACAAAAAAAAAAGGTTTAGTCTTTATATACATCTCGTGATGGCATAGGATTCAAAGAATAAGCGAATGACATATATCAACATATATTGTATGTTGTATGTAAAAAGGATAATGAGTATTTAATTAATTTTAATTTTATAAGTATGTATCTTAATCACATAGATATCGAGAAGAGTAGATGGTAAACGTGATGTACTTGCATGTGGAAAATGACTTAACATATATATTTATATATATATATTATGGAAAATGACTTAACATATATATTTATATATATATTATCTTTTGAAGTGAAATAATATACAAATTTAAATAATACATACCTTCTTTATTGAAATGAATGGATATATGAATTAAATTGATAAGGATTTTCTCTTCAAACGAATTGATATGCATGTAGTGATATATAGATATTAAAAGAAGAGAAAGTTTTAAAGTAAAATGAATCTTATGCATATTGAAAGGAAGAAGAATATCTATATTAATTACTTAAATATATATATATATATATATATATATATAATGATAATAAAGAAGTTGTATATTATATAGAGATGAAGGAATGTTATAATTAGAAGTGGAAACTCAAGATCCATATCCTTATATTAAAGGGAAGGCCCTTCTTATGGGAGTATTTAAACGTAAATGAATTAAGTGACTTTAGATATATTAAATTATAGTAAGGTCGTGGACATAAATCAAACATAGTTTTATGGGGTTTTAAAATAGTATTGGGTAAAGTTTATATATATATATATACCCATTGATTATGGTTGGGAATTATGACAAAAACTGATTTTTATAACTACACTTTTTATATCACAAGTGAATCCTTGTAAAATGTTTATAATCATAAGTAAGAATGATAGCTATGATATTAATACATATAAATGTATATGTTTGGTTGTACCAAAGAGTTTTCATTTAGTCCATGATAGTAAGGATAAAGTGACATTGAAAATATATTAACATGATGAGGGAGGTTTATGTTAATCTTTATGAGGAAAATGAGTTTTAACTATTTAAAATTAAAAAAATGTTTATTTCACGTACTATTATATGTATACATAGATATATGTTTAAACTTGATGCTTGACAAGAATGTATGTATAGTAAGTATAAGTATGTACATCATTGTTGGGCGGAAGATTCTAAATTAAATTATACATAGGAGTATGTGCTCAAGTATTGAGGAATTCAATTGGGAAATTTAGAACAAGGAAATTGAAGAAGCTAAAATGGGAATTGAATAAATCTGGGTATATAGTTATATTTATTGACATTCATGTACTGCAATAGATAGAACTAGATCTGTGGCTTCTATGTCTTATAATTATATTTTCAAATTCCGTGGAAGTCTTTTTGGGGAACCCGAAATGGAGGTCCCTACATTTGGTATCCCTTTCGAATCAAGATGGTGTTTCAGATCCATAATTGTTCACTTCAATCTCTGTGTTTTATTTTTTTATATGGTTTATCCTGAAGTCTCTGCAAAAATCTATGTAAAAAAAAAAAAAAAAAAAAAGCAATGACGTTCCAGAAAATTAAGTGTCTGTAACCCTGATCTTAAGTTCTTTGTGTTTGCGTTCCCTGAACTTGTAGATCGATTTAAAAAAAAAAAAAAAAAAGTCTCTGTAATATCTATGTTGAACAATTGGTGAAGTTTCCAGAATTATATTCCTCTGTGTATCTCCTCGCTTGTCTAATGACATTTCCAGAAATTATGTTCCAGACATCTCCATAATTATGAAATGAATTGTAATTTAGTTTTAAAATTCTTCTGTGTAACGATTTGCATGTTTATTGACATCTCCCGACTTACAAAACGAATTTCTCGGTGATTCAATATAAATTGCCACTACCCTGTCGCAGTGTGAAGGAATCCAATTCCGATCTGGAATTAGAGTTCTAGAGATCAACACCTTTCTTTCCGCGGTCACCCTTATATTAATATAAATTACCTTTATGTTTGGAGTAAATCGATACAGAAATGAGTAAGAGATCTATTTATGACTGCGTTTTTACCACATTGGAAGTAACCGGGTGTATCCTACGTGGAGATTATCACTGCCTGTGTAAACTTCTGTTGAAGTGTGTGATCCTCCCTTCCACCACACTAATCGGAATTGATTCCAGATTTGAGAAAACACCTACAAGTGGAAGGAGAGCGGTTATTGAGGACTCCATCGAGCGTAACGACTTGGCTACTTAACGCTTAGTACCTGTCGGACACGTGGAAACAAGAACCGGTGGTTCAGGGCCGATTACCTTACAGGTCGGCGTAAAGAATTCCTTAAATTTACGCATATGCTTCTTGAGAAGTAATGTGAAATTAATTAAACTTCCGGCAGTATGCATACTCCAGTTTGACGGCTAATGGAGTATGTAGTCTAACTTTAATTTAAAAAAAAAAAAAATCTACTAGCTACTACGAACTTGAAATTTAACCATGGTATCGAAATGGTCAAATGAAGACAATGTTTCGTAAAAATAAGTATGGAGACGATTATCATAATAAACCGAACGCAATGAAACTAACCTTAGGTCATAATCAAACTTGATGAAACGACAACTAGCCCATGAGATGAGACTCTATGGGGTTGATAAAACACACACGGTACGACTTGATGTGTCTGTTGAAGTAGTCCTATGACAACGGAATTGATGAAAGAAGGTAAGGATGTGATAAGCTCATTGACCTAGACATGAACTTACAGATGAAAAGACTAATGGCTAAAGTTTAATATGTTCGACTAAGTCGCTAAGCATTGATGCTTGGAATCCTGTCAAATTGAGAACCAACACTATTAAAAACAAGTAGGGCTTTGGATGTAGTATTTTGGGAATTGGATTTTGGAATATTTTGTAACCGCTCTAGATTTGTTAACCGGTGATTATAATTTGCCGTCATTATTTTACCGAATATGGTATGACGTTCACCTTTTCATATTGGAGGAAGGGATAGCCAACAGATTTGCATTCTTGTTCGGATTCATTGTGCGAAGGGATGATTGAGTAACTGTGGTATGGCCATTGGTGCCTTATAACTTGTAGTCAATTTGGATATTATGGATCTTTGCACATGACTAGAAGACATAGAAAATCTAGTGTGGTATTGACAATTATGAGGGCATTATTGGAGTAGCATTGCACAAAATTACGATTGAGAATGTATTATAACCATACTAGAAGATTTGGAAAACTAATTATTAGAACATGGCCATGATTGCTTAAAAGAAATAGAGGAAAATGGCAAGAAGGTGAGAATAGGAAATTAAAAGTTAAGCCTAGTGTCGGAAGTATGAGAACAAAATTAACTTCGGGACGAAGTTCTATACAAGAGGGGGTGTATGTAATGCCCCTAAAATGACTATGGACTTTAAGAGCACCTGTCGAGTGACCCGGCGTAACAGACTTCAATAAAGTGGCCCTTCGAGTTAGGATGTGTCTTAATAAGGGAGAATCACCTGATGATGTGCATGACTATAGTTGATAAATAAATTAATGAATTGAATTATATGTGTGGACTGGGTTAATTGATTAATCAGTTCTTGCTTAAATGCTTAGCCTCGATTGATCAAGTCAAAGTGCAGTAGGACAGTTACAGTCCTAGCTATGCGACTTGGGAGGACGCAACTGAGATGCGTCATAGCTTTCCATTTTATTCTGAACTTCGGGACGAAGTTCTAAATAAGTAGGGGTGTATGTAGTGCCCCTAGACTTGTGTAGACATTGAGGGCACCTGTTGAGTGACCAGGCTGATTGAAACATTAATTAAATAACCTTTTGACCTTATTTTTGAGTATGTGTATCTGAACTGTTGAGGTAAATGAATAATTGCATATGTTAAACGATTAGCTATGACTATGGAAAATTATGTTGATGGATAATGCTTAACGACTAGCTGTATGGTGATTATGTATTTGGCGACGAAATGTATACTTAATAAGATGAATGAGCAGTTTCAATAAATCATAAATGTTTAACAATGCTAGAGTTAGAAACCAGATGATGATTGTTGAGAACAGTGCTACTAATAATTTGTTGTGAGAAGTGTGTGTAGAAACAAGTGAGACGGTTCACCAACGGACACACAAAGGAACATGGAGGGTCGTAGAGTACGGATAAATCACACACAAGGGAAGCGACGACGATGTCGACTTCCGACAAGAATACCACGCATGAGCAGATAAGCATTGATCCGCTTGCTCAAGAGGAATGCGTGAGGGCGTACGAGGTGGGCCACGACGGAGCTAGTCACGTACGAGTTGAGGGGCGCGCAGTGAGAACGGACTCACTCCTCAGCGCCATTAGTCCCTAGATAGCATGTAGACGGAGGATGGATGGTAACGATTCCTAAAATCCCTACAAGAGTTCCCGCAAGTCAAAACGGAAAGATGGTGGCAGAAGGGCCCGACGATGTGGTACCCTGTCGAGAAATGAAAGAATGGATGCAAGGACCCAACGATGCGGTACCATGCCAAGGAATGGAAACCATGGATGACTGGACCCGACGGAGTGGTGCCATGTCAGAGAATTAAAGTTAAGGAACCAGGAGCCCAACGGCGTGGCACCATGATCCTAGTGAGTTTGATTGTTAAATTAAACTGCATAAAAACTTAGGAGAATAACTCTAGATTATTACTTAGCAAATGCATAACAATAGCTTAGACATTTGCACATGAATAGTTATTCTGTTGAGCATTTAAAATAATAGAAATTATTATTTAGGAGCAAAATAGATTAGACACCTAGTCAACTAAAAGCTAGGAGTTGATTAAAATATCTGGGGGACAAACTAGAGCAAACTTAGGGGTGTAGGTGCACTTCCCAGAGAAATTGACACTTGGATGGGTGAGTGTTTTAATTAAATAGTTAATTAAAAATATTTAATTATGCATGAAGCGACATGTGTCGCACGAGATTTTCCTTTATAAGGAAGGCTCAGGGAATGGGTAAAGGGCCCATGATTTGGACGATTGTCGTAATTTTTGAATGCCTCAAAGACTTGCTGCTATCTAAGGGTTTGGCTAAGAAATCCTGGTGGGAAGGGAAACCCAAGCTGGATTTCTGAAAAACGTGTGTGAGCTCTACGACCCAAAGCTCGGGGGAGGCCATGTGACTGAAAGCATGAGCCTATGGTTGGGTGGCGGAGCTAACGGTTGCTTCGCCTATGGTTAAACGAGCTTTGCTGGTTATGGTTATGGTTATGGTTATGGTTTGTTTTAATTTGCTAGTTTATTCATTTATTTAGTTTATTTATCCAGTCGTTATGCTTTCTAATCTCTTTTGTATCAAGTGGTTGAGTTTCAGGTTAAACAGGAAGGACCCTAGAAGAGGGGCTCTACATACCACTAACCGAGACCAACACAAAATTATTTCCACTGATGATCCCATCATCGGATCAACTGCACCAACAATGACGAGTTCCCCTTGAGGGATGTAGCCTCCTGATAGAACTTCAGGAGGCAAAAAACCATCAAGAGATATCAAGTATGAATAGTAATGGGGCGAGGGCACAAATACCTCTCCCTCTCTATAGCCTCCTAGTCACGCACAAATTTGTACTATTCAACCTGTGCATGTTGTTGTTGATCAGCCTCTCAACGTTGGTGTCACTGTTTCACATATAATATCAATCAGTGTCATAAATAGACATAAAAACATTAAATATTTCAAAAAATGAGCATAATATTTAATAAAATCAAATAATAATAATAAATTATGCGAAAAAATTATTTTTATTAGTGATGTGCCTTATTTATAGTAGTGCACCGTTGATGGTGCTTTTGGACCACACGTGCACCGCTAACAGTGCCCAATGATTCAAAGAGCACACCGTTGTGTGTTTTATAACTTTTTAAATGGTTGTTGATGGTGTTCCCATTAAAAATCAGTGCACTTAAAATGGTGCAAAAATATTCATAAACTACACCGTCAAATTCCTTTTTGAGTTTTTTAAATTTTTTTATGCTTAAATGGTGTGCCAATTACATGTCAACACATCGAGAAATCGGTGCGAAGAGTTTAACGTGGTGCACCATTAAAAAAAATGAAATTTTAAAATTTTGATACCCATTAATCGGTGCGTTGTGGACATGTCATCACACTATGAATGGTGCATAAGGGTTCTTAGAGCACACTGTAGCCAACATTAATGAGTTTGAACATTTTTGTGTGATAATAGTGCACCATTTACACATGAGTGAACCATGACAAACGGTGTAGAACATTTATGTACAGCGCTGCTTAACATAATTACTTTTTTAAATAACATTTGGTTATGATGTATGCTTTGTACACGCCAACGCACCATCTTGATGGTGCGCTCGGGTTTAGTGTGTACATTGTAGAAGCCCTTCGTGAGTTTTTAAATTTGTTATCGTTTAACAATGTGCCATATATTTTGAGTGAAGTTTTCATTGATGTCAAGAAATTCAAGAGATATTTTTTATGAGATTATAATACTGTCGAGTGATGTTGTCGTTGATGTCAATGTGGAAATGATGATGATGATGTGACAATGGTAATGATGATGTGTCAATGATGATGATGATATGGAAGTGATAAAGGCATATTGTTTAAATCCTTGAAGAGCTTTGAAGGAACCTTGACATAAGTGTATATAACTCCAAAGTCGTGCCCTTATGGTGTAGTTTTTAAGCATGGCCCTCACGGGATGAGATAACATGTGGTTTCTTCCACATGCCCACTTTGAGTGGTACACAAATGTGCAAGTCCATAAATCCATTGAAGATGCCCCTAAAGTGATGATGATGTGTCTGCATGACCATGATTATGTGAAGTGTAAAGAATCTCCTAAAGTGATGATGATATGTCCACAAGACCATGATGATGAGAAGTGAGAAGAAGCCCCTAAATCCAAGTGAAGCTATTTTTGTACACCCTAATTTCCCACTTGTGGAGGCAAGAAAACCCTAAGAAATATGAAGAAATTATGTATTGGGACCACCTTGAGGGTGTAGGAGGACACCTTGATATAGTGAAGAAGCAACCTAATCATGACACTTGGAAATGAGCAATTTTGTTTGGTCTGGAAGGCATCAATGACAAGGTATGTGCCGACTTATGAAGAAAGGAAAGGTTTGGAGGGTCAAATAACCACATGTAGCTTTGCAATATTGTAGGATCTTAGAAAAGGAAGGAAGCTCCAAATCCCCTTGATGAAGACATGAAGTGGTTAAGAAGACAAGTCAAATCCTCTTGATGAAGTCATGAAGTTTTCATTGACCCATTGAGGAGCCCCTAAAATGTGGAAGACAAAATTAATGTTAATTCATGGATGACCTACCCTTAAGTGAACTAAAAAGTTACCTTGAACATGTATAAATAAGAGTTGAAACGTTTCATTTGATTTATGTAAGTTACTCATCTCTAATTCACAAGTACAAGAGGGAATAGAGAAGGTACAAGAGGAGGATTTTGTGATAATATTAAAATTTGCATAACCTTCTCATACGGTATTGGAATCAAAAACGTATTAGCTCATTGGAAAGCTTGTTGTAAGGGATATGTGATTCCATGATCTTTAATATATTTTGGTGAAGGACATGGTGTACGAATATGGTTTCTCTCTTGTTTCTTTGTCTTGGAAAAGATATGTACTAGGGTTTCTCTCTTGGTGAATCTTGGTGAAGATCTTGCATTGATTATGATGATGTTGTTGCCATAGATTATGATGATGTTATTGGAATAGATTATGATGATATTGATATAGATTATGGTGATGATCCTTGTGATGATATTGGCATAGATTATGGTGATGGCATAGAATATGGTGATTTTATTTCCATAGATTATTGTGATGTTATTGGTATGGATTTTGGTGATGTTATTATCATTATCTAGGATTTCTCTCTTGGAATGACATGGGGTTTCATGAAGATGATAATGATGTTAGGGATTTGAAGAAGCAAACAAATGAATTCTATGGAGGATTTTTTCTAGGGTTTGATTATAGGTTTGAGAGGCATATTTTTGGTCCTATTCTTGAAGTTATTATTGCATATTTGAAGGGCTAGTTTGCTGCAGATTTGAAGGTTATATTGCAGATATGGTTTGGTATTCTTCATGAAGGGTTTGATTCCAGATTTGTAGACCATTCTATAAGTCTTTTTTACAGGATTTGGAGGACTTGTTTGAAGAATATTTTGGTGCATATTTGAGGGTTGTATTGACATCTTTTCAAGGACAAATCTAAAGATGTTATTAACAGCTTTGAGGTAGATTTGAAGGTAGGCATGAAGGCAGGTTTTATTGCAGATTTGGAAGACATCTTTTGGTATTCTTCATAAAGGATTTAATTGTATATTTTAAGGACACATTTCAGCCTTGTTTATGAAGAAGTGGAAGACATATTTTGGTCTTGCACAAGAGGGTTCTCTTGCAGATTTGAAGACTATCTTGGAATAAGTTATGTGCAAAGTTGGAGAACAAACTTGAGGCATGTACAGGTTGTCATGTCACTACAATGAAAATTTCTTGTAGTGGAGGTTATATCGGATGCTTCTCTCAAAAGAGCTCAAATATGTGTTTATAGAGGAGTTCACTAGCGGAGGAGCGTGGCCGGAGGTTGTAGAGGATGTTTTTTTTTTTATAACCTAGACGCACCGGTGCATCTATAATAAACTCGCACCAGGATGGCCAAAAAAACAATGTCGCACAACAAAAAAAATGAATTCAAAAAAAAAATCAAAACGGCCAGAAATTTTGTAAAACTGTCACGACGCATTTTGGTACACCAAATGCATCGGTGCATCTACAATAAACATGCACCGGGGTGGCCAAAAAAACAATGTCACCCAGCAAAAAAAATGAAAAACGGCCAGAAAATTTTGTAAAACTGGCACGATGCGTTTTAGTATCCCAAATGAACTGGTGCATCTATATTAAACACGCACCAGGGCATCCAAAAAAACAATGTCACACGGTGAAAAAAAATGAATTAAAAAAAAATATGCAAAACAGCTAGAAATTTTGTAAAACCGTCACGGTGCATTTTGGTAAACCAAATTCATTGGTGCGTCAGCAAGAAAAACACACTGGTGCACCTAATATAAATAAATGCCCCGAGTTGTTTTATAAAAAGAATTAAAAAATACCTAAGCGTGGTGCATTTATTATTAATAAACACCCCGGGGTGTGCCTAATACTAAAACGCATTGGTTTAGGATTTGTTAAAAAATTAAAAATTAAAAACAATAAATATCGTTTAAAAACCCGCATTCAGTGTGGTGTCATTACAACGTACTGGTGCGTTAACCTGTCGAGCACACTAGAACATGGTTTGAAAAACATCACCGTGCCATAAAAATCATTTTAACCCCTCCACGGTGTGTGCCTCTGAGCCATCTGCACTAGTGTCATTCCTAACCCACGTAGACGCCTTTCCATTGGTGCTCATTCCACCCCTTGCTGACACATTGCCAGTTTCATTGGTTGGTGGATTGAGTTTGAATTTTTCCAAATGGTGGGAAAAAATTCAAATTCTCCATACATAGCCAAGATGCCTCCCCAATGCGCGGTTCAACAATTAAATCAAAGATTACTTGATAATGTAATGTTTTAGTGGTTTCATTTTTCCAATTAGGCCATAATTTCCCATTTAAAAAAAAATAAAAAATAAAAACATGTGCATTGCGTTTGATTTTTTCAGCTCGCACTGGTTGTTGGTGCACTCTGTATTTTGTCACAGGATGCACCGTAGGCGTGGCGATCCAAACAGTTTGAGCGCATCATTGTGCTAGTGCGCTACACTTCGTAGCACACCGAAAAAAATAAAATTAATTTTTAAAAGTATAAACTAATAATCGGTGCGGTCATTACATATAATCACATCGAAAATACAGTGTTCTTACGTGTATAGAATGCACCACCATAACATAATTTAATTTTTAAGACTATAAATTAATAATCGATGCGATCATTAAATATAAGCACACCTAAAATGCGGTGTGCTTGCATGTATAAAACACACCTCCATAACATAAATTAAATTTTAAAACTATAAACTAATAATCGGTGCGATCATTACATATAAGCGCACTAAAAATATGATGCGCTTATGTGTATAGAAAGCACTAGTAAATGCACCAAAAATTTGAAAAAACCAGCCTATGTGGTGCGTCGATTGCACGTCAGCACACGAATTCTTGATGCTCGGGTGTGCGGTAGGCACACTGGTAAAACAATTTTGATAACACGCCAGTGCGTGTAGATTATAGCACACTAGATTGGTAATAAAATTATAAAATTATATAAATATATTACCGATGCAGTTGGATAAACATATTGCACTTTTGACGGTGTGGTAAAAACTAGAGAGTACCGCCAACGGTGAGTTATGTTTATCAAAGCGCACCATTTGTCAATATTTTGCAAAAAAATACAAATTTTTATTTTAATACATATAATTCTCATATAATGCTTTTATATTTAGTTTTATGAGACTAGATAATTCATGTTATATGTGAAATAGAGACATGAGCATCGCAAGGTGAGGCAAGAGCATGAAGCTCAAGATGACTAGTACAACTTCTGGAGAGAGTGGGAGGCCAGGCAGAGGGAGAGAAATTTATACCCTCATCCCATTAATGCACAGACGAGACACCCCTTGAGAGTTTTTGTCCTCCTCAAGTTCTATGAGGAGGCCACATCACTCAAGGGGAACACTACATTCCTCACCCAGTTGATCGCACACTGGTATCATCATAGGTAGGTGTTTCGATTTGGTCCCTATCAATGGTTCTGACCCACTGAGGAGGACATATATTTTATCACAGGGCTCTCTAGGAGATGTGAGGACTTTACTCAATTCCTTGAGGTCCCAGTTGGAGTTGTAGCATCGTCTCAGCTGCTATATGTTCAGGGATATGTTGATTTCTCGATCCTTCTCAGTTTCAAGTCAGTGGTGGGAAGCTCTCCATTGCTACTTTTGGTAGAGAGGATGTTAAGTACCTCTCTTTTTTGTTGACAACCATCGCACATATCACTAGTGATGGAAAGTGCATTAGATACCCTCTATTATATTATGTTGATTCTTTAGTGCAGGCACCTAGATGTGTTAGGTAGTTTTCTATTTTCTTACGATAGTTTTGTTATGCTCTTAGTCGATGTCGTGCGTGGATTGGTGGGAGAGCGAACTTTCCTTTCCCTTTGGAGTTGTTTTGTCTATTTTTTGAGAGATTTCCGGCCACGAGGCCATATTTTGACTAGTGCCCTCCTAGGTTGATGATAGATGCACGTATGCACATGTGGGAGAAGATGACACCCAAGAGGGGGCAACTTGACTTTCCGGAGAGGATCACCGCAGATGTGATAGATATGCTAGGCAACGAGGACCTGCTAGATTAGACATGGTTTCATATCCATATGCTAGCTTGGATTGGAGAGGGTGTCCCAACATCTTATTCAATCAGGATGAGCCAACATATGATGGAGGTAAATTTAGCATTTTGTCTAAATTAATCTAGTTGCATTTTATTATTTTTATATTTAATGCAAAAGAAAAGTATTTTAAATTGTTATATTAAATTCATGTTTATTGAAATTGTATAATTATTATTGTGTACTATATATTTTATAAATGTTGGGACATTTGATGGCGATGTACCGCCTCCTCCAGTTCAGGATGAGGAGGATATGGATCTGGGTGCAGGTGATCAGCCTAAGGCACCCCATTTAGCCAGACCTAACCTTCAACATAGTCCAGATGAGAGATTCTCGTAGGAATTCGTAGACAAGTTGTCTACGATGTTGGCAGATCGACGGGTTCGGCCTGTACAGGTGAGGTATATTATGAGGGACCCTCATCGAACAAATTTGTGGAGGATTCTTCCTCGTGATAGGAGGATCTTGGAGCAACACATTTTTGGTGCTTGCGATATTTTAGATGGTATACATGATAGTAGTTCATTGTCATACGAGGGCATAGATCCTCCGCTGGTATTCCACATCCTTCTGCACTAGATGCTTCAACTGGTGGCGTAGCCTCCACATACACTACATATTCTCCTCATCCTCCACCTCCTCCCCCTCCACCTTTGATATATCATATACCTCCTCCTCCTCCACCTTCGACCTCTCATCCACCTCCTCCTCCTCCATCTACGACATCTCCTCCACCTCCTCCACCATGTATTCCTCCTCCACCTCCTTCATCATCTATTCCTCTACTCTTAGTCGATCTTCCTCCCGATCCTACATCATCATCTCCTTTACTCCTGCTCGATTGACCCTTCGATCCTACTCATCGGCCCAAAAATCCACTAGTTCTTACTTCACTCATTTATATTTTAGAGATGCTCATACAGGGTCGTACACTTTGTCTTGATGGATCTATCCCTCGTTTTCTCATATATATTTTTATTTATGGCAGAGATGCTAATATTGCCTCTGGCTCTATTGGTGGAGGTGATGATGCATCTATCTCTAGTCGGATAGATATTGATGATGCATCTAGCTCTGGTCGAAGAGAAATTGATGATGCATCTACTGGCGAAGGTGCATTAGATATGTCAATAGTTATTGTACTGGAGATATAGTATATTTGACATAGTGTATCATGACTTTGATGTTATATATGTTTGTATCTATATATATACTCCATTTTTCATGTTTATGTTGATTTCGATGTTTATGTTGATTTCAATGTTTATGTTGATGTATTTTTATCATGTTGATGTTTATTTATCTATTGATGGTGATGTGTTTTATGTTTGTTAGATGGTGAAAATGATTATGATCAATGATGGCATGCTTATGTTTATGTGGAGAAAATGACGATCATGGAACGTTTATGTTTATGTGTATTATTAGTTATGTGTTTTAGATGATGTTTAAATATGTTAGATGTATATGTTAACTAAATATGTGACGTAATTTTTATGATGGTACGTTCATGCTTATTTTTTTTATATTTATGTTGCGAAAAATGATGATGATGCAGGTACATTTTTTGTTAAAAGTTATGATTATGTTTATGTTAGTAGGATAATGTTTATTTTTATGTTTATGTTTATGATGGTAAGATCATAATATTTATGTTTGTTAGATGTTGAAAATGATAACGATAAGCAAACCATGTAATACAGTAACAAAATTTGAAAGCAAAGCAAGTAATACCCTTCTTAAGGTCCGATAGACCAAAGTTGGTCTCAGTGGATGTTAAAGATCATCATCGTCATTAATTAAAGACAAATGGTTTCAAAAAAATATCATAAGAATATTACTATTGTAATAATAGATTATAAACTATATCTATATATATGAACTTACATTCATATTCAAACATACTGTTGTTGGTTTTTTCACACCAGCACATCAAAAGATGCACCTACTAAGGGTTGTGCTAATCTTATTAGAGTCTCAATGGAAAAGAAATTAAACAAAACATAAATTAAGCAACTAAACTAATCAAACATGCAAACTAGATTAAAATAAATCTAAATTAATCTGTTTTGCACTTTTTATCAAGAAAATAGATAGAATCATCTTTTAAAGAGTACATGATTCTCTTTCATTATGTAACAAATGGCATTTACAAGGATTTAATATCACCTCTGAGTTATAGTAGGAGAGACCCTTGCAACTATCCGAGGGAGGGTTCGCTTGGTCACATACACAATCTCCGGAAGGTTGCGAATGGAACACAAAGGGAGTTCTAGTCTCAAGGATATTTCCACAAATTAACGGCTTGAGTAATGTATGGAGAATGGGTCTTGAGTGATGGACCTTGATGGTTAATTTATAGGCACGACAGATAGATCTAGCATAAGGATAAGGCTTTGATTTTTTAAATTTTGGCTTTTGCCTTTGATTTTCTGCCTTTCACTTTTTTATCCTTTTTCCAAATTGGGATATCATAGGTGTCATGCCAGGTTTCTTCTTTTTGTTGAGTGATAAAAAGGAGAAACATCCAAAAATCAAGTTAGGGTGTAAGTTGCTCATTTTTTAGATAATTGAGCAAATTAATTTTGTAAAATGGCCCTTTTATGTGAGACTTTGGTATTTTGGTTTTACCAAGGTAAAATTAGTGGAAATGGAATGTGTTAATGATGTATAGGTGTGATGGGGATAATAACAAGGTAGGTGGACAAAAGTTAGGTGTTAACATATATCCCCTTGATGTGTAAGATCGGGAGATCATCGTATGGTCGACATACATTTTAGGATCTTCTTCTATTCCAGTGTGATGGTGGCATGGAGAATCAGGACTACGTCATAGGAGCTCACCCTTCAATAGGACTATAGAGGCCCTTACCTATAGATACAATACTCAATATGAATGAGGTGCATATAATCTCAAATATATGGACGAGGTGGGCATTCCCATGCTTGTATCAATGTATCAAATTAAAAACTAGATGGAGGCCCAAAGGGGGCCTTATCAATACATGGATAAAATGTTGCATGCATCATAAATGACCAAGACGAACTCAAATATGGAATATAATCATGGTCCAACCAAGGTTGATATGAAGAATTGGAATAGGACCAATGGAATTCTCATGGAATGTTGAATCTCAATAATTGATGCACTGTTGGATCTTGTAACATCCCCTCTGTATAAAATTCAGTCGAAGTTTTTATCGAATAATTTTCGCCAACAGTACTACTTAGACCTTTTTGGCTATACTCATAAGAAAATTTGAGAGTTTGTTTCCTTGCTTGCTCTATATTTTAAATTGCCCCTATAACACTTTATATTGTTTACTCTTAATAATTCTTAGTTCACATTCCATCTATATTCAACTACCAATGTAAACAAGTAAGGTTTTTCACAATCCTTTTATCTCCTTCAAACGATTACATATAAGTGAACTTTATATTAGTGATATGCTTCTATAAAAAAAATCTCTTTAATAAACCCATATTGCATAGACACACTAGTTTATTTGAATCATTCAAGACATTAATTGTAGACATGAATATATTTAAAAACAACATACCTTTCATGATCAAAACAAAGATTATCTATCACTCCTGTCTTACCAATCATCTAGTCAAGTATTGATGTAACGACAACACCATCACAATATCTTAGGACAATTTAATCAAGTAATGACACATTAGAAAGAGACACCAAATTTCACGTGGTTCACCCAACTCTTTGGGCTACGTCCACCAACCGTTGTTGCATCATGTAATATTTATCCAAAAATTACATCCTGGCAACTTCATGGTTGCTCTTACGGCTTATCTCACTGATATTATTCGTCGATGTAACTTACATCTTTACTGAGAACTTTCTCTGTATTTATTATGTCTCCACAAGCTCTGGCCTTAGTACAAAATCCCATACCATTAGTACAGTTTATAATTACAGCCAGCAAGATATCTTATAGGTTCTACTTGCGAAATTCATATCAAAAAGTTATCACTTAGCCGCAGATATATACCAGCTCTACTTTCAACATTCAAAACTATAAATGGAAAACCCCTAACATTCACGGGGATACAGAGTCGTGCATGTAACCACCATTTCCAGAAAGTAATGGGAAGAATGGTCATGTAAAACGGTCCTCTGTATTTAGAGTGATCGCTGAGATTGCTCAGCTTCCCATCGAACAACAATACACCGACATATGCAGAAAAAGTTACCCATAAATCTCAATATACAGTAAGAAAAACATTACAGTAGATAGATCTCCACAATCTATAACTATTAATCAACCAATCCATAATAATCAATCCATGAATGAGATTGCATGGCGAAGACAGATTTCCAATTCTTCGTTCTGAACTGAGTACGAGAATTCTATTGCCAGGAAGGTAATGGAAAATACAATTGATACTAGATCCAAACGTTTCTTCCCTAGAAACAGAAAGTAACTACTCTGATAAAAGATATGAGTAAGAAATTCATAAAAATCCATCTACCCAAATCGGCGGTCAAACAAAACCTTGAGAATTCTATCGACAGAATTATGGCTCAGAAATTTAAATGGAAAATGATCTATTCAAATCGGCGGTTAAACAGAGCACTGCGAATTCGATTGACAGAATTATGGCTCAGAAAATTAAATGGAGAACGATCTACTCAACGCAGAGATTTGCAAGCCGGTGGATAAAAGTAATATTAAACCTCTGTAATAGCACAGACATTTACAGGGTATACGCCATCTCATTCTGCATTAAGATAAAACATAGATCTGAAATCGGGTCCTATATAAATCTAACCCTTGGTCAAACGTTTTCTATGTAGCAATAATAATAAACAACAGAAAAGTCATCCCAACCATGCGTTCGATCCGACCACATTTTCAATAACAACGAGATCTAGCACTTTTAACCAGCAACATCGCACAAAAGAGATCCAACCTGGAATACTGCTGTGTATATCACAACTAGACAACAAACAGAAAAACTAGGGTAGCGATCCATGCAAGAGATGGAATCGACAAGCTAAGGATTGATAATTTATTGCTGAGATTGAACTGGGAAGGAAAGTAAATATTCCTAGTTCAAAATTAAACCAAGAAATGCTTCCATCGAAGCCAACGATCTCATGGATCTGATGCACATATCTACTCTGCATCATGGATGAAACTAAAAAAATAACTCTGTATACTATAGAAGATTTTCTAGCTGCGCATCATCTCTCAGTAGAGATCCGCACACACACACAGCCGGAGATGAATAAACGTAAATTTGTGTATCACAGAGGTTTGCACTGCGTTCTACCTCTCAAACGAGGTCCCTATGAAACCGCATATGTAAAATACAAATAACTCTGAATATTTTACAAGGGTTTCCCCATTACGCATTATCTCTCAATCGAGATCCACATGCAACTCTGAAGTAAAACATGAATTAACTGTGAATATTTTACCAAGGTTTGCATACAACTATCATACCAATATAATGCAAAGAAAAGAAATCCATTCCGGGTCTACGCAACATATATTTCACAAAGAGAACCTCAAGGTAGAGATCCACAAATTTTATCCACAATAATGAAATCAACAACCCTATAACTACGTTTTTCAATGAAAGTAAATACCAAATCAACAAGGTAATTTAAGCGGCGAGAGATCTACGATCTCCACCTAACATAATCTGCTGGAAGTAATACTATCTTCCCATATTAAAGGGTAGAGGTCAGTACTCAATTCTAAACAATACCTAAAGACCAGCAAACTAGCGAACTGTCTCCACGATTTCGTGGTAGGTAGAGGTCAAGATTTTTCATCAGACATGGTTTAATGTTTAAACATTCAGCAAAATGAGAAGGAGAACCAAGACATCATTCAAACTAAAATCATTAATCCCTGCAATTTCGTTGCCAGCATACCACGTATGCAGAGATCTACACAATATCCGTCCTACCATTGGATCAACGTTTTTCTACAGCAACCTAACTGGATCTGCGCCAATCTTACTAGCATATTAAAGAAAGAGTCAATTCTAAAATAAGATATAAATAACACAGCTCTATTCTAGGGGTTTGTGCCCGTAAATTAAACAGTATCTTATTGCAATCAATAGAGATATCATACGCAGAAATGGAAACTACATTCATACAAGTGTGAGGGTTTTGGGATCGAGCCTCTCGGTCGTCCTGTCCCTCTGTATATCACAACATGCAAATATGAAAAAAACCAGAATAATGTGGAGGAACCATAACACTAGTTTCTCTATAATATCTTAAGCCAAACGTTCTCCTTGAAGAAACTGATTTTCTGGAAAGCAATATAAATATAGACCCCATAATATATATAGAATACGGTATATAAATATACCGAAAATTCATGCTTGCAGAAAGATGCTTACCTCTGAAATCGGAAGCCAAGCTTACCTCTCAGATCGACATAGAGTTTACAGGTGTAAGAGCACTTACAACAGATACCAAAAACCAGACTCACCAACTAGCACGCCATTCTTCCTGTAACTTTTTTCCACTATAACGAAACTTCATCTCTTCTTAACAATGTCGATCCTTCCCCTATTCTTTTTCCTCCCCCCTTACATCTTTTGAGTTCCTGATTCTTAAAGAGATGAGAACCCCTTTCCTCGGGCATATCGCGTCCTCGAGAGTTCTAGTTCTCAAGAAGAAGACAAATGGCAATGATAAGGAGGCTCCACGATGGCTAGTAGAAACCGTAGTGATGAGGTGGTATTTGCCCATTAATTCTAGTGAATGGAGCGCGCCACTTGTAGAGGAAGATAAATCTACTAAAGTAGTTGCATCTTCTTTATTTTTAAATTACTCCTTATATATGTATTGGTTCGTGTTATAACACTTCCATATGTGTTATTTTATTAGGTTAATAACTTAAAGATCCAATAACATTGGCTAAAAGACATTATAAATAATATCATGTATATATATATGTCTTTTCTCTTCTTAAGGGTACCAATTATATATCTTGGAGGTGTCCACCCGACCAAAAGTAATAAAAGATTTCATAGTACTAACCTAATGTAAATGGTTAGCTTATGACAATTGCTAGATGGTAAGGGGAAGGTAAGGAGGGATATCACATCCTCCTCCCCTTTAAAAATAACACCGTCCTCGGTGTTCACTCTTCTCTTACAGCAATCATTTGTATCACAAATCTGGAATTCAAAAGAAACAATGTTTAGTAATAACCTGTCATCGACTTCGTAATCAAACTCAGGAACATAAATCACGAGTTCTTTATTGCATATATCACTTGCAATATATGGATTAAATCTAGTGCTCCCTGATTGTATACTGTTGACAAAATCAACAACAAACAACATTCATTTGATCCAGGAAATTCTTGCCTAACACCTTAGTGCTCACGCAGCAATCTTTTTCTCATGCCTTGCCTAACACCTTAGTGCTCACGCAGCAAATATTTCATTCATGTCTTGCCTAACACCTTAGTGCTCACGCAGCAAACATTTCATTCATGTCTTGCCTAACACCTTAGTGCTCACGCAGCAAACATTTCATTCATGTCTTGCCTAACACCTTAGTGCTCACGCAGCAAACATTTCATTCATGTATACTAAGCAGCGTCCTGCCTCCCGCATATACATTTTCTCATAGCTTGCCTAGGTCTTACAGCCAGCCGATTCTCCAAGAATCCTAGTGGCTGTTCAATCCCTGATTTTAGGGAGTATTTCAATGCCATTATAACACTCTTTACACAATTCCCCTCAAGCCTTCTCGCTTGAGTCCCGGAATTTATTTTCCCCAAGCCGCCTTGCTTGAGTCTAGAAAAAATCTCTTTCAATTTAAAAAATTTATTTCGTTACATTACGTTTTGTACCCATACGATTACTCTGACCACTCTGGGTCGAGTGCTTTGTTCAACAATAATTATCAACATTTAAAAGAATAAATAACGGTTGTGATGTGGGTTCTAAATCCTCACCCACTTATTTACCTTGGATAATATTCATGCTCTTGTCCTTCCATAAGCTGTACAAAATTTTGACCATCAGCCAAATTCACCTGTTAGTAACAAGATAAAATATTTGTAAGAAGATCTTTCCCCTATGCATAAAAATAAAAAGATCATCATCTAAAGTGAACACCACTGGCTTAATTAATAGAATTACATAATGTCTTGAAATGCATTCTTCCTATGGGCATTACATTCAGTTCACCTCAATACTTAACTTAAACGGTGTCAAGCACCCATTAATTATACGATTTTTCTTGCTCATGCCAACATCATGTAAGTAACAATAAATCGTCTTCATATATATACTTGTATAGTTTCATAAAGATAGTCACATACCTTTATGAAGGAGACTGCATATCACTTTACTGTATGGACTCATATGCCAAGGTGTAGGTTGTGCTTGTATTAACACACATTAGTAATCCCCTCAACATCATAAGAACATATTACATCAAAATGATACGTATTATCAAGGTATCCATGCATATAACATAAATCTTAATCACATAAAAGTATAATCCTTCTGTCAACCACTCTCAGTATCCCAACATTCTTAGTAAGGATCGCCGAGATAGAATATATATATAAAAATAGAATCCTATAGTTTCATCATATGCATCCTATTGACTATTTATCATACATATGTATACTTCTATTATAACCATCATCCCTTCTAGAACTACAAGCAAGGGTACAAGCGTGTTCCCATGTCACAGATTTATACTTCCTTATTCTATACAATCCCATTCCCCAAAGAGATAATAAGTACAACAATTTCCTAGTCATAGGAAATTTCACACAGTAGGATGTCTATTTATCTAAATAAAGTTAATTCCTCTTGAATGTGAGGTCATCACTTACAATAACTTTGTGTATTCAATATTAACCATCTTATCTACCATATCATCTGTTTCGTACGTAAAATAAAGCATAGAAGTAAGAACACATAATTAACATTTTATATTGGAACCATCGACTATAACATCCAATATAATGTACAAACATCTTCCATATCTTCTACTTATCAAGGGCTAAGATCAATATAGTTCCCTCAGTAACATTTTGTCAATTCTTATATTCGTCTTTCGATCAATCCTCCACTGTAAGACGTCTATTATTCCAATTCCAAGATCGTTAACAAAATGAAAATTTTCTTTCTACATAACAGATAGCCTATAAGAGAATTTCAGGGCTTACTCCCTTAGTACAATTTATGTATTTTCTAACATGATAAGGATCCCTCCACCCTACAATCTCGTGTACATACTTAATACAATCATCCCAACATAAGTGCGTGAAATCAATAACTAGGTAATTCACGACAATTTTCCAATCCTTCTCATAATGACCTAATTGTACCTTACAACCCTTCATAATTCACATACTATATAAACCTTTTCGGAGTGCTTCAACTTCAACCTATATATACATATCTCCATATGACCTAACCATCATCCATTCAATCCTTATGATTCAATATGTTTATTATCCTGTCTTCATTTGTATAGTCACCTTTCCAAGCCTAGCACTTTTCTAATCCTCATAAAATATAGTTGAAGCAATCAAGTACCTATGATGAATGTCTATGACTTGACTCATATATGTACTAAAGCCCTACCAATGGCATCAATCGACCAGATATGAATGTACATCTTTCATTAGATACATAATCCTAATTATGTTTATACAACCCTGATAAACCTTTGAACATGCAAAAGCTCCTATGATTCTCACTACTATCATTATGATCAATGTATATGAAAATATGTAACAAGATCACCAAGATAAAGATAGGGACATAGTCCAACTATTTTAATCATTTTTAAAGAATACTTTCTTATCATTTAATGAAACTAATTGTAGAGCATGAGGAGATATTCATCCTCTAGTATTTATAAATAGAAGATCATTCGACTTCGGGAGGAACATATAAATGCTCACATATCGACAATGCTTTTCCTTTAGAATGCTTCAACAAGTGGAGTATACTTACTTGCGATTTAAAAGACATCTTGTCGATTACCTCTTCCTGATTCTTTGGAACATAAATCCTTTGTTTGCGTCTTATCGATGGAGTTCCCTTGACCAGCTTATATTATTTCCTCAGCTGAGCCCAACTAAGCCCGAGTGTTTGCAACCTGTGCGCTCTGATACCATTTGTAACATCCCCACTGTATAAAATTCAGTCGAAGTTTTTATCGAATAATTTTCGCCAACAGTACTACTTAGACCTTTTTGGCTATACTCATAAGAAAATTTGAGAGTTTGTTTCCTTGCTTGCTCTATATTTTAAATTGCCCCTATAACACTTTATATTGTTTACTCTTAATAATTCTTAGTTCACATTCCATCTATATTCAACTACCAATGTAAACAAGTAAGGTTTTTCACAATCCTTTTATCTCCTTCAAACGATTACATATAAGTGAACTTTATATTAGTGATATGCTTCTATAAAAAAAATCTCTTTAATAAACCCATATTGCATAGACACACTAGTTTATTTGAATCATTCAAGACATTAATTGTAGACATGAATATATTTAGAAACAACATACCTTTCATGATCAAAACAAAGATTATCTATCACTCCTGTCTTACCAATCATCTAGTCAAGTATTGATGTAACGACAACACCATCACAATATCTTAGGACAATTTAATCAAGTAATGACACATTAGAAAGAGACACCAAATTTCACGTGGTTCACCCAACTCTTTGGGCTACGTCCACCAACCGTTGTTGCATCATGTAATATTTATCCAAAAATTACATCCTGGCAACTTCATGGTTGCTCTTACGGCTTATCTCACTGATATTATTCGTCGATGTAACTTACATCTTCACTGAGAACTTTCTCTGTATTTATTATGTCTCCACAAGCTCTAGCCTTAGTACAAAATCCCATACCATTAGTACAGTTTATAATTACAGCCAGCAAGATATCTTACAGGTTCTACTTGCGAAATTCATATCAAAAAGTTATCACTTAGCCGCAGATATATACCAGCTCTACTTTCAACATTCAAAACTATAAATAGAAAACCCCTAACATTCACGGGGATACAGAGTCGTGCATGTAACCACCATTTCCAGAAAGTAATGGGAAGAATGGTCATGTAAAACGGTCCTCTGTATTTAGAGTGATCGCTGAGATTGCTCAGCTTCCCATCGAACAACAATACACCGACATATGCAGAAAAAGTTACCCATAAATCTCAATATACAGTAAGAAAAACATTACAGTAGATAGATCTCCACAATCTATAACTATTAATCAACCAATCCATAATAATCAATCCATGAATGAGATTGCATGGCGAAGACAGATTTCCAATTCTTCGTTCTAAACTGAGTACGAGAATTCTATTGCCAGGAAGGTAATGGAAAATACAATTGATACTAGATCCAAACGTTTCTTCCCTAGAAACAGAAAGTAACTACTCTGATAAAAGATATGAGTAAGAAATTCATAAAGATCCATCTACCCAAATCGGCGGTCAAACAAAACCTTGAGAATTCTATCGACAGAATTATGGCTCAGAAATTTAAATGGAAAATTATCTATTCAAATCGGCGGTTAAACAGAGCACTGCGAATTTGATTGACAGAATTATGGCTCAGAAAATTAAATGGAGAACGATCTACTCAACGCAGAGATTTGCAAGCCGGTGGATAAAAGTAATATTAAACCTCTGTAATAGCACAGACATTTACAGGGTATATGCCATCTCATTCTGCATTAAGATAAAACATAGATCTGAAATCGGGTCCTATATAAATCTAACCCTTGGTCAAACGTTTTCTATGTAGCAATAATAATAAACAACAGAAAAGTCATCCCAACCATGCGTTCGATCCGACCACATTTTCAATAACAACGAGATCTAGCACTTTTAACCAGCAACATCGCACAAAAGAGATCCAACCTGGAATACTGCTGTGTATATCACAACTAGACAACAAACGGAAAAACTAGGGTAGCGATCCATGCAAGAGATGGAATCGACAAGCTAAGGATTGATAATTTATTGCTGAGATTGAACTGGGAAGGAAAGTAAATATTCCTAGTTCAAAATTAAACCAAGAAATGCTTCCATCGAAGCCAACGATCTCATGGATCTGATGCACATATCTACTCTACATCATGGATGAAACTGAAAAAATAACTCTGTATACTATAGAAGATTTTCTAGCTGCGCATCATCTCTCAGTAGAGATCCGCACACACACACAGCCGGAGATGAATAAACGTAAATTTGTGTATCACAGAGGTTTGCACTGCGTTCTACCTCTCAAACGAGGTCCCTATGAAACCGCATATGTAAAATACAAATAACTCTGAATATTTTACAAGGGTTTCCCCATTACGCATTATCTCTCAATCGAGATCCACATGCAACTCTGAAGTAAAACATGAATTAACTGTGAATATTTTACCAAGGTTTGCATACAACTATCATACCAATATAATGCAAAGAAAAGAAAGCCATTCCGGGTCTACGCAGCATATATTTCACAAAGAGAACCTCAAGGTAGAGATCCACAAATTTTATCCACAATAATGAAATCAACAACCCTATAACTACGTTTTTCAATGAAAGTAAATACCAAATCAACAAGGTAATTTAAGCGGCGAGAGATCTACGATCTCCACCTAACATAATCTGCTGGAAGTAATACTATCTTGCCATATTAAAGGGTAGAGGTCAGTACTCAATTCTAAACAATACCTAAAGACCAGCAAACTAGCGAACTGTCTCCATGATTTCGTGGTAGGTAGAGGTCAAGATTTTTCATCAGACATGGTTTAATGTTTAAACATTCAGCAAAATGAGAAGGAGAACCAAGAAATCATTCAAACTAAAATCATTAATCCCTGCGATTTCGTTGCCAGCATACCACGTATGCAGAGATCTACACAATATCCGTCCTACCATTGGATCAACGTTTTTCTACAGCAACCTAACTGGATCTGCGCCAATCTTACTAGCATATTAAAGAAAGAGTCAATTCTAAAATAAGATATAAATAACACAGCTCTATTCTAGGGGTTTGTGCCCGTAAATTAAACAGTATCTTATTGCAATCAATAGAGATATCATACGCAGAAATGGAAACTACATTCATACAAGTGTGAGGGTTTTGGGATCGAGCCTCTCGGTCGTCCTGTCCCTCTGTATATCACAACATGCAAATATGAAAAAAACCAGAATAATGTGGAGGAACCATAACACTAGTTTCTCTATAATATCTTAAGCCAAACGTTCTCCTTGAAGAAACCGATTTTCTGGAAAGCAATATAAATATAGACCCCATAATATATATAGAATACGGTATATAAATATACCGGAAATTCATGCTTGCAGAAAGATGCTTACCTCTGAAATCGGAAGCCAAGCTTACCTCTCAGATCGACATAGAGTTTACAGGTGTAAGAGCACTTACAACAGATCCCAAAAACCAGACTCACCAACTAGCACGCCATTCTTCTTGTAACTTTTTTCCACTATAACGAAACTTCATCTCTTCTTAACAATGTCGATCCTTCCCCTATTCTTTTTCCTCCCCCCTTACATCTTTTGAGTTCCTGATTCTTAAAGAGATGAGAACCCCTTTCCTCGGGCATATCGCGTCCTCGAGAGTTCTAGTTCTCAAGAAGAAGACAAATGGCAATGATAAGGAGGCTCCACGATGGCTAGTAGAAACCGTAGTGATGAGGTGTTATTTGCCCATTAATTCTAGTGAATGGAGCGCGCCACTTGTAGAGGAAGATAAATCTACTAAAGTAGTTGCATCTTCTTTATTTTTAAATTACTCCTTATATATGTATTGGTTCGTGTTATAACACTTCCATATGTGTTATTTTATTAGGTTAATAACTTAAAGATCCAATAACATTGGCTACAAGACATTATAAATAATATCATGTATATATATATGTCTTTTCTCTTCTTAAGGGTACCAATTATATATCTTGGAGGTGTCCACCCGACCAAAAGTAATAAAAGATTTCATAGTACTAACCTAGTGTAAATGGTTAGCTTATGACAATTGCTAGATGGTAAGGGGAAGGTAAGGAGGGATATCACAGATCTAAAGGGGTCCAACATCTATAATGACTCAAACAACTGAGAGTATGAATCTAACTAGTACAATTAATTTCATTTGAATTGGATACATAAGGAAGCATGTAACTGGATGGTTTCCAAACACTGTCACCAATGCAGCCTGTATATCTCAGGAAACAAAATATCATTGGGTTTTCATAAAGACTCACCAATGGACTAGAGTCAAGGGACATCTGGGATCTTCAACCAAATAATGAAAGAACCATTAACATGTATGAATATCATCGGTGTGATAATGTAGCTGATGTAGAGCACATGAGAAACAAACATTCCAAAGGGCACTAAGTTCTCCCTTTAGGTGGTCAAAGGGGCTCATCAATGAGGGTTATGAGGCCAAGGTACACGGTACCTATGGTTCTATCCTTTGGAATGAATGTGTTGACATCAATAGAGGGATACATGAAAATAACAAGGCAATGATGTTTCCTTGATAGACGCACGAGGGGTACAACCAAAGAGTGATAGAACTAGACATGGGACTAAGACACTGTTGGGGGATACGAGCACAACTGAGTAATAGGGACTCAAACTTTCTTTGTTCAAAGTATGAAGGCATGGTTGACCTAGAAGAATATGTTAAATGAATCTTGGAGAGGGACACAATTTGGATACCAAGAAATATGACTACAATGGGGGACACTCAGATGGGTGGGTACCGATGACATCAGGGTGACTCTAAGGGTGACTCATCGCAAAATATTCTGAACAAAGGCGACCAGGGATGCTTCAATAAATAAGGGAGTATATGTGATCTGTAGGGGTGATAAGAAGCACCATTCGCAAATGGTTTCTCTTATGCGGGATGCACCAAAGAGAGAATGTGTAGTTGTACTTCACAATTGTAGCTTCCCATATACATGGAAATATGGAAAAAGGGGGTGCTTAAAAGAAACAATGAATCATGTTTGGTGAGGCAGAATGGAACCTCAGTAATATAAAATGATCGGTAAGGAGGTAAGTGTCCAATGATTTGATTAGTTGGTTCAACTGGCTAAATGATTGTAGTTTGGGTTTGGATGGAGGGTGGAACACTAGTGGTAACCTCCTTGCATGACGGTGAATGGTGGAACAATAATGTCATTTTTGTAGTATAGATGGAGCGGAGGATTCGTGAATGTACAATGTCGATCATCAAAATTCCTTTAGTGAACATAAATGTGAGAGTCCGTAGGGTAGGCCAATGAGTGTTTAGGACAGAGTAATATGCAAATTGGTGTGACTCAGAGACTACAAGTACTCCCAAACCTATGGAAATTGCAACAGAATGGATGCCAAATGACAAGGGGCACAAAATGGTCACCCATGTAATGTAGGTTCTAACTGTAGGGTAAGGGAAAATGAAAGGGTGGCTGGGCTTGGCCACTTACCCGAATAGAGTCGGGGGTCCTACAGGCAATATAAAATGGGAAAAATAAGGTTGATGCATATGATATTTTGTAGGGGTGAATACCTATATTCCAGTTTGAAGTGTGATACATATAAGGAGTGATTGTCGACAGAAACAAGTGGAGTTCGACGCATCTTGAACCTATACACATGGAAACGATACCCGAGCGTAAAAGGTGCATCTAGAAATCAAACCAAATATACAATTGATAAGTGACCTTAGGAAATGTTTGAGATCACACATCTGAAAAAGTGAGTAGGGTTAATGTCCTTCCCCCATGCTATGGGCATGGGGTTTGTGATTATGGATCACATGTGACTCTTATTTGCATATATATATATATATATATATATATATATATATCATCCAGTCTATTAGATGATGGATGTGATGTTTATTTATATGTGTATGCAAAATGATATGAAATGCAAATGTATGGCTTATGCCCTTGTTACTGATTATTAATGTGCCACTCTAGAATAACGTTAGCCATTTGGTATGCAACACTATTGAAATGCCTGGGGACATGAATGAATGTAACAGATTCAAACAGTCTAACCAATTGTTTAGTGCACAGTAACTTTCTAAAGAGGAAAGGATCACGTTCCCAATAAAATTTATTCCATTGTGCGACAAGTAGTTGGGAATCAAGGTAAACATCAAGATGACGAATACTCATGTGTAGAGCATCAGTCAAGAGACCGATCACATCATCGTATTCTTCTTGATTATTCGTGGTTGCACCTACGCACGCACCGCTAATGTGGATGAGGGTGTGAAACGGGGAATAAAGAACCCATGCAGTTGAGGAAATATTCAGATAGTATCTACTTGCGTCACCAATGTAACCGACATACATGGTGGGGTTAGGATCCATCTGATAACATCAAGGAAACAAATCGTGAGGATCTTTTTTCTAAAAAAGGAGAAAAAAAAGGGAAAGATATAGTACAATGAATACAAAGCTCAATCAAGTTAAGCATAGAATCTCTTGAGATATAACCCATTACAAGGGTTCTTCAAGAGGTGACCTTCTGAATAGGCAAGGATGTATGACCCCTTGCCAAGATAGTGTTTGACAACATATGGTCCCTGCCACATAGATTCAAAATTTCCCTTTCCATTCTTATCATGGGCTTAGTCGTAGATGAGTACAAGGTCCCCCTCCTTGAAAGTGTGAGGGTGGACATGAGAGTCATAATGGGATTTTGACTGATGTTTCGTAGCTTCAATAATTTGGAGTGTCACACGATGATCCTCATCAGCTTGTTCTAGAGTAATTAAGTGGTTTTCCAAAGCAGTGGTCTTTGGAAGAAGTTCAACAACGAGGTGCAAAGATGCTATTTGAAACTTGATTGGGAGAATAGATTCCACTCTGTGTACGAGGTGGAAAGGGGTGAATCCCATCATGGTTTTCGTCGATGTGCGATAGGCCCAAAGGGATGGAAATAGCATATGATTCCAATTGGATTTTTGTTTATCAACCGTTCATTGGAGAATCATTTTAAGGATTATGTTGATGGCCTACACCTGTCCATTTCCCTGAGGGTAATAGGAGGAGGAGAATTGGTGTTCAAATTTTAAAAGGTAAGATAGTTGTTTCTAGATGGTGTCCTCGAAATGAGAATCATAGTCGGACACTAGTTGGTGTGGTACACTAAATTGAGTGATAACATGGTTAAAAAAGAAACGCATCACGATTTCAAAAATACAATTAAATTTTGACATGGCATCGGCCCACTTGGTGAAATAGTCAATGACCACAATTATGTACTTATGGCCACTAGCCAATGGTGGATTGCGTTCCATAAAGTCAATGGTCCATTTTTAGAAAGGGCCAATAGTGACCACTAAATCAAGTGGTGTGGGAGGGGTTCTCTCCTTTGGGGCAAAAAGATGGCAATTGCGATAGTGTTTGACTGCCTCAATACAATCAGAAAACATGGTTGTCCAGAAATAACCGACGCAAATGACTTTTTGGGTAGTGGTCATCCCAGAGAGATGGCCTCCACAATCTCCATTATGGCATTTGTTTAGGACTTGTTAGACTTCTTCACGAGTGAGACATCGTCGTAAAATGGTGTCAACCCCTCAGCAATAAAGTACATCACCAATGAGTAAATAGCGATGGGCCTAGTGATGTATGCAACGATGTTCATCATGACTAAGGTGTGGGGAAAGTTTTTGGGTGCATAGCGTGGAAACTTTTAGGGGTTAATCTTAGCCCATGGGCTAACTTTAGGGGTTTTAAAACTTTAATGGGATATTTTTTATTAAACACCAATTAGGTATGATTAGCCCACACTTTATTTATTTATTTTTAATGAATAGGAGGATAGCCCCAACGAATTCCAAAACGGGATCCAAGATAAAACAATTTAGCCCCTCTAAAAATAAATTTAAATCTTTGTTCGCCCACAAAAATCCATAGGAAACTCCCATCAAGGAAAATTTTAAGAACCCCCTCTAAATTTCTATGTATAATAATTAGGCGAATCCCCATGATATATAGGAAAATATAAAGGCTATTTTATCAATGGTATATTATGTATATATAATTTTTTGGTGAATCTCTCATTGAATTATATAATCTTATAAAATCTTGGTGAATCTTTCACTAAATTACCAAAGCTTGTAAAATCTTGGTGAATCTTTCACTAAATTATAAAAACTTGTGAAGCCTTGGTGAATCTTTAAGCAAGTTAATCCTTGGAAATTCATGGCCCCCTGCATGCCCAAATACACAATTATGAATGAAGTCTCATCCCCTAGGCATGATTCCCCAAACACCCACAAAAACCTTATTTCCGTATTGTTGATTATAAGCTTAACCATCCCCATGTTTGTTGGGGAAACTTTGGATCTAAGGTGATGGGATTTAGAACTCTCCTAGATGAAAATGGGTCACTATAAGACCTAATAGTAAATTTCAATTGCCCTTCTCATATGGACATTAAGAAACTTGCAAAATGAGATTCAACGCATAAAATATGGATGAACATAACTCCGACTTCGATTTCCATGATCGACAAAAGGTGAAAGAGCCCGTAGCAACTGCCATTTTTGGAAATTGGGGGTGAATGGGAGATTCCTAGTTATTTTTTAGGGTGAATAGAAGTTTAAATCCATTTTTATAGGGGCAAAATTGTTTTATCTTGGCTCCCCTTTTTAAATTTGATGGGGCTAACCTCCCTTTCATTAAAAATAAATAAATAAAATGTGGGCTAATCTTACAAATGGGTGTTTAATAAAAAATTATCCCATTAAAAAATTAAAACCACTAAATTTATCCCATGGGCTAAGATTAGGCCCTAAAATTTTCCATGACTCCCATCACCCCCGATTTCCAGATATGGTTGTTGCTAGGGGATCTTTCACCCTCTATCGATCATGGAAATCAAAGTTGGAGTTACATTCATCCATATTTTATGGGTTTAGTCACATTTTGCAAGTTGTTTATTGTCCACATGTAAAGGGAAATTGATATTTACTATTAGGTCCTATAGTGACCCATTTTCATTCCATATAGAGTGGTAAATAATTTTTAGAATAGTTCCAAGTGCATTGAAATAAACAATAAACATTTACATTTTTACCCCTCTAATTTGGTAAGGTGTGTGCGTAAATGAGGTGTTGGTGGGATATTGTAATAGTATGGAGTGATAAATGAGGATCGAGGTGTTGTTGGGCCCCCGTATTAATATTTATTCTATTTGTTGTGGTGATGAAAAATTTCATTGTTGTTGAATATTCCTAGATTATGGTGAATTTCTATGTACTATGATAGTTAGAGTGAGGTACCAAATTACCATCAAAAGAGGGCGTGTTATGTGATGCTTTATTAATATTTATATCCTATTTAGTATTTTTTATGGTTTTATACTTTATCCAAAAATTCTCCAAGACTTCACAATATTTTATAATTTAGTAAAATATTCACCAATACTTTACGAGGTTTTATAATTTAGTGAAAGATTCTCCAAGGTTTTACAAGGTTTTATAATTTAGTGAAATATTTCCCAATATTTTACAAGATTATATAATTCAAAAAAAGATTCACCAAAAAATTATATATACATAATATAACATTGATAAAATAGCCTTCATATTTTCCTATATATCATGGGGATTTGCCCATTTATTATACATAGAAATTTAGGTGGGGTTCTTAAAATTTTCCCTAGTGCATAGGTAAACCAAGATGTCTCCATACCAAGGATCACCAGACAAAATTGTGAACAAATGCTCATCAGGTAGATGATCGATGATAGGGGACGCAACAGACTTAGATGGTAAGTATGTGATGAGTTGTGCCATAAATAAGGCCTTGGTTCTCTTGGGAGTTACAAACTCGAGGTCGTACTCTAGCAAGTTAATGATCCATTTTGTGATGCAACCTTGAATAAGTCATTGATTCAAGAGATACAACATTGGATTCGATTCGGCGACTACTTTGGTTCAACGCATAAGAAAGTAATGTCATAGCTTTTGAACCAAAAAAAAATGATGGCAAGGACCAACTTCTCCACATGAGGATAATCAAGTAGAGGACCAGACAGGTTCATACTGACATAGTAGATGACATTCTCTTAATGAGTAGAATCTTCGTGGATTAGTAATCTAGAGACGACATATTTATATACCGAAAGGTATAGGATAAAATCCTTCCTGAAATATGGAGGAGAGATCAAATGAGTGGAATTCAAAGTATTCTTTAACGCATTGAAATATGCTTATGGCTGTTCGTCCCAAACAAAAGGAATTTTGGTTCGGAGCAGGCATAAGAATCCATGAACGATCATTGCATAGTCGGGAATGAAGAGCCGTAGGAACTTTGCCTTTCCCTGGATAATTTGCATTTGGAATAAAGTTCGTGGAGGGGGAAGGTTGATCATGGCTTGAACCTGCAAATGATCGATAGTAATCCCTTTCTGGGAAACAAGGAATCCCAGTAATCGGCCCATAGGTACACAAAAAATGCACTTGAGATGGTTCAAGCGGATGTTGTACTTTCAACATCAAAGGAACACCTGGCAGAGGTCATCCAAGTCTTGTGAGCACTTCTTGGATCGTGTAGTAAGGTCATCCAAGTAAACGAGGATGATGTGGACCAAGTCATGTAAAAAATATGGCATGGCGCATTGAAAGGTGGTTCCATCGTTCTTAAGTACAAATGACGTGACTCGATAGGTGAACATACCCCAAGGTGTTGTAACGGCGGTCTTGTACTGATACTCTTTATGAATTTGTATCTGGTTGTACCCTGAGAAACCATCCATAAAGGATAAAATTTCATGGTCAGCACAAGCATCGATGATCTGATCAATAAAAGGGGTGGGAAAGTTGACTTTTGGACAATCCATATTCAATCACAAAAATCGATACAGACACAAATGGTACCTTGTTTTTTTTTATGGGTACTGGGTGAGATACCTAGGTAGTGTAAGCAATCAGATAAATGAACCTAGTTTTGCTCAGCATTTCAATCTCAGCCTTGACTAGTCATTCTTTCGAGGGGTGAATAGGCCTCTATTTTTGGTGCACTGGCACGACATCAGGCCATGTATCAATGTGATGTTCGACAATGGAAGGATCAAGGCCAGGCATTTCAGTGTATGACCAAGCGAATACATCACGAAATTCCTGGAAGAGTGCTTTGTATGAACCAATCGCTTTTAGGGGTTTAATCGGCACCTAATGTGATATTTTCGGTGACACTAGGTTTGACTAAGATATCCACTTGGATGGTGGAAGAAATGTTTGCCATATTCCCCTCTTCGAAAGCATCAGGAGCTGGGATTGGGTTCTTGAACCAATTGATGTTTCCACAAGGTATAAAATATTTTAACTCGACAGAGAATTGGTCTGAAGATGTGGATGGACAAGCCGATTCATCAAGGATAAAATATGCATGGCAATGCATGTCATCCAAAGGAAAGTCGTGTTTCGTGAGCGCTTCTAGAATTTCTTCATCACTTTGAAAGTTTCTATTTTCCAAGTCGTGGGAGCGTGCCTCTCTTGAATGTGTAGCGGTATCGTGAGAGAGTTCAGGAATTTCATTGGATGACAAGATGAAATAAATAGTGTTTGTCCTAATTGAAGAAGAATATTGAATTTGAATATTTATAAATGTTTTTTTTTTCTTTTTTTTTTTTAAATATAAATATTGAAGTTTAAGAATATTAAATTTATACACTTCGATATGAATAAAATGTTTTCTTGTTTTGTTAAAAGTGTAAATATTGAAATTAAAGTATAAATAATTTTTGATTAATTATTTATTATTATTATAAATAAATAAATTGATTGTGTATTTTAATATATTTTATATTTTTAAAATAGAAAAATAATATTTTAAATCTAAATTTGATTAAACTTTTTTCTATAATTAGTTTTGATTTTAAACATTATATAACATGGTAAAAAATGATTGAATATTGAATTTATGAAATTTCATTATCTTTTTTATAAAGTTAACTATTTTTTTCGGTGAAAAAAAAACATACTATTGATATTCATTAGAATCAAATAGTACATGATTGATGTCGATCAGGGATCCAAACATAAGATCCTGCCCTAAGGCAATACATAAAGAGTTATGCCCGAAGGCAATACATAACATTGCTTAACAAAAAAAAAACAAGCAAAACAAATTTTCCAACAGATCAAGGAAAGCTAAGCAGAGTACAGTAAACATTGTCCTTCAAAGAGAAACAACCACAAAAATTAAATAAATTGGATGACAAGATGAAATAAATAGTGTTTAACTTTAAAATTTATACAACAATTTCATTAAAGCATTTCCAAATGGCAGGTATAAGCAGCATTGCTGATAATTTCACTTGTTTTTTTACAATAACTCACTTTACAATGATAAATATCAAAGCTCTAATAGGAAGAAAGACAAATACTTACTTAAAATAACAACATTTAATTATATCAATAGAAAACCCAAAATTTTCATTCTCCATACTTATTATTATTAATCATGATGATCTTCATTATATAATATAACATTAGTCCACATTCAAGGAACATATCTTATACCCTCTAAAAATGAGGTTTAAATCTGACTAGTGTTCAAAGAGTTGCAATTATTTCCAATATTGACAGTTATGTACTTTTCCATTAAAATTGGAGAAGATGATAAAAGATAGTTTGATCGCGTTCCCAATACCCTTTTTAACCAAGGTCAAATGATGGAGAATGACATACAATCATTCCATACAATCACAAATTACTTCATAGACATAAAAACCATATCTCGCATCATATTGGTTGTTAACCAACTGGAATTGTTTAAGCACTGCATTCAACAATCAAATTTCCATTTCCACTGCCATAACATGAAAAATAAACAATATAATTAGACAATCAAAGATAATAGTAACAAAATGATATCTTTGTACTCTAATTCGCTAATTATGATCCAATTGTAACAATACAATAAATTAAATGATAAAACCCACATGACAATTATGAACTAAATGGAAAGCTACAAATATCATCTCTAACTATGGAGAATGACATACAGTCACAAATTAATTCATAGACATAAACCATATTTCACATCATATTGGTTGTTAACCAACTGGAATTGTTTAAACACTACATCCAACAATCAACTTTCCATTTCCACCGCCATAACATGAAAAATAAACAATATAATTAGACAATCAAAGATAACAGTAACAAAATGATAACTCAATCTGTAAATGATGAAATAAAACGTGTACATATCAGTCTTTGTTTCCATCACCCTCATTATCTTCCTCGTTTGGCATGATAACAATGTTGTCCTTAAAAACATGTTTAGATCTAGGGTCATGTCTTAATATAAACCATCAATCTCTATCCAACACATCTGGGTAAAAGAACACTTGGTTGCAGTGTTTTGGGAAAACATAAGGCTCCTTACTTTCATCCCACATCTTTATAGATTTGATACATATCAACCCACTATCACGATATTCCTTTATATTATTCATGTCGAATGTGTCCCACCACCTGTGCCTAAAAATAACACATTGAAAAGATGAGAATTTCACTTGAATGATCTCTTGTATTTTTTCGACATAACCCAACATCTCTCCTATCAGGTTTTGATATAAGTGGCTAGCATGACTAGATTGATCGAACTCGACTTCCACTCCACTTTCTTGTGTTACACACCCATCATCATCATCCTCTATTTGAAAATGATGTCCATAATCCCGCATAGATGGGAACAAATGCACCATTGAAAAAAGGTAACAAATGATGGTGGCATATGTCTAATAACCCAAGCATTGATATATTAAATATAGATGTTATAATTCAAAGTTTCATTATAAAGGTATAAATGTACATAAATATTTTATTACCAAGTTGTTGCACCCAATACCAATGTTTAGCGCATCTTCATCTTCAAGAGGGTAACGACTGGATGCACCATATTTCTCTCTGACTTGGTCTGCAACCCAGCTGTTGAGACAGATCATTGGCATATTTTCCTTTAAATGATATGGAAAAGGCATGCTCCTACCGTGCAACTGCCTGAATTATTTTATGTCAATGTCCCATTTCCTCCTATTCTCTTCATATAATGCAACTCACGGTTGTGTTTCCTCCACGTTGTAAAGAATGAAAGTATTGATTGCATCAATTTCTGAATTTTTTGTTGTATTCATGGAAATGAAACCGCATTCACTATGTATGGAATCAAATATAGATTTTGAAGTTTGTTTTGAATAGTTACTATGTGGAAATTTGAAGATCGAAAGATAAGTGACTTACTCTTTAACATGTGCCCTTTTTCGTTCATTTCCAACACCTTCCCTTCTCTTTTTTTCTGAGTCATCGCATTCATCATCCCAAATCATTGCACTCGGTGTGTGGTCGAGTTGCTTGATGTACTCACTAGAACAATAGAACGAATCATATACTATGTACCCCTTTTCCATATACCCCTTGGGTTTTGTCCTTTATTAAACAAATCCATTCACTTTTTTCATGAACCTCTCTAAGAAGAACATCCAGTGACAAGAGACCACCCTGACTAATTCAACCCCATCAACTAGGTGAATTAGAAGATGAACCTATAAGTCCATGAAACTCGATGGAATTTCCTTCTCAAACATACAAACAATCTCAGCTATCTCTTCATGCCACCGTGGAATTCTAGCGATGTAAAACTCCTTTGATGTGATCCACCGTACAAATGTAGATAGTCTATATATGGAATGCCGCAGTTTATCGAGAAAGCCATGGTTCACACACCCATGCATGAACAACGGATAATGACACTACAAAGTAAACACAAAAATTTAATTGCATTATAACTTTTGTTGTAAAAGATATAAATAAATAGTAATAACATTTTTTGGCATTATGCGTACCCTTAGAAGGTTGAGATGGTTATGTGATTTCAAACCCGACAACTTTTTGTTTTGCAATGCAGCAACGTCGTAGGGTAGACCCATAAAAAGAAGATGCCTTCACACCCAATATAACTTCTTTTACCATATTAAGATCACATTTCTTCAAAATCCATGGGACTTCGTCATTTTTAAATGAAAAAGAGGGGCTAGCCTCTCCTCTTTTTTCTAGTCTTGGCCAATGCTTCTTTTTAGTATTTGAAGAAATAAGATCTTTCCTTACTTTCATCTTGTCTCTTTTTTTGGATGATATGTGATGCCACAAAGAACATGAAACATTTTTAAATATATGCATGGGATCTAGTTATAAGTGGGCAATCTTAAGATGCTCCCAATATGGGAGCTCATAAAATGTCAATTTCCTTTTCATCTCTTTGGGAATTTTCTCAACATAGGTGTTGAAGAATTCAGGATCTCTAATCACACGTTGCACATTTGAATCGAACATCTTTGTGTATTCCTTCTCCTTCTCTCTATCATATGCCCTAAGCCAATCAGTCGGTGTCATTGTTTCAGGCCTTTCGGTTCTCTCTCATTTACCATTGAAAGCAGATTTTTCTCTTCTATAGAGTGGTTTTTTGGGAGGAATACCCTAGAGAAGTTGTACACTAACTTTCATAGGTATTTGGACCACCTAGCATTCATAGAAGGTCCAAAACATTTACATCCATAATAACCTTTTGTTACAAGACCTCTGATATTATAGTAAAGAGATCATGTTAGTGTTGAAGATGAAGACAGTCACACATAATTAAATATGTAAAATATTATTGCTTTGAATATAAAAACAAATAAAACAACATATTTACTTGAGAAAACTTCTAACCCCGAATAATCATGTATGGTGTACTCACATATGCCATACCGTGTAAAAATAATTTGTGATGGGATGGGTCTCGACACATCATATACATGTATCCCTTCCCATAATTCCTTGAATTCATCGATCAATGGTTGTAGGTAGACATCCATATTCTTCACTTGTCGTTTACGAGGGACTATAAGAGCCAACATAAGATGTTCATTCTTCATGGAAAACCATGGGGGGGTATTTTTATTGATCACTACTATAGGCCAAACATCATAGATGTTGTTTGGTTGGGAATATGGGTTGACGCCATCAATGGCTATGCTCAATCGGAGGATACCTACTTCATCCTTGAATTTATCAAGTCATGTATCTTCTATATGTTTCATGGCTATTGAATCTATTGGGATTCACATAACTCCTTCCTTGCTTCGGTGAGATGCATGCCATCCCTACAGCATAGCTAATTCTTTGCAATGAAAGAGCCTTTGAATCCTTGGGATTATAGGCATCTGCCTCAATATCTTATGAGGAGTACCATGTGCTTTAGCCTTGTTATTCGATTCTTTGTATCTGTCATGCCCACATTTTGGACATATCTCTTTGTTTGCATATTCGCCTTTATATAGAATACAATCATTGGGGCACGCATGATATCATATGTACTTTACACCTAACATTTTCAACATTTGTTTTTCCTCTATGCAGCTTCCAAGAAAGACATTATCATTCGGAACTACCTTATATTTGAATAACCTATAGTTAGTGGGCAATACAAATGTACAATGTCATTTAGCGTTCATAAAATCGACCATTTTCAATGATGATTGTGACACAAGATTCCTCAAAATATAATGTAGTTGATGGTCAGTTACCTCAACATTGTTGAGAGACATGCATTTGACATGCCATGTTTTTCTTTCAAGTTATATAGTAACATTGTTGTCCCCAACTGTGTAGACTTTGACCAGCTAGGTCCAAATAGAGGTGCGGTGGAAGTCGATTTAAAGATTTCGAAGAAGGATTCAGTAATATGAGCATCATCCCCTAGCTCATTGTCCTGGAATGTCATTACCTCCATTTCCAACATGTGAAGAACTACTATTACTATAGGCATTCATTATTGGTGAGGATGGACGCGGTGGAAATTGAATAGGTGGTTGATTCAACCATGCTTGGTATGATTCCTCTCCAAGTTGCGCTCTTTTTCAGCCTTCTCTCGATTTGACATTGTACTGGGGTTCAACAGAAGATGGTAGGTAGGTCGCTCATCATCAGAATCTTGATTTCAAAAATACTGAACATTACATCAATGATGTTAGTAAGCACAATACAATTGGTTTGATCTAGCATTATAGAAAAGAATTATTACAGAAGCATGATTTTCACTTGCAATAAAAAATGTTAAGTTGCAAACAATTTATAAAGTAGATGTTCATATTGAGCGATAAATTAACATCAATTCCACATCAAATATGAAAATTTAAAATTGAGCAACACAGTTTCAAATTGAATTTATAAATTAAATTAACAATTTATAAAACATAATTTCAAACTAAGCAATGCATTAACATGAATCCATTGAAAATTAACAAATACAATTAATCAATTTTGTTTGTCCTACGCCCCAAGGGAACGTCTAAAGGTAATTCCAATGCAAGGCATCTCTGACGAGTGGCTGGTGGTATACGGAAGTTGTATTTTATTAACAACTCGTCGCCGGGAGAAAAACTACGTAGTGCATGTACAACAACAATTTTGGACGCTTTCCTTTTCATAAATAACTCCTAGTCATTGAAGTGTTCCTCAAATGAACAATTTGGAGAAGATAAAGGGAACCTAGAACTATTTATGAACCCTGTAATGTTCCCATGAGTGTGTGGACGACCATCTATATACAATAGGTTCTTCCTGTTAAAGTTTCCAGAAACATAACCATTCATGCAAATACTATACATGGAAATTTTGTGCTTGTATTTAACAATATTCAAGTAATCAGACCGATAATAGATAGCACTGCAAAATGGCATAAGTGCTACTAACTGTTTGGGAGGAACCAGTACATGTGAAATGATAAACAACCTAAGATTTGCAGCATCTATATTAGACTTGGTAATCATAAAACGATTACCACAAAAGGATAATTTGGTTCCAACATCAGGCATAGGTAGAGAAGACGACCAAGCTCCATATAAAGCATGGTTGTAAGAAGTTTGATATTTACTTTGAAAATTAACGGGAAGCGAGAAATCGTCGCTACCCTCCAATAATTGGATGGACCTCGGTGTGTACTTGGACAGTTTTTCTCTCAACCCAAGCAAATTTTTGGATCTTCTAGTAGAGATGGGTTGGGTGGCATTCATATCATACTTTGGATCACTATAAATTTCAGTTGACTAAACATAAGCAGAGGGGTTCGTCAATTTAGGGTGAGATATAGTTGTTTTGGCTACCAACTTTTTCAAAAATGAGCATAGGGAAGTGTTCATGTGTGTCTTTTCTATATCACCTATTGGAATTTTTTACTGCAGTAGGGGGTATTAGACCATCGACATTGGGTAATATATCATTGGTGTAATGGGTGAGTGTGACATGTCGAGGTTTATCCTTCAACTTTTCACATTTTGAACAACCACAAACTACTGGGGTGTCATAAAAGAGTTCCAACTCATGATGAATTATCGTCAATTAACCAGGATGGCGGCTTGAAGATGGCATGTTACAATTGGAAAGGTAAAGGGGTTTCCCATTTTCATCCACGAACTCCTTGTGGTATCTTGCTCCTGATAAGACCTTCCGATGTTTTGAAACTGGTGGAATGTCTTGTGCATCTAAACTTGAACCTGAATCGTGATCCTACAATATAGAATAAATCAATATTCAGATTCACATGGATAAGTAACATAAATTCAAATAAGTAGTCAATATATAAATAAAACCTGAACTTACTGAGGATGGAAAGGGAGAAATCGTCGAACTTTGAACAAGATGGGATGAGCTGGAATATGAAGAATTAGCCATTTAATACTACAAACGTGTATTCTTGCATTTGAGCCAAATCAGCAATTGATATACATCTCTACAGTCCTAAGATATTTTCAAGAACTATATCACAGTCTAAATTCCAATATAGTTTGGAAAACATTTTGTAAGAAAAATGTGAGTTTAAACAACATATATATACTATGAAATATTGTAATAATTGGTGTGGTTAAATATTAAAAGAAAATTGGGATGAATATATAATTTTAAGTGGACACATAAAACCAGAAAATTTTAGAATTAAACCGGTGTGTTTATTCATATACAAATGCACCAGTGTGCTCACGTAAAAAAGGCGCACTAGTGCGCAACAAATATAAATGCACCATTAAAGAACATCCGCAAAATCCCCTGCGGTGGAAAATATCCGCTACATTTGGTAGTGGATATTTCTACATGCATTTTTTACAACATAATTCATTACGGTGTGTTTCCTACACATAAGTGCACTGGAGCGTCTGAACTTTACTTATGTACACATATTTCCGCACGCATTTTTAAATTGGTGTTAAGACAATGCATTTTACTTATGTACGCACCGATGTGACTTGACAACATGCACATTGAAAATGCCGAAAATAAAAATTTTTAAAAATTGCACAAATTATTTTTTCCCTAAATTAAAAAAGGGCAACAATTTTAAATTCGAAAAGTAAATCTAAATAGTGTTTAAAATCCAAAAACCTAAACATTAATTCATTGTTTTGCCGAAATTTTCAGGGGAGATTTTTGGAAGAGAGACTTATGGGGAAAGAGTTTGGAGCAACTGGAAGGAATTCTGAGGGTCAAAATTTGTTGGGTATGGTGAATAAAACAAAAACCCTGCATAATAGAAATTTCAAGTATGTAAATATTGCTTTAGATCTTATTATCTTATTATCTTATTTAGAGTTTAACTAGATTTCGAAAAAAAAACTTCATAATTACCTTCAATGTTGCAACCCTTATTTTCTTGCTGCTTCTTTTCGTTTTATGTGGCTACAAAAATTTATATTAGGGTTTAAATCCCTCTATTGTTATATATAATTACGATTTCACCTTTTAGGGATTTTGGATTTACTGAGATTGTGATTATATATAGAAAGTGTAGGGTGATATGGGGCAACTTTCTTGGTCAAATCTTTAACCATGTCGGCCTTGTTAAGTTTTTTTTTTATTAAAAAATGCATGCATCAAAATCAGTGTTATTGTATTACATGAACGCATTGGGGCATCCATCAACATAACGCACCGGATATGACACGCATCACGTCATTTTTTATTATTTTATAAAAACACAAAAGTAGATTTTCGTATCTCGGTTCTCTGTTCCTGGCGCATCACATTTACTGTAACGCACCGGATATGACCTGCATCGCATCATTTTTTATTTTTTTACAAAAACGTAAAAGTCAATTTCCATATCTAGGTTCTCTATTCCCAGTGTGTCCTATTTATTGTAATGCACCAGTGCATTGTTATTATGGATGCACTGGGGCGTTGTTATTACGGATGCACCGG